>VZUI01041714.1:0-339055 GCA_013401135.1 Cettia cetti
CCCTGGGGATGCAGAGATCCCCCCACAGCCCCTGGGGATCCCTGGGGATGCAGAGATCCCCCCACAGCCCCTGGGGAGGTGCCCAGGCTGGAGCAGGTGATGCCTGCAGGGGGCTGTGATCCAGTGGGAGACCCAGTGGAGAGGGGGCCCTGCTTCCAGGCTGGAGCAGCCTGTCCTTGGAGCACTGCACCCCTGGAACAGTGACCCACACTGCAGCAGTTTTGGGAGGGCTGCTGCTGGTGAGAGTGGAACCAGGCTGGAGAAGTTCACAGGGAGCTGTCTCCTGTGGGATGGACCCCACGGTCTCACAGGGGAAGGGCTCCTTCCTCTCCCTGAGCAGCAGCAGCAGAACTTGGTTGAACTGACCAAAACCCCCTTGCCCTTTCCCCTGAGCTGTCAGTGGGAAGGAGAGAGGGGTTGGGGGAAGAAAAGATGTTTTTAGGGGCTTATTTTACTTCTCATTATCCTGCTCAGATTTCTTAGTAGTAAATTCACTTTGTGCCTCAAAGATGAGCCTGTGCTGCCTTGGAGTGTTTTATCCCAGTCCTTAACTCATGAAGCCTTCATTAAACTTTTCTCTCCTCTGCCCAGCTGTGGCAGGGGAGGGTGAGTGAGTGACTTTGGTGGGTGCCTGGCGTTTGGCCGGTGTCAAACCGTGCCAACGAAGCAGTGCTACACCAGAGCACAGGGCACCATCAGTTCATGGTGGAATCATAGTGGAACCTGTGTCTGGAGGGGGTGCTCATGGATCACTGCCCTCTTGCCTCTGCCCTGTGGCTGGCAGCTCTCCCAGCATCTCAGAATGATTTGGGTTGGAAGGGACCTTAAGGGACTCATGGGCAGGGGCACTTCCCACCAGACCTGGTTGTTCAGAGCCCCATCCAGCCTGACCTTGAGCACTGCCAGGGATGGGGCATCCACAGCTCCTCTGAGTATCCTGTTCCAGCATCTCACCATGCTCATAGTAAAGAATTTCATTTTAACATCTAATCTAAGCCTGCCATCTTTCAGGTTTTTTCAGAAGTATTTATCTAATAATTGTTACAGCTTCCTAATGGAAATTCCACAACCCACTAGTCTGTCCAATCTAGTAACTTGATGCTCTTATGGACAGAATATATTTTCTGACATCTAACTTGAAATTCCCTCTGGCTGTAAGTTAAGAGATGTTTTTTTCTTCTCTTTTCCATATATGATTGCTATCAAGTCTCCCCACAGTATTTTTCTCTAGGCTGAACAACCACAAGCCTTTTACTCAAATAGTTTTTTTAAAATTTCTGAATGTTCTTGCTTTTGTAATGGTCTTTAAGGAAAATATGTGCCAATTAACTGTGTGGTGCCCTCAGAAATATATTCTCAGATTTATAATTTGGAATGGTACAACACATGAATACCAAATACTCCAAAGCAGAGCTTAATGTCACCTTTCTGCTTGAACAAGCTTGTATTTAGTCTTGCTGTTTTTTCTATGCACAGTGTAGATTGTACTGTGGAGCAATGCTGCAAATTCAAGTGTTGGGACTGGCCTCAATAGGAGACAGTTTAGGTGAAAAAAGGCAACAAATGCAAAGGCTACACAGATCTGTTCTGTCATCCAATATTATGCCAGTGAAAATGAGAAAGCCGAAGAGAAATAATTCTTTTATGAGTATGATGCGCTTTATAACAATTCCCTCAGGCACTTCATGGTCATTCAAATTCAATGTATGGTGTTATTGCACAGGTAAATCTCTGCCTGGAGACCTCTGGAGAAAATTAAAATGAGGATTTCTTTGGGTAGAGTTTGTGGGGAGGAAATATTGCAAAATCTTTTTTCCCCACACAGTGAACAGATAGAGATGCTGGACCACTATTCCTTTTCTTTCACACAACAGAAAAAAAAATACAAGAAAGAGACCAGAGAGCTCCTGTGATACTCAGGCCAGTGTAAAAATACAGAAATTGTGTGGTGGCAAAATGAGTAACAAACTATGTAGTAAAATAGGAGAAGTGAAGCCTGGTTACTTCTGAGTCAACAGAAATGTTCCAGCTGACCTCAGCACGGCCAGGATTTGCCAACAGTACCCTTTTGCTGAGTGCAGTTCTGCTAAGGACTCATAATTTTGGTATTGTGGCTTCTTGGATAACAAATAATTACTTTTTTTTTTTTTTTTTCCCAGTTTCTCAGCCATTATTAGGCCTTGTTTTTATGTAGTGAATGAGTTCTCTTTGTCTAATCTGACTGAAGGAGGATTCCTTCATGGCAAGGACATGGACCTGTTGGAGTGAGTCCAGAGCAGAAACATCAGGGTTGATTACAGGGATGGAGCAACTCTGCTGTGAGGAAAGGTTGGGAGAACTGGGATTACTCAGTTTAGAGTAGAGAAGGCTTCAGGGTGACCTAAGTGTGGCCTTTCACTACCTGAAGGGAGCCTGCAGGAAGGGTGGAGAAATAGATGGAGGCTCTGTTTACAAGAGCCTGGAGTGACAGAACAAGGGGGAATGTTTTCACACTGACAGAGGGTGGGTTTAGATTGCATATTAGGAAAAAATCCTTTACCGTGAGGGTGGTGAGGTACTGAAACACAGAAGTTCTGCATATCCCATCCCTGGAACTATTTAAGGATGAGGCTCTGAGCAACCTGGTCTAGTGGATGACATCCCTGTCCATGGCAGGGGAGTTGGAACTCAATCATCTTTAAGGTCCTTTCCAACCCAAACCATTCTGTGATTCTACATTATTTTCTGCAACATTTTCTTGAGATATGATCAGATACTACCATGTTTGGGCATGCATTTACACCAGATTGTTGTCATGGTGCCAGGGTAGTCCCTGTGGTTTGTGAATTTCATGTTGAATATCTGTTTGCTTGAGAATAGACCATCTGAGAGATAAGGAAGTTGTAGAGAAAACCTATATAGTGATAATTAGCAATGTTGGTTTCTCTCTAAAGTATGATATCTGCTCCCACTGAGCACTTGTAAGGCTGAGTACTTTTTTGAAACCTGCTGTTATGTGAAGCCTACAAAATAAATAGCATTTCCAAGTAGACCAGAAACTTGCTTTTTGTCCTTTCAAAGGGTCTTTGTTCATCACAGATAAAAAAATGTAGAGGCCAAGTTAGAAAGTGTTCAGCATGGTTCTACTCCAATGTAAATTAGATCCTTCCTGCTTGCTTCATTATTTGCATTTTGATCCTGCAAGGAACTCCTCATTTACAGTAATTAGCTATGCAAGATATAATACCTGGTTTTATTCTTTTCAATATAAGCTTTTGGCTCTTCTTTCCATTTCTCCTGTACTCTGAAGTTTGATATGCCAGTTACCTCCACGCAATATTACTCTTACTAACCATGTAAACTTGATTTTTCACACTCACTTGGTTTGTAAAATGCATCCTAATAACTATGGCCCTGCTACATTTTCTCTTTACTCTTCCTGTGAGTACTGCTGGCTCTCTGCTGTATGGAACACTGCACTTAATTCTCTCGGCCAGCTCTAGCTGAGGGTGATATTTGCCCAGGGAAAGGTGACCTGAAAGGCCAACTTGACCTGGCAGGGACCTTAATGTGATGGCTGGTACCCCCTCAGGATTGGTGGTTCTGAGGGGAGCTGCAGTGAAGGGGATCTGCTGTAAGAGCTCTGTCAAGTCATTTAATGCCCAGATATTTACAGATATGTGAGCTTGCAGAAATTCTACCTTTTTTATTCAGCAGAGCTGCTTCTTTCATATCCCACTTAGTTTTCCTGTTGATGAACTGCATTTTCATTCCTTCAGAGCATCTCCAGCTACAGAAAAGCAGGTTGGGCTGTAAGTTGCCCTGCTCCTAAATATTGTCACCAGCTTAATTGGGGTTTTGTCATGCATTTCTCAAGGGATAATGTTCTACATGACTCTGCTATACTTACTTCTCCATGGAGATGACAGAGTACAAGACAGATCAAAATCAAACCTGATTTCCAAGAGACCTCACAGGGGTCTTGATTTCAGTTCTTCATAATAGACACTTTGTCTTTAAATCTGTAAGAGCAAAACTCTGGCCTGTCAGTTGGGACAGGATCTTTCCATGCCTGAGCTGAACTTTGAGCTGATGTCTGATTGAGAGGGGGAAGAATTGTAAAACAACAGTAAATATACCTTTTGTCAATAGCAATAGATACTTTGGTAATATAGAAATAAGGTGAACTAGCATGTACATTCTACTAAAGGTGTATTGGTGGTTAATTTTGTTACACTTAAGAGGGTGAGAGGAAATCAGTATTTTTTTCAAAATTCTCTCATTCCAGTGTAGTTTTGTGCTGTCTTTTGTCAAAGAGATCTGCTACCCACAGTATCCCTTTGGATCAGTGTCCCCTTCTCCGATGGAGAATGATGACAGCTCCCTGGTCTGCTGCTTCAGTTCTTTATCCTTCTTTTCTCACCACATTTTTGTCTCTGTGTTCCCTCCTAGGCAGCCCCCAGGCCTCCCCACCTACTGCTGCTGTTCTTCAATCTTTGTTAGCATCTCTTTCTAGTTTGCCTTTTAATCACAGTTGGGGGATAATTGACTCTCCACTAACGCTTTCTGGGCTGCTGTCAGGCTGTGTGGAGTCCATGCAGCTTAGCACAGACCTCAGAGACACAGAGTCATTGCAGGGATGCAGGCAAGGAGCACAAATCCCATTTTGCACCTGTTTCCCCACAGTGTAATGCTTCTGGCATTTCTGCCTTGCCCTGCTGTGGGCATGTGAATCCTGCATAAAGATGAGACAGCCCCCTTCCAATGAAGTACAGCTCCATTAGTCCAATACCAGAGTAATCTGCACACCTGGAGTGAAATTAAAAATGTTCCAGAAAGGAGCAGGTTTTCATGGTCAGTTTTTGAACTGTAAAATGATTTTCTCATCATTGGCGTCAGGTAGGAGCTGCAGTTGCTTTGCTGCTGCCTGTTCTTTTGTTGTCTAAATGGCTTTTTTCTCCCTGTAGCTAACACTGTGTAATAATGTTCTTATGTTATTCTGATAGCTTCGTTGTGTCTTTGAAGGTATAGGAACACAGATAAAGCTTGTCAGGAGAGGTAGTATTTTTTTATAAAAGCAAGCTATGCTTGGCTTTTGCAGGGCACTCCTCTTAAGATCCTACAGGACAGGTTTCACTTCTCTTCTAGGGTTGAGGTAGCAAGCAGTTACTTGAGGGATTAGCGGAATCTGAGTTTGTTTGCTCAGCAAGTTCACTGGTGACACTGGGAGGAGTGGCCATCCTGAGCCCTTTAGAAGGACCTTGACAGGCTGGAGGGAAGGCAGAGAACAACTGAATAAAATTCAACAAAGGCAAATGCAGGGTGATGCACCTGGGAAGGAGCAGCCTCAGCACCAGCACAGGCTGAGGGCTGACGTGCAGGAAAAGCAGCTCTGCAGAGAAGGACCATGGGGTGGACAACAGGCTGTCCATGAGCAGCAGTGCCCTGGAGGACAGGAAAGCCAGTGGTGTCCTGGGATGCATTGGGAAGAGCAGTGCCAGCAGGTCAGGGGGGTGATGCTGCCCCTCTGCCCAGCCCTGGTGAGATCACCTGGAGTGCTGTGTCCAGCTCTGGGCTCCTCTGGACAGGAGAGGCATGGAGCTCCTGGAGGGCAACAAAGATGATTTAGAGACTGGAGCATCTCTGATGAAGAAAGGCTGAGGGAGCTGGGGCTGTCCAGCCTCAAGAGGAGACACTGAGAAGGGCCCTCAGCCCTGGCTGTCCCTGTCTGCAGGGAGGGCTCAGGGCAGGGCCCAGGCTCTGCTCCAGGGGCCCAGCAATGGGAAGAGGAATGGGCAGGAACTGAGTCCAGGAAGTTCTACCTGAATATAAGAAAGAACTTCTTCCCTGTGCAGTGACCAAGATTGTCCAGAGAGGGCATGGATTCTCCCTCATCAGTGACATCCCAGAACCATCAGGACACAATCCTGTGCCCTGAGCTCTGGTGTGATCCTGCTTGAGCAGGGAGGTGGGACCAGATGACCACTGTGGGTCTTCCCTACTTTATCCAGGCTCTGTGTCTGTACCCTAGAGCAGAACTCCAGTGGAATGAAGTTACATGGAATGTGTTTGGTTTGCCATATCTGAAGGAAAAAGTGCACAATTCTTTGAGGTTTTTAATGCCTGTATGAGGTTTTGGTACATTCTGTATTTGCATGATGTTAGCCACAGCTGCTTCTAGTCTTAGCCAGTAAAATTTAGTGGTGGAAGAGGATCTGAGATGGTGAAGAGTGTGGTGGAGTCCCTACCCCTGGAGGTGTTCAAGAAACACCTGGCTGTGGCACTCAGTGCCCTGGGTTAGTTGGCAAGCTGGTGATGGCCTAAAGGTTGCACTTGATAACCTTGGAGGTCTTTTCCATCCTAAATGATTCTGTGATTGTGTTCTTCCTTTTCTCCCTCCATTTGTTTCTGTGTGCTGTTTTGATCTTTTCAGATCACAAAAATACCCTGGTTCCATTCTCAGTTAGCATGTTGTGATGCCATTTGTCTGTGGAATTTCCAAGTTAATTTGATGTTACTTTAATGCTCTACAGATCAGGGTTTTGGAAGCCATATAAAATTATTTTGTTAAATATCTCATTAGTGGGTCAGGGGTGGCTGGTTTTTGAAATCTCCTTAAAACTTGAGTAAATATGGAAAACATAAGTTGTGCAGAACTCCTCATTTGGCAACAATCTAAGTCTGTCACTCCATAGCCCTTTTCCCTGTAAATTTAAGAAGTTTCTTCCATCTTCTGGCAAATATGTTAATATCCTGTAGTACTTTCAAAGAAGCTAAATACAGTACAGCTTGCAAAAATGCAAAAGGTATGCATTTGGCTTTGATGAGTAGCCTTTCCACCAGAATTCAGGGTCTTTCAAAAAACATTTTCTCTGAAATTATGCTTTCAGAGTCTTTTTCCTTTCACTGATATATGCCTAACTACCACTTACTGGCAGTGCACTCCAAATCCCTATCAGAAAGAGTAAATTTAAAAACCACAGGTTTTACTTTAAATTTGTCTTTTGATTGCCATATCTTTATGTTTTGCCTTCAGTGGATGTCTTGCTACTTATTTGAGGCATAGAAAAGCTGTCTCTGCAAAAATGATGAGCTGAGTGAAAATTATTTTTTACTTTGCTGGTGTGTTAAGAGCAATTTACGCTGTACTTGATATTCTTCCCACTCTTTTGGGACTTGCAGTAGTTCCATTTGGATGGAGGAGAGAAACTTGCATTTGAGGGAAGGAAGAAAAAATAAAGCAGATTCAGTAGAGGCTGTGTTGCAGCCTGTAGATTGTTTGAGGTTTGGAATTCTGTGCTTGGAGTGCCATGGAAAGGCTGCTGGGAGATCAGATCCCAAGCCAAATCCTGGAAACCCGTGAACAATCAAAACAGAAATTAAACATACCACACATCCTGATTGCAATCAGGATACTGAGAAATGCTAGCCTAAATCATCCTCCATTTAAAATTTGTACATGGAATAGCTCAAATTTAAAATTCACTGTAGAAAATACAGATTTTTATGGAGAAAATGGTTTTATTTTCTATCCTTACAGCTGCCTTGTCTGTTAATTGAATGACTGAGCTTTACTCTTCTGCTTTAGGTTCTTTAGGGCACCACTGTGGCTGTGAAAATGGATATAAATTACAACAGTGTTTAGAGAAAATGAATTCAGGGTTGTTCAATCAGCTGTGTAGGCTATTACCTCATCTGCTGGGTCAGCACTGAGCACTTGCTCTTCTCATACAGTTATTACAAAATCATGGCAGTATTTCTTTCATTCATGTATGGAGTTTGATGTTTTCTCTGTTTATTGCTTATTCCCAGATGTTATGGTCTCTAATTGCATTTTTGTTGCTATAGTGTCTCTTTGTGGAGGTATGTGTGTGATACATAAAAATACACAGTTACATCATTCAGCACTTTGGAAATAACTGAAAATATTCTATCTACCAAGGAAATCTCTGTTGGAAACTCTCCATGTTGGGGCTTGATATTTCTTCATATGTGCACATGCTTCTTGTTAGTATTTATAGGGGGGGGGGTTGTCTGATTACAGTGTGAAATTTTGCCTTAGAGGTCTGTCCTTCATGGCAACCTATTCTGTCACAGGCAGACAGACAAAACAAAAAACTTTTTTTTTTGTCTGTCTGCCTGTGTGCCTTGGAATACGTTGTTGTGTGTGACAGCTGGGTGAAAGGGAGAAATGCTGGGTGCTGGCTGCCTGAAATCTTGCATCCTCCTATGCAATGCTCTTGGAAAGGGGATTTTTTTCACCTTTTACTCACCCAATACATGAAACTGTGTGGAGCTATTCCCTGGACCATTCCCTGGGATGAGTGGCATTCATAGTATCTGAGGTTTGAGAGGCCTGAGGGGATGTTTAATCTCTACCCCTGGCTGACCTGGCAGAGGAGAGCTCCTGCTCTGAAACACGTGGGGTTTGTGCTTATTCTGTAGTGGAATAAGCTCTGTGTGGAGTCCTGTTACATATGAATTACTGCAAGTTCAGTGGAGCTCTTGCATTTCTTTGATGTATTGAATTTGGATGTCTGAATTTTAAGTAGGAGTGGGAGAAGTGATTTAAACAAAATAGTGTAGCCTGTGACCCACCACTTTGCCAAACTCACTGTGAAAGACTTGCCCATTTTGAATTCTGATGTGGAATCATTGCTAATTTATCTTTAGCAAAGTGTTGTAAAACAACCTCCTCTTCACTGGAATATTTGGAGTGCAGAGTCTGCCAGTCAGTTTTATCTACAAGTGTCCTCTTCAGGCTTAATGAAACTTTGGTGAAAATTCTCACTGCTTAAGTGGAAGCTTTGCACTTAACTATTTCATGAATGAAAAATGCAGGCCATTATTTTATTAATATCCATAAAGTTTTCAGTTCAGTCTTGATTTGATTTATGGAAGATTACAAACTTCACAGGCTTCCAAGATTTCATACAAAAGCTCAGTGAAACTCAGTAGTTCTGGTAAGGTTTCTTTTTGGAATTTAGCTCTGAAATGAAACACTCAAATGTGCCATTGCTTTGCTGTCAAAAAGGAGAAGCTGAATGAAAAAGAACAGGATATGTAGGTTCTGGCAGTCCAAGAGAGAGTCACATTTGTTTGTGGTGAAAAGAGTACAGATCTATGTTGAAAGGTATGAAAATAGAAGACTACCATAGGGATGTTGTTAAAAGGAATCTGTTTAATCTACTTGTTCTCTGCATATTCTAGAGTCACTAAAATCTTATTTACTGGGACAAAAAGAGCACAATATTGTTCCTAACTTGGTTGTTAGCAGTGGGATTGTCTAATATCTACTGTTTTCATGTGTCACGAATGGCATTGTCAGAGGACCAAGGTAAAAATGGAAGGTCTAGGTAGTCCACTTGTGTAGAATCTTTACTAGTGATACAAAAAAGAGAAAATTGAATCTGGGTTTCTAATTACAGGTCATATTATAAAAATTATATGCCTAGTGGGAGAAGTATTTTCTGTAAGTGTGACTTTTTTTGGCAGGACACAATTGAGAAAGAATATATTATACAACATTCAAAAAGTAATTTTGCAATCATTTTTGTCTGCCCTTTAAAGGCAGGGAAAGCCGGGGCACCCTGGTGGATTCCAGAGCTGTCCACGGTCCTGACATGTAGGAAACAGCATTTCCTGAGTGAGTGGCCAGGTGGCCGTGGCTGGAGCAGGAGGTGGACTGCATTGTGTGAATTCTGTGATGCTAAAAGCAAGGGAAGCACCGAGTTTTCAGATTCCAATGTGTAATTCTGCTTGCTTGGTCTTAAGTGGGATTGGGTCCCTGAGACCTGGCTGGTTACACTCTCAGTAGAGGAATGAGCTCCAAAACTTTCACAGAATCACAGAATCATTCAGCTTGGAAAAGACCTCCTGGAGCATTGATTCCAGTCTTTGAATGATTTCCACCTTGTCAACTAGACCAGAGTACTGAGTGCCACATCCAGGTGTTTCTTGAACACTTCTAAGGATGGTGGTTCCTCCACCTGCCTGGGCAGCCCATTCTAGTGCCTGGCAAACCCTTCAGTGAAGAAATTCATCCTGATGTCCAACCTGAACCTTCCCTGGCACACCTTGAGGCCACTTCCCCTTGTCCTGTTGTTTATTACCTGGGAGAAGAGCCTGACCCCACCTGGCTGCATCCTGTTTTCAGGGCTTGCAGAGTGATAAGATCTCCCCTGAGCCTCCTTTTCTCCAGACTAAACACCCCCAGCTCCCTCAGCTGATTCTCACAGGACTTGTGCTCCAGACCCTTCCCCAACTCTGTTGCTTTTCTCTGGACAAGGCTTCATGTAAGCTTGCAACAAATGACATTTTCTGATTACTTTTTTGGGAAGCTATAGCCTTGTACAATGAAATGGAACTTTTCCCCATTTTAATGTTATGCTGCTAAGTGTCTTATTATTGATGTAGAAGTGAGAGTTGTTTATTCAAATCACTCATGATAAGTTATTCATTAATTATTCTCATGCCTCTATGTAAAAAATACATTTTAAGGAGTCTTGTTTTCATTACCCGTAAAAATAAATAGCTATTGGAAACTTCATTGGTTCTGTAATTGCAGTAGTCATTCCCCTTTACCTCCTTGGCCTTCTAAACTTCTGTTTTCATAACCTTTAGATATGACATTACACGGCACTGCCCTTCCCTCTAATTGCTTCCTTATTTGCTAAACACAGCTTGTTACACACATTGGTAGTTACTCATTATATGTAAATCCTTTGATGCTGCTGACCTCCTTTCTGACTTTCCAGCAAGGGCTTTTTAACCTTGGCTCTACTTCTCTGCAGAAAGACTGCCCTGAAGAAAGTGTTCTAAATGTAGACCTGTACTGTTGCTAAATGTGCAGTCCTTGAAATTCTTTGTGTTGTTTTCTCTGTGTGCTTTTATTTGCTTTTCACATCTTGCATGTCAGCTTTTCATGTCTCGTTAGTTACATGAGCCAGATCATGTGCCATATAGTTTTCTTTATGAAAGATACACTAAAGGTGTAAGATGCAGATTGATACATTGGCAAATTATCTCCATATGTGTTGTAAAATTTGGAGTTTTCAAAGTCTGAAATTTGTCTTAAAAGTTATGTTTTGCCTCTTTGTCCATAAGGTAAGTGAAACTTTCTTAAGAGGCTTAATTCTTCTCATTAATAGAAGAGAAAAAAATGGAAGTGTGCAAATATTAACATAAGCAGTCTTTCCACACTGCTGAGAAACCAATCTCAGTGTTTAAACTCTGCTTAAACTCTAATGCAAATTTCCTGGAGAGCTCAATCCTCGATGCTTGTCTTTGATGCCTTTTTAACCAGTGAATCTCAAAAGACGTCAGTGATTCATCTGAACTATTCAGAGGTAATGGAAAGGCAAGGATCGCTTGTTGATGAGAGGATCATCTCTTTGTAGAGGTTCATTGTCTGAGCTGCTGTGACAGTGGAAGTGTGTTGCTACTTTGATACCTCTCATGATAACTAAACCCGTATTTTGATGCCTGTATAAGCTGATTAATTACCTTTGCTGTAGCTGCTTATTCATATCAGTGAGATCAGGAATTCAGATAGGTCCATTCCTTTCTATAAGTGTTACTGTCCTTTCTACAAGTAGAATTGGAAGCCCTTTTTATGTTTTATGACCTGAAACTAGCCTTATTTATTGCATATACTGTGTCTTGCTAATAAGGTTTTGAAGAACATGAAATTGTTAATAAACCCTTTGTAAAACTGGGAAAAGTAGACACTACCCCTTACTGAGCAGCAGTTGCAAAACTTCCAGATGTCTTCCTTGCTCACTGTGTGTTGTCCCACACTGCCAGAAGAGAACAATTCAACGTTCTTATTCCTAGACCAGACATAAGCAAGCAGATATCCTACAATTTTCCCTGTTCTCTTTTGGTTTCTGCTTGCTACTCAAACTGTGCATCTTGAATTCACTGAGGGAGAAAGTACAGGCAGAGTTGGAGGACTTTGTCACTTGGCAGTCATATTATTTGTTTTTTGTCTTTGTTTCTCCACCTGGAATGTAACAGTTATTTACTTTAACAAAGGCTTTTGTTCATGAGAGTTAGTGTGTGCCTACAGAGAGTAATTTCCTCAGCCAGGATAGCAGTGCAAAGCAGGAGAATAATTGCCCTGAAGTTTATACTGCATTTTCCCAGACCTGCAGAAAAACTCATTAAGCTGTCATAAGAGAACTACTCACGTTGTTTAATAGATTTGCATGGCATTAAAAAAGCAGTTTCCCCCCAAGAAGTGATGATTTGTGTTCATCTTTGTTTCCATGAAACACACAGTCAAAACTTGAAAAGGTTTTGATGCACTTTTCTTTGGCTGAAGCTTAGAGGTTTTTATTAATGCAAGCCTGGTGTTTACTGGTTGATACACAGCTTTTTCTCTTCTGCTCATATGTAGAGCAGATTAAGAAACAGGGAAATAAGTGCTGGAATACCTGCTGTTCCCACGTGTCTTTCTGCCACCTAGTGCCAGTGATCTGGGAGGTTGTGAAATGCTGGACAGTGCCTGGATTTCACCTGAGTCAGCTGAAATGTAAGAGCTGTGTATTTAAATGTTGTGTGCCTGCCACCAAAGGTGCTAGCAAAGCACAGCAGGGCTGACAATCCCACTCAGAGGATGATGGTGTCCTCCAGGCCTCATGGCATCAGGGGAAAGGAGGATTTGCTGAGTGTTCCTGTGGATGTTGGAAGAGTTTAGTGCCTTGTCCTATGACTCGAGGTTTAGCCTTATCAGATAGGATTTAAAAAGAAGAAATCAAAGGAATCACTCAAGAGTACAAGAAGGTGGTGAGGGAAGGCAGAGGCAGTTGTTTATGGATTCTGGTCATGCTGTTCCTCAAGGAAATTGTACACCATTTTTCCATTTTCTACCATTTACATGGGACTGGGTGACTCCACAGAATATTTAAATGCAGCTATTTAGGAGGCAACATAAGTTCTTCTTGAGACTTCCCAGTTGGAAATGTTGGAAACAGTAACATCTCCCAGAATAAGAGACACTCTCCACGCCCCCACAATATCACCAAAATATAATTTTCATTTTATCATTTTTAATCCAAAATTTGGGGTCCTAATGCATTATAGGTCATAAAGTTTGGATCCAGAAATCTTGCAGTTCTTTGGAATTTCTCACCTATTTATTCTTTCTGTCTTGTCAAGGAGAATACCCTTGACATTGCAAGAGCATTCATTATTTAGGATACTGTCTGATAGGCAGTCATTAGTCTGTTCCAATCTACAAATGTGCCTTTTTTTGTTTATTTTTTCCATAATCCCCACACTGTGCTGTCCTGGCTGTATGGAGGCTGACTCTATTGAATTAAATGCCACATCAGCAATCTGAAATGTTCTTTTAATTCCAAGCAAGTGCTCCCTTGCAGTGACATCATGCTGGGTAGAAAGCTCTTAAAGATCACACCATTTTGAAGTTCCTATTTAAAGTACAGCTGGAACTAAAAGCAACTGCCAGCTTAGTCACTGCTACTCCGTGGTTTGTGTGAATAATGTTCAAAGTGTTCTCTCTTTAGTGTGTGTGCCTGCTCTACAGTTCATAGATTTTTTTTCGTGGATAGCAGAGCTTTCCCTGCAGCAACACAGCAATGTATTCAGTCTTCCAAGTGGTCTTTTGTAGCTCTGTGTCCCTGTGTAAATAGTTCCTGAAGTTCTCATGTCATGGAAAACAATACTGCCTAAAGTACATATTTGTGAAGAGCACAATGTTTGCATAAGCTTGGATGTTGAATTGCACTTCAGGGCTGAATAAAGACATTGCTCTCATGGCTGAGACGTGCACCTGCAGAGGAGCTTGTCCCACCTGGACAGCTTCTCTTTTGTATAGTGAGCTTCAGGTATCAACATGTACTAGCTAGCAGTGCCAAAAATAACTGAAGAAGGTAGCTGGAGGTCCAATATAGATAGGGTCTCTTCCTTTTCAAATTTCATAGTCCCTACCACCATTTTTTTCTTGTAATAATCACGTTTTAATCAGAGTCCCACCTGTTCTAGCGAGAGAGAGTAAGTTTAAACTAGATATGTGGAATTTGAGGTTTATTTCTGTGAGGGTGGTGGGGCAGTGGAGAGAAGTTGTGGGTGTCCCACTCCTGGAAGCGTTCAAGGCCAGGTAGGTTTGGATGGGGCTCTGAGCAGCCTGGTCTAGTGGAAGGTGTCCCTGCCCAGAGGTGTTGGAACAAGAAGATCTCCCAACCCGAAGCACTCTGTGATTCTGTGTCTGTGATGCAATGGAAAATGGAAAGAACCACAGCCCCCCCACACATTTCCCTGTTGGGAATATGCCTTCCCTGACACTGATGCGTTTTTGTCCTCAAGCTGTCATGTCTTGACAGCTCTGTAGGTGGAACAAAGAGGGGCAGCAGACCGAACACGATTTGTAAACAATGAAGAGGGAGCCTGTGCCACCCTGCAGCATCTGGCAGTGTGAAAAACCACCGTGAACTCTCAGGGTTTTGCTGGCTCCTTAGGAAATTCAGTAGAACTTCACCCTTCTCATCAGGATGCTGCCTTCTCAAAAGGGCCAGCAAAATCACGGCATCTCTTTCAAATTCAAAATGCTTATTTAGAAGATAAATTATTCTAATTTATGTTCTCAGTGTTTTCAGTGATTTTTGTATCTTCAGCATTAAATCAGAGGCTGAACACTGTAATTTTTTTCCTGTTTTTCCGGTTAGAACTTGGTTTCTGATTAAAGTCTTTGGCAGTGAGTGAGAAAAAATTAGTGCATTAAAACCCAACACTGAAATGAAAGGGATTTAGAGTAGCATTATCTAAAATTATTTTTTGTTAGTATATGTAATGTTCTTTTAAGTAATGACAATGATTTATTTCTACTTAGATAAATGATGAAACTAATCAGTGAATTGCTTGAGAGATGCTTTGTTAAATTAGTCTCCTATTCGACTGGGAGTCTTTAATCTATTGCTCTGTGTGCTTATTTGTCATTGAATTTGCAGGGGGATGTGCAGGTTCTTCTTTTGTTTACATGAATATGAACTAGAACAGCTTCACTGATTGTCAGTAGAGTTTCATTGTTTAAAAATGGGAAAATGAGACAATGGGGCCTTCCTGTGTTTGGTTTTGTTGGGAAATACCTTTTAAGAAAATACCTTGTGCAATCCATTTAATAAATTATTGACTTATGTTTACAAGGGAATTCATCCTGCTTATTTCCAATACACAAGGCATTACTATTTACAAGTATTTGTAAATTCTATGGTAATTATTGCTTAATAATGGGGATAAATTGGTGGTTTTCTGGTACATTTTCTCTATCAGACTAAACAAGCTGAGGCTGTTTTTTTCCAGTCCACCCACAAGACTCTGGCCATTCATAAAAATTTTATGAATGAAGAAAATAACATATGTGTTGACAATGAAAATAACGGAGTTTCAGGAAGCTAATATTAGTGGAAATGCTTTTGTTACAGCTATGCTGCCTAAAGCCAGCATTTGTTAGGCTAGCTTAGAATTCTGAGGAGAAAAACAGCTGAGCTTATTGTGACCATTTAGCATAAATGGCAGCTGGATCCCTTTAATGTGAGAATTTACACACTGTCAACTGTGAACTGATAATTTGCTGAGCAAAGTGTTGTGATGTGGAAGGTAAAGAAGGAAAAATTAGAAGGTTTTGTAGAGAGAGAAAAAAAGCCGTATGTTTTATAGTTGCTTATGGACAACACTTGAGTCTAGGACTTGTATAAGTTTTGTGTTTGTTTGGACAAAGTTCTTGGAATGTCCCTGCAATCTCAGCAATTACACAGATCTGTGATTTGAACGTCTGAAAAAATGTCATGTGCAAGATAACAAATGCAGATTTCTCCCAGGTCATCCTAATTGTTCTTCACTAAGTTCAAAGCCCCTGAAATGCCACCAAACAACACACACAGTTAATATTTTGGACTTTGCAACCCCCTACACACTGGCAATGGCACTGGAATGATGTCTTTTGCTTAATGTTTGTAGAAAGTTTAGAAGTGTGGCTTTCTGGAAGATAGGCCATTGGACATTTTAAGCTAAAGGGTGGTGTGTAGACTCTGATATCTGTGCCATGTCTTGAATCTTCAGTACTTTGCTGGGGGAGGTAAAAGTGTCTGTGGGCATGGTGGGCATGTTGGCTTTCCACAAAGAGCTCTGTCCAGCCTGGTTTTCCTCCTGTGTCCATACAGCAAGTGGATCTTCACAGATTAGGCAGAGGGACAACCACCATGATGGTAGAATCTGCCCCTTCTGCTTTCCTTTGGCTTCTTCACATCCCCTTTGTCCACTCTGATCTTGTTATTTTGCTTCTTAGACTCTCTGAAGTGATACCTAGTCCAAGATGTGATCCAAACTTGGGAATTATTTTGTTGTTAATCAGTAGCTATAGCTTGGCAGGTGTGATTAAGTAGTTGCATTGTGAAACTTGTGGAAATTTATAGGCTTGGCTAATCCTTTGTTTTAAGGAAAAGGGGGTGCTATTCTGAAATGAATACACTGTTTGGACAAGAGCTACCAGGAGTGAAATCAACAGGACCAAGCAGGAAATGGAAGGAAGAAGAATTAGAATGATAAGCAAGAGATACAGGTGGCAAATAAGGGTTTGATTAATGAAAAAGGAGTTGTATTTGGAACCACTGTGTGTTGATAAACACACTGCCTGTTAAAATGTAGACATTGTGTATATTTACAGAAATTGTGTATTCCCACCATGCTCCTTCCTTTGCACAAACTAAAATAAAAAATGGAACTACCTCACCTTGGTGTGGGAATTTTCTCTGCACACCAAGTAGCAAGCCTGTGTTCAGGATAACAGAAGGACGAGTTTTAGAACTTCATCAGCTTTTGGAAACCAAAGTACGTGTGCAATTGACAACTGGTATTATCATCTCTGAGCAGAACAGGAAATAAGCGTCACTTGAAGGACAGCAAGTCATCGCAAGCAATATTAAATGCTGTTTGCAACTCAGAATTTGGAAGCATTTAATAACTGCTAAATGTCTATTTGGGGGGGTCTAAAGGCACAGAACTTATGTGACAGTGCCCACTACTCTTAAAACAAGAGTTAATGTCTGTTGCCTTTGTGGTTTGCCACTGCCTTTGTATAAACAGCTGTCTTGAAAGGAGCTTTGATGTATCTTTAAGAAAGGTACTGTTATTTATAGAACATATCTAGTCTACATTTCCTCTGCTTCCCACCCCCACCCCTTTACAGAGAATGTGAGTTCTCATTTGATCAGGGTCACCTCAGAGATGAGATGTCCTTTGAATCTCAAGATAGGCTCCTGATTCAATAACTGTAAATTAAAAAATGTTCTTGAGAAGGCAGATGCAGGACAAGAATGCAGCTGCCTATGCAGTATTGCTCTGCTGTGCTATCATTACATTCCTAACCATGGCTGGGTCTCAGGACACTAAAATTCACTTTTCTGCTTAAGCACATCTTAATCCAGAGTTAGTTTCTTCATTAAAAAGCAGGTTGTGACTTTATACAAGCTGAACGGTGTCTAGTTTGCAGAGAAAGGTAGACAAAGCAAGTAAATCTAGGAAGAAGAAATAAGACAGCAGGAATAAGTTCTAAAAAATGCAGAGTCTGTCCTGTAATAAGTTCTAAAAAATGCAGGGTCTGTTTTCTGGACCATGTCCTGTATTGCAGTGCCTGGTGAATACATGATGCAATGGCAGATGTTGCTGTGTACATGCAAGTGAGGCCACTCAGAGAGAATTGTTCTGTGATGCTGCATCCTCTCTCCCTGGCATCTGTATTCTCTGAGGCCTGTGCAGTAACTCCTGTCTCTGCTGCAAAGTCAGGCTTTGACAGGTTTGATAAATATAATTCCCTGCACAATTTTTTGCTTGAGGAGAATATTAACTCTTGTATTGTAGACAGATCACATTCTGTAAGTAAATCACACTGCTTTAAATTCACATGTCTCTTCACCACCTTTTTTTTTTCATATGCTGGGCTGCTCTGAAGCGCTGTGTGCTGCTTACAGGACTGCTCCAACTCACAAAAGGCTTGGGGCTGTCAGGAACATGTCCCATCCATAGTTTTGAGATCCTCTGGAATAAGGACTGTAGAGATCTAATATATTTCTGTGTTTGGTGCACAGGATCCTGTGACCATTTGACTTTGCACTGTCATGCCCTGTTAAGCAGCTACAAGAGCTCCTCAGCTAAAATGGTCCCATTCTAATTTAAATTTATGCAAATATTAATTTGTAATGTGTCTGGGCAACTGGCTGTTTAAGGAGCTGCTGTCAGACTCCCAATATCTTTGCCTAAGGCTATGGATTGACCTGTCCCAGCAACACAACCATGGAGAGAGCCAGGGTGACTCCAGATTCCCAGTACACTTCTGTCATCACAGCATTCCTTGTTCCTTCCTTCCTATGTTCCCCAGAGGTATCTTTTGTATATCAGCTCAGGAAGATGACTCCCATGGATTATTTCTTTCCTGTTTTCCTGGTTGTCTTGTTTCTCCTGTGTCCTTGCAGCTTGCCTGGCAGGCTTGTGAGCTGCCTGACGTTGGTCAGTGTCTGCATCAGGACTTCAGGCAGTTTTGGTTTTGCAGAAAATCATCTGTATCACATTTGTTGCATCCTGGTTTGGGAAATGGGGATCAGACTGGTTCTACATGTACTACCCAGCTAATTTCTGTACTTTTTTTTTTCTTCACTCCTAATTCTCCTTTTTCTTTCTGTCGCTTTGAGCCCTAACAGCTCCCTGGGTTCTCCAGGAGTGGCTGCTACAAAGATGTTTGTGTTCTCCCCTGTGAAACTGGTCTTGTTTTGTGTTGCTAGGCTACTCCCTTCCAGCTGCCACTGAAGAAATGTTCCGTGGTGGGAAACGGTGGGATCCTGAAAAAGAGCGGCTGCGGCAAACAGATAGATCAAGCAGATTTTGTCATGCGGTAAGACAGAAAAACCTTAATGACACATTGTCCCTCCTTCCACCTGCCAAGCCTCAGACCTTGCAAAGCTGTTCAGTTGGGATTAATCAGTGATAATTTGCCTTGTTGCCCTGCCTTTGCAGGATGCTTTACACAAGCAATTTGGGTCAAAGCATGAGGAGAGGCAAAAAAGTTTTGGCTTGGTTCTGCAGAGAGACAATCTGCTGGTCAGTAAAGTTGTGACAGCTTGTGCAGTGTCTCAGGGAGGTGCTGCTTTTCTCATCATTTATGCAGTGATAGCCAGGGTGCTTCATCCTGCTCTGTGCTCTGTCCTCTAAATGCCATCTGTGCAACTTTGGAACTCAGAATGAGTAGGGGTTGATTTATAGGGCAAGGCTTGAATTGGTACAAGCTAAAATCTTCCTTTGTTTTTCTTCCCTCAATCCTGAACTACGGCTGACTGTCTGAGGAAAGGCCAAACCTCTTCCCTTGATGTGAGGTTTTTGTGATTCTTCACATTTCCTTTCCCTCCAGCCTTCCTTAATTTATATGAACCTGTCAGGAGGGATGTTGAACCAGCTACTGCTTTAGAGATTAAATTTGGCACTTTCTAGGTCTGCCATCCTTAAGGAAGAAAGACAGAAATTAGTTCCTCCCTGATAAACACGAACAAGAGAAACATTGTGTGGGAGAAACTGGAGGAATGCTCCAAAAGAGATGAGAAGTGGAGTTTCTTTGGGTTTCTGATGGATGCATAAAGAACACCCACTATGACAAGTCTCCTTATTAGATCCTGATGGCTTATTGTAAAGCCATACAAATTTGCTCTAAATCATTAGTGTAATTTCTGGTTTGCATCTCAAAGACCAAAAACGCCTTCATTATTAAATGCCTATTAACGCAAAGAAATAGAACAAATTAAAGGCAAAGGGAAATGTATACTTAGAGCATTTAGAGAAGAGAAGATGTAAGGCACAGGGGGAGAGAGCAGCACTCTGATTGCCATTACTGCAAAACTCCTTAGGTGTTCCATAGACTAAATACAAGAAACTGCAGTGTATGTGCCATGGTTACATTTTCTGGAAATTAAAATACTGTAGGAGCAATCAGTTACAAAAACAACAGAAGTTAAAAAAAAAACAAAACAAACAAACAAACAAAAAAAAAACCACAAACCAAACCAACAAAATACCAAACCAACAAAAGAACCCCAAAGCCCCCCCTGCCAAATAAAATAAAAACCCCAAACAAAACTGGAAAAAAAAAGCCCAACAAAAGAGCAGCAATTTTAGCTTGAACATAAAATCCCATTTCTCTGCAGTAGGGTAAAGCAACCATTATATGTATAGAGCTTGTTTTGATTTAGAAATAAGTGATAGAGAGAATCCTTCAAAAACCCCAGTTGCTGTCTGCAGGCTCTGTTGTATTAGTGATATGAAATCATATTTATGGAAATTTCATTTGATCTTTTCTAAATCTCATTTCTATAATCTGAGAGCTGAGGGAGAAAGAGCACAATGATGACTTCCATAACACTTTTCATCCTTTTGAAAAGAAATTTGTGTAATATGTTCAAAGTGTTTCTGCAGTGTGAAATGTCCTGCCTGGTTTTGCCCTTGTTTGTTAATTCCCTTCACATGAGTTTTTATTTCACTTATGTATATTTCCATAAGCTTTGTCATGTGAAAGAAGATGTTGTAATTGCTAAGGTTATTTAATGAATTTAAACTCACCTGGTTGCTGAGCATCTTCTACAAACACAGTTGTTCCAACAGAGATGAAAAGAGCAGCAGTTTTCAGCCCCTAAGGCATAGCAAGCTGCATGTGCAATGAGAAAGGTGCTTATGATCTACATATTTAGGTATTGTGGTTATAATAGGGCTGCTCTTCTCATTTTCAAGTTTGTAATGCTTATTTCTAAGAAAAATAAATTATTTTTCCCCCTCCCTACCTGCTAATGTAATGCTTATTTTAAGAGAGAAGTGTTGGGTAGTAGTCCTAAGCCATGTTTTTAACTCTATTTTTCATGTACTTACTTCTGAGTACCAGATATAACTGTAAGAGAATTAAAAATAAAGTTTCTTAGTATGAGTCTTGTTCTTCAGTGTGTTCCTCCCCTGCAGAACACTCAGCACTCTGCTGACCTGTCCAAGAAAACTATTGGGAAGGTCAAGCAACAGATTTCCTGCAGTTTCCTGTGGATACTCAGGCCATTTCTTAATGTTTCCTGCACAGTAAGGTGGGAATCAGACTTACTGATGAAAGGAATTAGATGTGTTTAAATACTGCATCTGTGACTGGCTTATGAAAGAATTGTCATTATTTAGATGCTGAGGTGATAAAAACCAGGGTGAGGTCTTAGTCCTTCATAGTGCTTTTTAATCAATTTTAACCAAAAGATGTTTTTTTAAAGGATGCCCTATGAGTTTCTGTTTATTCAGAGCAGAGAGCATTAAATTGTGATCTGCCAGAGCTATTTATGCCACCTCTTTACCCTAAGGCAAATCAGCTATACATCTTCCTTCACAAATATTTTTTGACTTTTATTTTATTTTACTGCATTTTAAGGAACTCTTTCTCATTAAGATTTTACCATTTTTTTATGTCTGAGAATTAAAACTTCCTTAAAACTTCTTCTATGCTTCCTTTCCCCTTCCCTTTCCCTTTCTCTTTCCCTTTTGCAGTTTCTAAACGCTGTTATTTTAATTTTTTCTGTCTGCTTTTGAAATTGTCTAGCTTCTCTTAATTTTTGGCAGAGTGAACTAGAAGCTGTTTCTTGACTGAAATCAGTACATTGTACACATCTTGACAAATACAGTCATGAAAAGGAGAAAATGTTCCTGGAAAATTTGTATTTCTTAGCGAATGTGATTTAATTCATCTATGTTTCATTGCTGTCCTTTACCTTGGCATTTCTTGATGATAATTTAAGGTTTTGAGAGCTGGTATTTGTATGCAGATAGAGGCTGATGCAATATCACTGTGGTTTTGGTTGGGTTTTTTTTTTGTTGTTGTTGTTGTTGGTTGGTTGGTTTTGTTGGTTTTTTGAGTTAACAAAAACTTGCAGAGAGAAAACCCCAAACCTCAACAACATAAACACCTAAAAGCCTTTCTCTGGAAAAAAAATCCAAATTCTGCTTGTCTCTGGGAATCATGGTTTCATTTTTGCCTTTTAAGCATTCTAAATATTCTTCATGTCTTTGTTTTAATGGAGAAATTTGAAATGAAAAATCTTTGGAAACCAGTTTTGAGTGTAATTTTTATGTATTGAGTAGATTTCTCCTGACTAATTTTTGGGGCAGTGTATAGGCTTGGATACTGTTTGAGAGTATCTTCATCTTTATCTCCTGCACCTTCCTCCTTCACTTAAGCCTTTACAAGGGAGCTTTCAGGACTGTTCACTGTGTAGATGTTTCCCTCTACTTCTGGGGGTTTTTTCAGTCTTGATTCTCTGCTTCTCAAAGCAAATTTGCTCAATTGCTTTGGCTTTATTCCATTACCATCCTGCCCACCAGATATTGTGAGCAGAACTGAGACACACATATTTAAAAAGCCACCTATTTTTTTTCCCTCTGTGTTTTCTCAGTAAATTCTATAAGATGATGGTATACCCCACAGTGTAATATTAAAAATGCCAGTTATAATGCCTGTAATACTGCAGAGTGATATTATCAGTCTGGAACCTGATATTGGTAAACAAGACAAAGCAGACTGCAAATCAGAACTTTTAAAGAGTTTGGATTTTAAAAAAAGTTCTTCTGTAGATAGTAACAGCCTCTTCCAAAGCCTTTCAGCTTGTCAGAAATGTCAAGTGTACGGCCTTGGTTTTGCTTAGCAGCTACACAGATCTCATTTCTGCAAAAGGTTTTATTTCTTTCTCTGTTTCCCCACAATCTGGTACAAAAATGCTTGTAGCTGTGGTGCAGTAGGGAACAATTGCAGCCTGGTCCAGTAATACAGCATTTTACATCTTCTGAAGCCTATCAGTCCTGAGTGTCATTTAAAATCTTGTCTGTCTTTGCGTGCAGGTGCAACCTTCCTCCTCTATCCAGTGAATACAGCAAGGATGTTGGATCCAAAACCCAACTGGTGACTGCAAATCCCAGTATAATTCAGAAAAGGTAGAGAGCAGATTTTTCCTTTTCTGGTTGGGGGTAGACAAAAAGAAAAAATGCTTAATCTGTGTTACAGAAATTAGAGTTATGCATCAGAGTTATGTTCTTAATAATTTGATTCTGGAAGGGGATCTGGAAGAGGTGAAATAGGCAATGGTTTGGTGTTAGATGAAATAATTAAAGGCTGAACCTCTGACCCTTTCATTTAAGCAGGGAAGCTAAAGGAGGTACATATTGATGGGTGCCCCAAACTACTCTGCTGGTCAGGCCAGCTGGCTGCTGCATCCCACTGTTAATGAAGGTGCTAATTTGGGCTTCTCTTTGTTTCAGCAGAGATAACCTCTGAGTCCTCACTGCCTTTGCATTATTTGTTTGATACTGACAGAGTATAAAAGGGGTTAGGATGGAACTGCTTGGCAGAGTGTGATCATACAAGCTTTGCTTTCTTCCCAGGAAACTGGGACAAATCTGTGTTTTTTATTAGAAATGGTTGAAATTTTCCAAATGCCAGTCACTGATAAGAGTAGGGAAGAGGGAGTGGGGAAAAAAAGGTCAGTTCTATCTCTCTGATTTGTCTTCCTGAATTTTAATTGCCATGTTCTTTGTTTATCATCTAGAATGAGGTAGGTTGTTCTCAGACAGAAAAAGATCTGGTAGAAACCTGCCACGTTCACTGGAAAACGGAAGAGAAAAAATATGAACCAAGGGGATGAGCAGAAAATTAGGCATAAAGAAATGTATAATGTGAGTACTGGGAGGTGAAGGATTGTGAAAGGAAGCAAAGCAGGGAAATTAAATACATAGTAGAAAGCCAGGTGTTTTAGAAAGAAAGGCACTGGCTTGGAAATGGATGCTTGATGGTATTTAAACATAATATATTTCCTCTTTCAGGAATTGAAGGGTTCTCTAGTTTTGTGTGTGGAAGAAGTGACAGTTTTTGACAGAGTAGAACAGAGAGGGCGAGCAAGAGGGAAATGGAGCAATAATGAGATTCAAGAGCTGATTGCAGGCAGAGGGTGCTTAAGTAGGAGAAGGCACAGAAATGCTTGTGGGATGAGATCAAAGCAAACCAAGCAGAATTGGCAGGGCATGGCACCAGGTGCCAGGCAAAATCAGGGAGTTTCTCAGGGCAGTGTTTCAGAAGACAGGGAATCTGAAAATCCTGTGGTATGTTGATGGCTAATTGATTTTTGAAGTGGGATGAAATGGCCAGAACATCCCATCAAGAAGGGATCAGTTTGGCCACGGCATTTGGGATAAAATGAAGAGGAGCAGTGTGAAACACAACCTTTCAGAGGGTTTTGCAGTTCTCAAGACAGAGGATTATTTAACTCAGGCATATTTGTTTTGCACCCTCCACTCCATCAAGGCCTGGAGTATAAAGCTGACTGTGGTTACTATTTTTGAACAGAAAAGGAAAAGAGTTTTAGTGATGCTTCGAGGAGGCTGTGGAGCCACACTGGAGAGACCGTGGAGTTTTCCAGCAAGAGGGGAAGGATGGAATGAGGAGATGGAGAAAGCAAGGTGCTGCTTTGTGAGGGGTGGATATCACAGGGAGGAATGGAGGGGAATAGGAAATGGGAAAAAAGAGAGGAAGGAAACAGGATTGTGATTAATGTCAGTTTTCAAAGGGACTGGACAGTAACTGTGAGGCAAGACCTTGGATGAGAGAGTATTGTGGAATATATGTGCATTCATATTGATTAGGGGGAGATACACAGCCAGTAGCTGAGAATGACACAGGGACTAAATTCATAGCACTGAAAATTGGCAGAAACCTCCTTTGAGGCTTTGCTTCCTCTGCCTGGTCAGGAAGAAATGTTTTAATTTTTAAATTGTATAAAATAATTGACTGATGTTTCCTGTGTGCTGCCCAAAATAATTATTTTATCTCCTGTGTGTTAAGTTAGAGGAAAAAAAGGATATATCTTGAAAGTTAAAATAGAAAAAAAAAAACGACTACCACTCTGTCATCACTCCTATGGAAAGAAGCTTTTTTATGAATTAAGTTTGCTTATATATCCAGATTTTCATGCCATTCAAAGACATTCAGATTTGTGACTGATAAATTTGTTTCTAAGCTGTGAGTTAGCTAGCATCACGTAATGGGATTATTCATTGTCATTCTTCCCCTCTCCTCTTGTCCTTACTTGAAGTGTGTTGATATTGATGACTCTTGACATCTCAATTATCTCTTGAGTGTCTCATGGCAGGTTTAGTGAATTGGTCCTGCACCACCATTCATGGTTTCTAAAAGATTTACCCTTACCAGATAATTTATGGTGACACATGTTGAGTAGGGCAAAGCTTTCATACCAGGGATGTGAAAGCAATTTTCTGTGTGGTTCTAAAACCAGAATTAGTGCATTTAGAAAATCAAATTGTAGGCAGTAGTTATTGCAGAGATACCACCATTTCCCTCTCGATTTAGCACCATAGGATGGAAGAGTCACAATTTTAATCTAGGAGTACCTTGACTTTAAAAATAACTTCTAAACCTTGCTTTTTGCAAAACTTAGAGATCAAGTTCCTACTCTGTTTTCAGCAGGAGATGTGACTGTGCAGGTAGTACAGTTTTCACTTGTGAAATGTTTCGTTTGGGTTTGAATGTCCTCTGTTCTCGTTTGGGTTTGAATGTCCTACTCATTTGTGTTTCAGGAATGTCCTACCCTAACTTCAATTACTATAATACAGGAGAACTGACAATGGATGTACTGTGGTAGAAATGTTTCAGTCTAAGAGGATGTGTGTTGACTGTCCCAGTTTCTTTTTCTGTCTAAAATTTTTCACAGACATCTCTCTTCAGTTAATATTGGAACTCACAGTCCTTCACTCCTGGGTGAAACTCCTTTTTTCCACTTTGCATTCAAAACTTAACTTCTCTGTCAAAGCCTGTGTTAAGGTTGCAGTTGGGATTGAAATGTTTTGTGTAAAGCTCCTGAGACCAAGGTGACCTCTCCCACCCTCTACCCTATTGTTGTGGGACTGCAATCCCACATCTTTGATGTTTCCAGTTCATTCCCCTCCCAACCTACTCAGCTTGGCTTCATCTGCAGGGAACTTCTTTGTAGGCAGAAGTTTATTTTATATTTGTCCTGGCTTTTATTTTCTTTCCAAGAGTAGCTGCTGTAAGTCCCCCCTAGGAAAGAGTCAGTGCAGCAATGAGACCTGTGAATGTGCCTACAGCCATTCTTAAAACTCTGGGAAAAATGAACAAGGTTATGTCACTTACAGGGATGTTTCCATATTCTGAATGCTTGTCTACTGCTGTGGAGAGGGAGGAGTCAGTGAACATAAAAATGCTCAAGAGGCAGTGATGATTTTTGACCAATGGAATGAGATTTTTAACTAAGAAATACAAAGAGTTTGTGAATGTGGATAATTATCTGTTTCTAAAGTCACTGGATCTGGGCTGTTTAGGAGAAGCAAATTTTATCATCTTCAACAACTCTTGCAAACATCAAACAATAATAATTTGTCTAAATTTCTAATTAAATCTGCAAACAGATACTGTTTGCAGCAGGATTCCTTTCTAGTGCCATGTCTGCTTCTCTGTCTAACCTATGCACTCAAATTTCATAAATAAAATGGATATAAAACTCCAAATAGATGTTTCTCAGAGTTCAGGGTGTTCTAGACCAGCTGAGGTTTTTTTGGTGAGTATTTTATCCATGAGCTGTGTGTTTATGGCCTGTGTGGAAGTACAAACATCCGTCACTTAATGGGAACATTTTCCTTTCAGTAAATTAATTCACCTTTTTGATCTCTGTGATATTTGACAAGTTTTTGCTGCATCCAGTGTCTTGCACTAAATCATGATGAAGGGAATGAGACTAAAGACAAATGCAATCATTCTGCCTCTCAGCTTGGAAATGCCAGTTAAATATCACTGCTGTTTATTAGGTTCCCATGAATTCTGAGTGGGCTTAAATTTGCTTTCCAGTGTCCCCTACATTTTAGAGGCAACTAATAATCTTTCCTGGATTCAGTCCTGAGGACATCTCTGAATCCAACTGACTTAGACTATTAGGAATAAAAAGATGGAATTGAAGCAATAATATAATTTGATAAAAGCTTCCTTCATCTTTGATTAAACAAATGTACAGTATTACTGTTGCTTATTCTCATGAAAATGTTTCATGAGAATTCCTCTTCAGTGTGTCCCCATGTAAAAACTACATTTTCTTATCCTAGGTGGCTACATTATTGTTTGGTAATTGTAAAAGATTAGACAAAAAAAGATAGAAACCATGCATAAAATATATTCTTGAAGGAAAACCCTTTGTGCTTATTTTGTTCTTTCTGTACAGGTCAAGTGATGGGAAAATCTTTCCCTGTAAAGTCAATTAGTCACTAGATTTTACATACTTCATATAGAGGTTCTTTTTGCATTCCTGGTGTCTAAATATATCTCGGAATATTTCATTGAGTAGAAGTCCAAAGTGATAAGAATAATTCTTTTAATTCACATTTTATGTTCTTCTACAAGAGTCTCTGAACAACTGTGCCAACAGCAAGGGGATAATTTCTCTGGGAAATACTTCTTAAGAGGCAAGACTGTGTTAAATTCTTCTGTATATGGAGGTTGCTTGAAGCCCCATTTGTTGGTAATCAATTTTTACCCTCCTTTAATACAAAGTTCCTTTAAAAACCTTTGCATTTATAAATGATGCCTTATTTTCTCTTTGTGTGGAACATCTGTTTTTGTCCTTGTTTGAACAGAAAAGGAAGCAAAACCGTGGGGATGGAGGGGACTGGCCCTGTGCTACCACCAGGCCAAAGGCAGAGCCAGGAAAGAAAAATTACAGAATTTCTGGTTTGCTTTTGTGTTTTCTTAGGTGATGAACAGAAATACATGGGGTTGGAAAAAGGTCCTGCTGTGACTGGAACAGTTTGTTGCTCTTATAGCCATGCTTTGACCCCATTTGAAGAAGTGGCTTTTACTCTTACCCACCTCCTCTTAACCCTGAGATACAGCAGTGAGGAGGAAGAAGGAGATCCAGGAGCTCTCAGCCTTAAGGAAAGGACTGTTGGGTTTAGAGGTGTCTCAAAATGCACCATTGGCTCCAAAGAGAAGGTCAGGTGCTGCTGCTGAGATGAAAAACAGTGGGGTGAAGTTTTGGGTTAGGGAAGCAGGAACTTGGAGGAAAAGTTATTTAATCCGGTAGGAGAAAATAAGGTAGAAGGAAAGACTGAAGAGAGCAGCAAGAGTTTTCTGAAGGTACACTTAGGGGTGATACCTCATCAGTGAAAGCAAAGGTTAGATGTTAGGAAGAACTTCCCAGAGAACCTGCAGAAGTCTCCATCTTACAGTAATTTAAAGGGCAAATTAATGTGGGGATGGAATGGGAAATTATAAATGAGATCTCATGAAATCATGGTTTGATGCTTTTGCTTAAAAATAAATGTTTCAGTAGTAGTTGTCATAAAGATAGAAGGTACCAGGATTAATATAATCCATTTGGATTTGTGATTGAAATATTGGAAATTCAATTCTATTGTGTGTTTATTGGAGGATTGGAGAGGAATAGGATGCATTACTTTACACACGCATTTGTAAGTTTCTTGTCTGGGATTTTGATAATAATCATTGTTATCTCCATTGTGAATGACATTTTAATTGCAAAATCTTTGCCTTACCAAAATCACCAGTGCTTGCTCATCTGTGGGGATATTCATTAACACATTGTCTCACACATTTTCATTTTCTTGGCAAGCTATGGCAGGAAGACTGTTCCTTTTCATTCCTCCCCCCTCTCCCACCTCCTGGTGTCTTCTTCAGACCACTGTATCCAAGAGTCTGCCAGCACTACCAAACAGAGACAACCAGCTGTCTGATTTTCCATTATTAGGTCTGTGAAATGGGAAAGCTATATATGTCCTTGAGCAAAGAGTGCTTCTAATTAAGGTGAGGGTTTTTTTCATCCTTTTATTCCTGCAGTAGGGCTTGATATGCGAGCTTCTAAATCCTACTACCAATATGTGGAATGGTTAATCAAGTGCCTTATATTTAAGTATGTGACTAGTGTCTTCAAAGTCATTGGAATACTTTAGTGTCTTGTATGGACAACTCAGGTTTTTTCAGAGTAGTATCTCCAAAGATTTTTAAGTGCCTAATCCATGTTTAGGTAACCAGTCTTTCTTTACAGTCTTTAATGTTAACCTAGATTTTTTTACCAGTATTGCATCTCTTGGATATTTTCAGATACTGATTGGAAAGCAAATGTACATATATATATTTCTTTTAAATGAAGATACAAGGCATCCTGCATTCTGAATGACTGCAGATAATGAGAACACAGAAAACTGCTATTTCTCTGTAGTCTGCCAGATTGTGACATTCTCACTTTTTCTTTTGTTCATGACTCAAAATAACTTTTTTTTTTAAAATTTTTTTCAAAATAATTTTTCTCAAATTCAGGAGATGGACAGAGTGTAGAAATTATCCTCATGGATAACAGGCCAAAAATCTTTAGGTTAAAGCACAGATGTCAGAGGCAGAGGGATTAATTAGGGTCTGTTTTCTCATTAAACAGCAGGGGATTGCTGAGAATGAGGTAACCACCTGAGAAGGCTGAATCAGTGGCACCTGGAATAGATGCTGAAGGAAAGGTTGAATGGAGAGAGAAACACTCCTGTGGAGTCCTTTAGGGGAATAGACTCTCCTGTGTAAATCACTGCTGTGCTTCACAAACTTAAGGGATTTTTAGGTAAACCAGAAAAGGTAGATAGATCTTGAGAGAAGTTTTTTCAGGAGTTTATAAATAAATAGCCAGAGCAATATCAGAACCACTAAGGAAGAAATTTTGGGACTTTTTCTATATGTTCTTAGGAGATGGCAAAAAAAAAAAACCAAAAAAACAAAGTAGTGCCTTAGGAGAGGCTTAGATTAGATACTAGGAAAGATTTTTTTTTTTTTTTTTTCACTGAAAGGTTTTTAAAACATTGGAACAGATAGCCATGGGGAGTCACCATCCCTGAAAGTGTTAAAAAAATGTGTGGATATGACACTTGAGGACATGGTTTAATGGTTGAAAATGGTGGTGGTTGATGGCTGGACTTGATTATCTGAGAGGTCTTTTCAAACCTTAATGATTCTATGATTCTGTCAGGGTGGGAGGAGTCAAGGGCAGAAGAAATCAGTTATTCTGACATAGTTTAGTCCATGGAAAGAGAGTGGAAATGGTTAAACACTGAAGAAATATCTCCATACTCAAAACCCCTTCCTAGGAGATAACAAAGAAGTTAAATGGCATCATCATTGAGGGAGAAGTATTGTCAGGGATTAAATATTCTTCAAGCCAAGGTGTGCAAGATATGAAAGCCACATTTCCAAGTCTGTCTCAGAAAGTTGTGAGTTGCTGATTCTGATTGATTTATGTTCCATAAGAATCCTTGTGAACAGCTTAGTTCTGACCACTGTAGAACGTGTTTTTAAACTTAGAGTCAGGCAAGTGGGAGAAGAAAGCTTTGAGCAGCTCTACCCACAGGCTCATTACTGTTCATTAAGAGGTCTCTGGAGGAAATGTTCTTTTTTTATAGATGTCTCTGTTTCACTTGGATGCAGGCTGGCAGAATGAATAATTAGGTAGCTGTATAAATGCAAAATGGGTAGAATATGGAAGCCAGCATTTCAAAATGACACAGCAGAGAAAAAAAACCAGACAAGTTTTTGGAGGCTTTTTTACCCAAAAGCTTTGTTTTTCTCTTCTGAGTTGAATTTCTGAAGGTGGTCTCCAAGCAGCCAAGACAGTGAGCTGTGATTGCAGGGTGTTCCTCTAATGGTTTCCCCAGGCCTTAGGTGTGATTTTGTGGTGTAGAGGGATTCAAATAAGTGTCTAATGTGTGACCTAAAGGGGCATCAGTTCATCTCCATCTTCCACCAGAGAGCTTAAAAGCAGGAATTCCTCTGCAAGAGGGCAAGAGGTGGTGTCAGGGGAGACAGTTTAGTGAAGAAAGAATTCCTACTCTCTGTGGTGCTCCTGCTGTGTTTCAATTCTCCCCAATGTAAATGGAGAAAACACACACAGCAGAGATGTCTGCATTTTAGGATAGGATGTGAGAGGCTGTTGTGATTATTTGTGAACAAGGAAGACAGTTATTTCAATTTCCCATTCTGTTTTCTGACTAAGAACCACAAAGGCTTCTCATGAATTCCATCAGGGCACAGGACATACCAAGGGATGGTGTGTTGATTTGAGCTTCACCTCCTGTCAGTTTTTTCAACCCTGTGAGACTGAAAGTTTTCAGTCATTTACTTCCATTAATTAAAGCCTGATTAGTGGGGGAATAATCATAAAATAAGCTCAGGTTTCCATGAGTTTAAATTTTGAAAAATTTCAATACAAAGCTAGATCAGGGTGTGTAGACAGCTTGTAATGTTGAACTGTGTTATTAACAGCTAATAAAAGATGGAGCTGTAAAGTGGAACTATAAAAGGTCTCCAATAGAATAATTTTAACACTCTTCATTGAGTATGTGAACATAGAGTTGTAAGATTTGGCATTGCTTGTTTTGGCAGCTGTCTGTGCATTTGGATCACTAGTGCACTTCTCACTGAGAGAGGATGGGTGCTAAAATCAGACCCTTAAGGTTCTGACTCTTTAAGTCAAATTGCACACTAAAATTAAGGGTCTATTTCACATGAAATAATACACAAGAGATTTCTCAAGTGTCTTAAAGCAAGAAATTTTAGCTACTTTATGAAATTTTTGTACAGGAAATCTTACTATTGCTTCTAATTTCATTTGGGCCAGCCCCTATAACTGGCTTTCCTATGGGGGTATGAATTCTTTGTATTTAGAAAGAAAAAGAAATCCATTTTTCAGACTAGAATGTTCCACTGTGACTTTCCTACCTTTTCTGCTTTTTCTACAATGATAGCAATAGTGTGCAAAATGACAACCTGGTCTAGTGGAAGGTGCCCCTGCCCATTGCAGTGGGGTTGAAACAGATGACCTTTAAGGTCCCTTCCAACCCAAACCATTCTATGATTCTCTAAAAAATACATGTATTATTTAATTTCTAATTAATTTATTCTGTTATATTGTGGGAGGATGTTGATTCTTGTATGGTAATTACTACTTCTGCTATTATTGGCAGGCCTTACTTGCAAACAAGGGAGTGTTTCTGCCTGGGTTTATGCCCAGAGCAGCGCTTCCAATTAGTAGCAGTGGTGAATTTGTTCTCAGAACACTCTTAGCTGAATTTTCAGTGCCCTGCCTGTTTCATACAGCAGGCTGGCATTGAGTAACACTGATAAGAGGCACAGTGTAGAATAGAGAGCTGAGCCTGTCACTGTTTCCATGGCAAAAGTTCATCCTGTGGCTTAAAAGATTGTGGCTCATTTAAAACTTCAGTCAAGATTTCCTTCCTCATTCTGATCTCTCATCAGTTTCAGTCTCTGCTCTCTTGTACTATCCAGTCATGAAGTACTGTAATCAGTAATGCAGACTCACACCAGATGGTTTTATTTACTATCCAACTAAAAGGGAGTCATCTAATGTTACCTTTTCCAACCCCATCCCAGGCAGAGACTGGCTAAACACTGTAGGTAGACTTTTAAGTCCCCACCTCTAAGCATGTAATTTGTAAAATTCTTCTTACTCTCTGGAGATTTGCTGAGATGACTTACCCAAGTCTTGGCAGCGCTGCAGATACACAGTGAAAGCAGCTGCCACCTTGGCAGGTTTGGGTTGAAATCTTTTTTTAAAGCTAAGCTTAAGGAGGAGTCACAAAATCATGGAATGGCATAAATTGTGAGGGACCCCTGGGGATCAGCCTCTGCTCAAGCAACATACTGGCTCTATTACTCTGGATATTTTTATAAAAATATTCCTAGTATTCCTCTGGATATTTTTATAAAAAACTTGAAATCTGGTCTGTGGACATACTCACAGCACCTTTCTACTCACTCCCAATGACAATAGCAAAGACTTTCAAAAATAATAAAAGAAAAAATAGAATAATTGGATAAAATTATGAAATGTGACTCAGTTATTTTTTCTTTTTGTAAAGGTCAGCTCAGTAACTGAAAGATGTAGTTCCACTCTACGAGGTAAAAGGGTATGCTTCTTAGATTCATTAGACTAATTAAACTTGCTCTTGATTTGGTAAAGCGTTGCTCTTCAGATAATTCTGACCAATCTGTCCCACCTTCCATTATGGTTATGCCAGACTAATGTTTGGGGAAGAAGGCAATCCAAGAAGTAGCCAGACATATCCTGACAGTGGGCTTGTTGAGCAGTAGTAATGGGAAGAAAACAATAAGAGTTAAGCTTTCTTTTTTAAGAAAGCAATTGACTTACAAAACAAACAAACAAAAAAGCCCTGCAAACAAACACATTCTTTTATAGCAGTTACAGTGATCAATATTGTGAGACCTGGGCTTTGTAAGACAAGATACAGATTTACTCAGAGGTATATCTGAGGTTGCCAGGTAAATAACAGTGAAGACCTGGCATCAGTGCCAGGTTTGTTGTAGGCTCCTGTTATTTGTGGAAGATATGAAGGATGAATATCCAGGGGAAAGCCTTGTCAGTCTGAGTCAAAGGTGGAGCTTCTGTGCTGATCAGGATGTGATCATGCTGCATGCACAGATCCCACCTTTAGAAGGTGCCTTTTTTGTAAGTTTTAAGTCAAGCTGCTGTTTATAGACTGGTGCAGAGATGCATGTAGGAAGGTGGATGAAATACCCCTGTCTCTCATTTTCAGACAGGGTAACAGAAACACGAGGGAGCCATCTCAGTCCAGCTGTGAAGCCCAGAGCAGTGTATCCCTGGTTCTTTGCCCAGCCTTTGATTATAGGTGTTTGCTGAGGTACCTCATGTGAAGAAGACTTAATGTTCTTGGCCACTCACACAGTTTCTTTCATGAGTATTAAATCTGCATAAAGAGATTAATGAGACCTGCCAGAAAATCTGTTTCTGTCCACAGAGTTGCTAATTGCTGTTCACACACTGTCAGGATATTGCAGTGTTTGGCTCTCATCTCTGATGCTTCTTCCTCAGATGCAGAAGTGTCCATCAAGTGGCAAACTGTCCAAGAAATTTTCCTCTGGCATGGAGTGGCAGGACCCTGAGCATCCTGCTTTCCTAGGAATAAATGATGCCCATCAGTTATGTGTCTCTTTCTGTTAGTTTTCCACAATCACTGAGGAGCCACAGAAGAGAAGGACCTTCAACATCCTCCTGTTATTTTTGTCAGTGTTCCTGGATGTTGCTGGGTCAGCTGAGTTCCACAGTAGTTTGCCCTTCCTCTTATTTTGCCCTTTGCAACCTTGCATGAAAATATGTCTCTGTGACATGAAGCCTTAAATAACCATCACTAGCAACAGTCCTGGAATCCCAAGGAAAAAAAAAACCAGACCCAAATTAATAGTGGTGGTGATTAATTACTTTAAAATATTTACTTGAAATAAAGTGGGTGTGAGTTATCAGTGGTTTTTTTTTCCTGTGTGTGCTTAGCAGGTGCACAGGAAAATTTTGTCCTATAGGGTGAACTGCCTTTTAAGGGACTGATTCCTTCTTCACATGAGGGGAATTCATGCTTGACAGCTTCCAAATTGTGTTTTGTTGTCTTCAGGTGGCTCTACTGGGGCTCTGCTGGCAATGTTCAGATTGCAGAGGTGTGAGAGCTGAAGCCCTGAACCAGAGTTTTCCACATTAATTTTACTTGTCTTGCACTGTTCAGAAAGGCTTCTCATTCCCTGAAGGACGCTCAGTGTTCATAGTGGCAGCAACATTCCAGTGCTCAGGGCAGAAACTGGGAAGCAAGGTTTATGTTGTGTGTTAACTTTCAGATGTCAGGAAAGATCTTTTGCTTTAGATCATTTGTTTGAGAAATTGGCTGTAGTGTTACTAGCAAAGAAGGGGGTTGGTTTTTAGAGTAGGTGTGGACTTCCTGAAGACCTTGGTTCATCCTCTGCTTAGAACTGGTCTCAGACTGTTTTTGCCTTTGTAAACAGGGTGACGTTCCTAAGATGAGCTGGAACATTAGGTAATCTAATTCCCATTTTCTGGTTTATGCTTTATTCTGGCTTTCAGTGTTAAAGTAACACTGTCTAACTGAGGGTGTGCATGGGGGCTGAATCCAGCCTTTGGAAACCTGTCCTGTCTCGCTTTCAGGAGAGGAGATGGAGGATAGCTGCTCCATCAGCAAAGTCTGAGTAGCCCTGTGACTCCTTCCCAGCCCAACAGAGTGAAAATTGCTGCTGCTGAAACCAGCAAGGAATGGGTGGACTGGCAGGCACAGATAAGGTGCAGGAAGAGCTTGAGGGGGCAATTTTGGTAGATAACAAAGATTTAAACCCCAGATCTGCTTCTCCTCTTTCTTGCACTGTGTTTTCCCTTTTCCTCCCTGAAGATGTAACACCAGATCTGTGGAGGGAAGCCAAACTCTGTCAGTGCTGCAGGACAGTTGGCCAGGATAAGGTTTGGGCCTGCTGTGGGGGTAATGTGTGCCTTTAAGAAGGCACATATTCCCTCTGTATTGCAGAGAGCAGCCAGGAGCATCCCTCTGCAGCCTCTTGGCAAGGACTCACCTGTGAACTGCTCCTAAGATGCTTTGCTATTTCTTTTAGTGCAGTTTGCCAGAAGTTCTGAGCCATGCAAAGTTGCATTCATAGACTGTGATCAGTGAGTGCAAGCTGTTCAGGCAGCTCTGACAGAAAGCAGCCTCAAGAAAAAGGGATTTCCTAGGACATGATGAAGGGACAGGTTTCAGGAGGGTGGCTCAGTAATAGAGCCAGTATGTTGTCACTGGTTTTCTGTGCATGTCGTTTCACTCGGGGAGAAAAATCCATTCAAACCTAGATTTTCCCTCCCTTTGTACACTTGCTCACAAGAGATGAGAAGATTTCTTTTTAAAATATTTGCTGTAAATTTGCTGTGAATTCTAGGGCAAATTAAGGAGGGGGGGGAAGGTGGCTGAATAAAGAATTTTAAGAGTAAACTGTTTATAAGGTAGGAATTAATCTACTATCTCCCATCTTGCAGCAGCTGTGGACTTTGAATGAGAACAGCTTGAATATGGAGTGTTCACTGCTCATAACAAACTGCTTGCAGATTGCACAACATGGGTCATTTCAACAATCAAATAATTTCAATGACTTTTTGATGTGCACGTGGATCACTCAGTGGGCTTTGGATCACTCAGCAGCCCTCCTAATAACTCTGATCTTGGTTTATTTGTTCTGCCATATTCACTTAGCTCTGAGTCGTGAGTTGATGCAGCAATTACCTATCTTCTTGATAAATTATATTATATTAAGCAGCATGCTTCATGCCATATAAGCCTTGACTCAGAGATCTGGCTGGATTAGCCATGCAGGCACAGCTGGAGTTACAGATAATGGATAACATCCTCAGTTGGTGTATTATATCCATATAATTCTAGGGAAGCCAGGGGAGCTACACTAATTCTCACCATCTGAACAGCTACAGTTCCTGCAGTTGCTCTCTTTCTCTCATCTGCCAAGCTTATGTTTGTGCATTTGTGCTTCTCCAGCAGAACTTAATGATATCCCTTGTGCCTGAATGGGGCAGAGTGCCCTGTAAACAACAGGCTTTGTTTGGAATCCATGAGTGTTAGTGCTGGGAGCTGCCTTTGCCTTTCCTCTGGGGTGTGTGCAGCACCTCTGGAGGACCAGATTTAAATCATGTGTGAGGTATTTGTATTTTTTACTACACCCTTCATTTGTGATGGAGGTAGCACTGAGCTTAGGCTGGTTATTTAAATTAGCAATTCATAAGCCCATTTCATACCACAGCCCCTAATTAGAGACAGATTCCACATTTCCTTTACCATTTAAATTATTTGCACTTGTGTCTGCTTTCCAGCTGTCCACAGTCAAACATAGCCAAACAAATTATTACAGAAATCTATTACATAAACAAGTCTGTACTTCTTAAAAATGCAGGTCAGTAATTTCTGAGTATTTTTCAGGAAAATTTCCTTAGTCCTTGGGAAAATTTTTATTACAAAAAACCCCTAGACTCCAGCATTATTTGTGGTTTTGGCCAAATGTATTAAAAGGAGTAGCTTGAATTGTCTTAGCCCTCCTCCAAAACCAATCCTCTCCACTCTCTCAAAGACAGGAGAAGCTGCTTTACCTGGTGAACAATGTTTCCAGCTGCTGTATTGCACTTTTCTATAGAAAGCACCTTTCTAAAGCATCTTTGCTAACTATATATGCATTTCAACATTTTGAATGGAAAGGCCCATGAAAAATGTTGCCTAGTTCCCATCAGTTAAGGTCAGCAAGCAGGAAAACTCTGAGTCAAACTCTTAGTAGCCTTTTATTCTTTCTCACTGTAGTGTTCTATCTTCCAAATCAGTTACTCTGCATTTGAAATTATGTAATTTTGGGGTTTGGGTTTGTTTTATAGGAAAACTCAACTTATTAGGAACCAGAAGCTACTGGTTATTAGCTGAAATTGTAATTTCTTGGTTTTATTCAATGATGAACTACAGAATGACTAAGACAGCCCTTCTGGCAATGATTAACATTGATAGAAACCTTAGTGTTTCCAAAAGCATCCCACTCTCGGTTGCTGTATATTTTCCAATGCCTATGCCTTTAAATTCATGTGATTTCTTTAGAGAGTGTGATTTGATATTTTTATGGTGGAATGCTGCCTCATATTTTGCAACCTGAAGTTATGATGACTACCCATAAACCAGCAATGTGCTTTTGGCCACCAAAACTCTAACATTCCTTTCTCTAGGAATCACAGTCAGTAATGTGTGTGGCAGCAGCAGCTTTTTATTTAAAAAAAAAAAAAAGGATTCTGTTACCACATTTTTGATTTCCTGCTGCTGTATTTTGCTTTTGCCAGGGCACACTTGGAGCAGTTTGAGCATGAGGAAAAGCTCCTTTACCTTTCCTTGGATGTAAATGTCCAGCATGGGTGCAGTTTCACAGCTTCACAGTTAGTGAAAACAGTTTCACCTGGTCAAAATGTCAGGGCAAAAATACAAATCTTTTAGCTGAGTACTGAGAAGTGAAAGTAGCACGTGGCAATCGTAGGCTCAGACAGATTAAATATCTGAAGTGCAGGAGCTGGTGGCTGAGCTGGACAGACAGACAGCTCATGTGTGACAGCAGTGCCTGCCTACTCTCACCCTGTTCTAGCAGAAGTGAAACAAGAATTTATATCCTCCTTGTAGGACATTAGTTCCTCCCAATCTCCACCAGATGGTTATTCAGTTCTGCTCTGAAATAAGAACTTTTTTCTGTTTATTTACTGTTTTAATGATTTAAAATTGAACTAATGTGTCAAGTTTTATGTCTTTAACTTTTGATGTTTAAAAAAATTCTGATTAAAAGATAGTGAATGTAGGGATGATTAATTATTATCTCAGAAAAAAATATTTTTACACTAGCTGGTGAAATCTCTCAGAATGATTGTTCTTCAGGTAAACTTTGAATTTCTGGCCCCTTTCCACAGACATACTAGGGCCTAATGCCTTACATGTGTATTTATCTACCCAATGCTGTACATGGATTTAAGTACCTCATTCCTAGCTGCTTGCTATTGATTTGAGATGGAATTTGTGGAGTTTGGTGCATGTTCCATAGCTCAATTAATCCCCAGGTGTGGCTTTAGCAAAGTTGCAGAGCTTTGGGTTGAACCAGCCATCACAAGTTTCATTTTCCTGATTTTCCTTGAGTTAGTAACCCCTAGCAGGAGGTGAGAACAAACTCTTGGAAGAACAGGTCATTCCATTTTAAATCATCTTACAATGAATATGAGTCAGTGCCTCTAGCAATTCTGAAAATCCCTCCAACTGTTTCTGTTTGGCTTTCCACTGTGAATTGTAACCCCTTTTAAAGAGACATCCTTTTGTCTTGTCCTTGCAGTCACACATCAAACCTGGGAGGGTTGTTCTTGTGGAGCTGTGAGTCTGTCACATCTACCAGCATCTGTCTCTTGATATCATAACCCCTGGATTTTAGAAAGAATTACCCCTGAAGTGAATTTAAAAGTGAGAAATCAGTGGTGATTTGTGGGAAAAAAACCCCTACAGGTGCAGGAAATTTCAAGTTGTTCTGAGAGTGCAGGAAGGACAGATGGATTAGGCCATGCTGTGATATCTGGAGGGAACATAGTCCAGAGTTTTGAATGCTCCACAGAGAAGATAAGTTTTTCAGTAAAGTGGCATCAGCCTGTTTGCCTCAGCACTGCAAAAGCTTAGATGATCATTCTAAGAGTTCCCTGGTGTGGAATGAGAGGGAGAGCTTACTGTAAAGCTTTTTTTAAATCAGCAAAAGAGGGAAGTTGATCCCTGAATTACACAACAGCCATGCCAGCTAAAAATGGATTGGAAAAAGCTGTTTTCAATATCAAGAGCTTTCACTTCAAATAACTGAAAATGTTCTCTCATTCACAAAAAAGAAAGTGTAATTTTTTTTATTGCCCTGATAAGCTGGGACAAACACATGGTTCAGTGTGCTCCAGGACTGAAACAGGGCTCAAGGTCTGTGTTTATTTCCTCCTCTGTTACAAGCAGCCCTTTCTTCCCCCAGCCCTAGGCAGAGTAAGAAGTCTGGTACATTTAGAAGAGTCACAAAGAAAAAGAAAGGGTTGGTGTGTCTGCCCTGCTTCTGGTGTAGATCTTCCTCCAGGAAAGAAATATTTTATGTGACATTTCAATGATGAAGGTGAAAAGCATCTGAACTGCTTGGCCTTTACATGCTGTTCTGCACTCGCTTCTCCTTGGTCCCAGAACAGATTAAATGAAAGAAGTTCTATAAATGAGTGCTGAAGAGATCTGAGAGCAAAAGCTGTGGTTTGAAATCCCAAAGATGATTAAAGCTTATTTCCTCACTGAGTTTGGACTCAGTTACAACAGTAGATTTTAGTTCCTGTCAGGCATCACTTCCTGGGAAGCAAAGACAGAAATACCCTTGGCTCCACAGGAAATAAGGCAGTTCCTTGTTGTTCATTGAGGTCTTGTTTCCAGCCAGGCAGCAAAATCACTTGTTGCAAACACTCTGCCTGTTGCTGTGCATCATTTTTGTGGTAAAAGCCACCTGTGCATTACTGTGGAGGATATCAAAAAATTAAAAAGAGGGTCTTGGAAAATGGTCTTGTGGTGACAGCTGAGTGCTCATGTGGCTCATGTTGGGAAGTGAGGAGGAAAGGCAGGAGATTAAGAGGGAGGGGGATATGGAGAAATGCTGTGCAGTGTAGGTACCTGTGTCATGGTTTGACGCTGGCCAAACACCAGGCACTCATGAAAGTCACTTTCTCACCTTCCCCTGCCACAGTTGGGCAGAGGAGAGAAAAATTTAATGAATTAAATGTTTAATTCCTCTGCTGGATGTGGTGGAGACTCCCAACACCTTTTCATGGAAGCCACCTCTGTGGCGCCCCACTACCGAAGACCAGGCTGTGCAAAACCCACACATCTTGCTACAAAATAATTTATCAGGAAACATTATGAGATTTTACTTTATGCTATAAGTGAGTTTACAAGGATCTTTTGGAGAGATTTGTGGGACAGGAAGCATGCTACTGAGCTGCCTCAGTTTAATTATTACTTTGCTAGTGTTCCCATAAGCAAAATAAATGCTCTTGCTGTCACGGTTGCAACTTCCTTTTACTACTGAATGAAATGTGAGAAATTAAATCAGAGTAGTCATTTATGTATTTATAAATCCAAGTCTTGCAGAGTTAGGCATCTGAGGTAATGGCTAGGCTTGCTTTTTCTTCCCCAGAGCTTTCCTCTGCAATGTTCCAGAATTTTAAACCTCCACAAGCCCCATCATGCGTTTGAGCATGGATGCAGGTGTGAGTTTCAGCACTCTGCAGAGTAATCCAAAAGATTTGAAATGGGAAACAGGGAGCAGCCTGTGTGGATTCACTGCTCTTCACTCATCAAAACCTGAAACTTCCAGCAAACCACCAAAAATCAGTGTGTCCTCATCAGCCTAGCTAGAAAGGTGTTGTCCTCATCAGCCCAATGATAGAGGATGTCCTGAGCCTGCCTGGCCTTTGATGAGGGGAAGCCCTTGTAGTTAGTCACAATGAGGGCCTTGAGAGGTGTTGTGGTGTGGAGAGATAGTGGCTGGATCAAAGGGGTGATTAATTGTTACTATGCCATTAAAACTGTTCAGGAAAGCTCTCCAGGACTGACCAGGTGGGACATTCTCTCAAGTTCTGGTTTGCCTGGTTTCCCTCCAGTGTGAGGGAGGCAGGTCAGGCAGGTACTCTCTGCGCTTGCAGCTGTAGCTGCTCCCACCCATGTGGCAAAGGGACTCCAGGGTCCTCCAAAGGACATTTTTACTCCTTGCTAAACTCTGCTCTTAGTAGGAACAACGTGGTTCCGTGAAAACAGCATGGATGTTGGATGACAAGTTGTGTTTAGATGGCAGTGAGTCCCACTCGTTGCCTGTAAGAAAGACTGATTTTTTTCTCCTGGTTTCTGCCTTTTAAATCATTCAACAACAATGCAATGAGCCCACAAGCTCTGCTGCTCCATTTTTCTATTCCAGTGGCCTTGTCCTTGTCCTGGGTGATGACCTTCCAGTCACTCATGACCTCTTCCTGATTCATCTTTTCCTTTTCCACATGCAGCATTTAAACACAGTGCCCTTCAAGAGGCTTCATTCCCTTTGGCATTTCCTTTGGCATCTCCTCCTTGTGTAGGGGCCCCTTCTCCTGGCAGCTGAGCACATCCCATAACAAGCCATACATTTCCTTCCTCCTCATCTGTCTTTTTTCCTCTGACCATCCCTGCAGCATTTTCCAGGAGATTAATGGGAGTAAAGAATGTGTAAAAAACCAGGCTGGGCCAGGTCCCCATCTGCAGTCATTGAACCACATTAGCACAGCACATACACAGCAGATCCACACCTGGGCTGAAACTGTCCTGCTGCACACCTGACCTGTAGGAGAAGCTCTGGTATGAAGAGTTCTTGGCAAAGTCTCCTAAAAATGTGGGTTTTTTCACGTCTCTGTAGTTGCAGTGTTTTAGAGGGTTTAGAGTGTAGCCACTCCCTTGGCTTCTGTTCTTGCTGGGTCATAAAAGAGCATAAAAATATCTGAGCTGTCTCATATTCTGTGAGGCTTTAGTTCTGGTGTGTGAGGTGTGTTTCTTTGATATTATTTGGTGTCTGAACAGTGTTTATCAGTTTGCTTTGGTTTCCTTCCTGAACTGTAACCTTTTCCTTGCAGAGCCTGTATTGGGGCCATACCACACCAACCATTCCAAACGCCTTTACTGGGCATGGTAATAGGGGCAAAACTGGAAAACAAAGAATGTCACAACTCACCATGAACAATTTAATAGAAATAGAGACACCAGCATGTCTTTTTCTTAATGAAGCTCTCAGTTGAGTGGCCCTGGGATCCTGGAAATAGGAGGGAGGTGGATGATGGAGCTGACTGTGCCATGTTGGGTCAGCAGGTGGCTGCCAGGGACAGTGGTGATCTCTGGAGTCTAGATTAATGTTCATTAAGAAGAGAAAGAAAAGATTTTGCTAACAGATGTTAGCAAAGCATAAAAACCTGTTCCTCTGGGCAGGAATCATAGCCTGGAGAAGGCAATGGAGAGATTTTTGAAAAGTGTTTATATTTCTATATAAACCTGTGTCACTTAAGGTCACCTTTGTCTTTCCCACCCTCTCATGAACTGAGCTCAGTCTGTGACTCCCTTGTGCTTTGCACTTTGCTAGCTTTAAACATTTATTTCCAAATAATTGTCTTTAAATGTTTTCTTGGGAATTTTCTCCCTTTGTTTTTAGACTGCACTTCTCAAAGCATCCTTCGATGGCTCTGACCTCAGCCCGTTTCTGGGTGATCTTTGTAGCCTTTGCATAATTTTTGTCTCTGCCTTTTGTTTATTATCTTGCAACTCCAGTTTTGCAATGGAGGCATGATGAACAGTGTGAATAGCTAGCATCTGCTGGCTGATGTAAGTCCATGCAGTCACCTCATTTCTTAGCTTTCTCAAAGTACTCCAAGGTAAAGATGATTTTGCACAGTGCAATTTTTTATTTTTTTAAATTTTTTTTCTTTTGCAGAGTGAGGTTAAAGTTAAACAGCTCAAGAAATGTGTTAACTATGGAAAGGCAAAAGGCTGGCTAGGCAAGACATTGCCTTGGGGAGTTAAAAAATGGTCAGACACTCTTATACCTGGTCTTTGGCCACCTGCACTTGTGCTATACAAGCAGATTTCAGACTGTGCTGATGGGGCTTTGTTTTTATCCACAGTTGCAGCTGCAGTGCTTTCCCTGAACTGTGGGGAAATTGTTTTCATCGTTCCAGTGTCTTCCTGCATGACAGACATCTCTACACATGTCCCTTCATTATTTATTTACAGGCCTCAGCATTTAAAGGCCGAGTAAGCTTTTTGAGTGGTCATCCTTCAGGCATTGTGGCTCGTTTCTTGCACAAGGTTTAGCTGGGGAGGGTGGACTGTTGTTGACTCCAAAAGGCTTGAAAAAAAGTCCCTCTTCCTTTCCTTTACTCCTTCCCCTGAGAGTGCATGTTTCAAAGTGCTGCTGCTGGGATAATTGTGCCCTAATTGAGGAAAGTCCTGGAGCGGCTCCACTGGAGTCAGACATGACATCAGCAGCGTTGCCCAGGCAGCAAGTTCCATCCATTGTTCCTGTGTCACACACACTTCCCTAGTCCCAAATCGGGTGTGTAACCACATCCAGTGATCACCATCTTTCTACAGGAGGTGCAGCCTCAGCACTTCAGGCACAGCACAGGGATTTGGATGTGCTCAGTGTTTGCACTTGCAGAAACAAAGCAGACTTCTTTGTTATCAGCGGTTTTGTTGTCTAAGCAGCACGTTCAGTGTAAGATCCTAGCATTAGAGAAGAGATTATTCCTTGCTTGCAAGCAGATTACTTGTCATAACACATTCAGGGTGCACTGCTGGTGCCTAATAGACCCATCTGTCATCCTTGAATTTACAAGGATAAATGCAATCCCTCATGCTAAGGTGATCTATATCATCTCAAAAGTGCACCTGGGATCTATATCTGGGTGATACTGAATTAATCTTTGTTAGATTTGGATAACTTCATCCCACTTGTTTCTTGCTATAATGATGCAGCTGGATTTTAAGTCCTCTTTCATCAAATAACACCCTCCCTTCCATAAAATTCTTATCCTGCTTGATTTGTGCTGTGTGTTCCTGTATGCTGAAGTCACCAGGAGTTTCTTTTGGGGCTCTGTCCGAGTGGGATCAGACCCTTTTGTCTGAAAGAAGTCTCTTTCCTTTGATGGCATCTGATTTTTGACTACATTGGCACTTTAATGTTTCCCCATCTCTGAGCTGTTTATTCCTATTTGCATTTTAATGACTGCTCCTGGCTGTTTTCCCTTGCTCTCATTAGAGCTTTTTTGGGTCTCCAATTGAGCTGATGAGACATGGAGTTTATGCAGTGCCTTTTCACTGTATCTGGATGTATCTGGCTGTGTGTGCCCTGTCACAGAGTCAGCATGGGAAGGCTTCCATCTGGATTCCGCAGTTCAGGGGTTACCAGGACTGTTTGCTCATTAACATTCCCTGTTTACACACTGATCATCACAGATGTGTGTGTGATTTGCCCCAGCCACAGTATTAATACAGCAAAATCCGCTTTTAGAGGTGTTTTGAGTTTTGGGATTCATATTTCAGAAGAATCATTTATTCATTGAAAAATAAAATTTACAAATTTGTATTTTCAAAAGTAGTTTACAAGTTCTTCTCAGGATGGTATTTTTTTCAATTGAAAAATTTAGTTGATAACTGAAAGTCCAGAAGCAAATATAAAATAGGTCCAAGTATCAACACAAAAAAAAAAAGTGTGTCAGCCAGATCCCAGATCAGCAAGTGATGTTTTTATTGCAGAACGTGGTGAGAACCCTCTCTGGGATGTAGTTTTTGGTGAAAAGTTGAATGACTGAAATTAGTTCTGGCTGGTTTATTTGGGTATCACAGTAAATGGCACAGACCATTTTCCAATTAAGTTCAGCCACTCTCTTTTTTTGAGGAAGTGTGTTTTAATCAGTTTTTCATGGCAGTTTTCTGCCATCAGGTCTGGAATATACTACAGGCAAGTAGTATTCAATTCTAAAGAATTAGTTAATTAAGTGATAAATATGCTACCTTAATACTTAATTTCTATCATCTCCTTTATTATTTTTTTTTTTTGGGGGGGGGGGGGGGTGGTTGCCTCTGGCAATTATGCCTTTTCAGTTCCTGATTTGAAAGAGTAAATGGTGAAACAGTGGTTTTCAAGGCAGAGGAGCAATTTGGTAGGTTAAAGCTGATCCACTGGAATCCTTCATCTTAGTTTCATCCTTTTTCCACAATCACTGGTTTGTTGGAAGAGGAATGAGAATCCTGCCAAAAGCTGCCATTATGCTGAAAGAGAACCAAATGGTGCTGCTGAAAAACAAAACAGGATGGGGCAAATCAAGGTATCAGGATGTACAGTGAGATTCAACAGGGCAGAGAATAAAGTGGCTCTCATGGCAGAAAAATTGCCGCAGAATGAATAAAAAGTAGGACCTGAATCTCTGCATCTTGTTTTAGTAGCAATTAAAAAATTATAACTGTTTCAAGGAACTTTGAGAATAGATGAAGATGGAAGAACAGAATGGAGATTTTTTTTTTTTTTAAACTTCTGTAGACAATTCCTGACATGTAGGTCCCATGGAGAATTTTCCTAAGTGGAAAACCCTTAGCAAAATTCTCTCTTCAGCTTTCATTGACTTTTTAGCTAATCTGTACTTCACTAATGACAGTCACTAATCTTTGATGCAACATGCAACCAGCAATGCAGATGCTAAAAAGTTTTATGGCACTGAAATATGAGGATTTGTGGAAGGAAAATGGGGAAGTAACTTCTTCCGTTACGGTTGTAATAAGCTATTCTTACATACTGGATTTCTTGTTAAGTTATGGCTTAGCTGTGGATGCACAGGATTAATGTTAAAGAAATGTAAATAGGGAGCTTTTTATTGCAAATTGGTTTTTAAGTTATTTGGGAGCTTTATTTAATATATTGCTGTATATTTAGAAATATTGAACTGGTAGGAACTTTTTTAAGTGTGGGTTTGAATACTGTGATCCCAGAATTTTGTTTTTTATCATCACTGGTTTTCAAGCATGGCATGATATTTTTATGAGGTTTTTATGTGAAGGGAATGGGCTGCTAATTTATCAAATTATATCCGAAAATATAACATGTTCCCAAGTGTCAGAATGTTGCAGAAGAAAGTGGAGGACTTTTTACCCAGTTCAGGACAGTAAATCAGAAGGTGGCTACTTGAATCTTGCAGGAGCTTTCCCAAAGGAAATAAAATTCAGGAGGATGACAAGCAGGATATTTTAAGTGGGAACTTGCATATGGAAGTTGAAAGCATGTGAAAGCCTATAGCACTACAGTCAGCATAAATGTAAAAATAAAGTAAAAAACTGTGGACAGGGCACAGATTGTGCTGTAAAAAGTATTATACAATACTCCATGCCCTCCTGTGAGCGTGAGGAATACATTACTGTGACCCTTCAAAGGGAGGCCCTGAGTTACTGTCCTTCCTTGGGTCCTTTCCCCCTGTGCTGACAGCTGGGCACAGCCCTGCTCTGCCCCATCCCCAGGCTTTTTTCCTACAGGCAGTAGCTGGAGCAACTGGGACTCCAGCTCTTCTGCTGGTTCAAGGTCCTTTTGAATGGAAAGGGGACAATCAGTTTCTCAGCAGAGCTGTGATACACAAAGGCTGTACAAAACCATTGTCCTGAAAATGGGAACTTGCACGAGTTCTTGCTGTTCTCTCAGGAAGAATTTTTAGAACAAGGTTTAGAGTGAAGATGGTGTGGCTGCACTCAGTTGTCTGGACATATGACTTTGAAAGAGAAATGCATCTGGGCTGAGCAAAGAAGTTTTTTCCATGTCAAGAGTGTGAGTTGTGAATCTACTCACAGATTTTGCAGCATAGCCACAGATAGCTGATTAAGATAATCCGTGAGCTTTTTATATAGCAAATATCATCTCAGTTAAGAGGCAAGAGGACACTGGTGATATCCCTGGTTTCTTCTTTTTATTTTTATTTTGTTCAGTATCTGACAGTCTAGCATTTGATTTTTTACGAAGCATTTCAGGGCTGCTGGAAGCTCACAAAGAGCCTTCTGAAGTCAGCATCTCTTACAGTGCTGACACTGCAGGATTTCCAAGGAGCTTTTGGCATCTTCTCTGTTCCTTTTTGGGTTCCCTTGTGGCATCTCAGCCCTAGCAGAAACCCTAAACCCAGGTCCTTTGTTCCCTGGCTGTTGGGGAAATCTGCACATTGATAAATGCAAACGAGCTGTTCCTGAACAACTGGAGTTAGACTGTGCTGGAAAAGGTCCAACTGCTGGGGACCTGGGGATGCTGGGAACCAGGTCATCATCTGCCCTGTGTGCTCCAGCACTTGGGAATGGCATTGGGAAAAACAAGCCAGGAATCAGATGGTGTGTATTGTCTGAAGTGCTTTTGCAGACTGGCTTTGGGAAAGGAAATTCCTTAGGCACACTGGCACACTCTCGTGCAAATTGTTTTGCTTTTTCACTGCATGCTCCTAGGCCCATTAAGCTGGAAATGGAACTGGGAATGGCTTCTGGAGCCCAACACAGAGAGCTGTTTTTGCCAGAGCATTGATGCTCTGTTTATTTTTCTCACTTCATGCTCCAGCGTAGTTGCTGCCATCCCTCATCTTTCCTGGTACATTAAACCTGGTTCAGGAATGCAAATGATTATGCTGAATGAATCATCTCCACAGCCTTGTGCATCCAGATGATTTTTCATTGTCTTTACTTGTATGTTCACAGAGTGCTTCTTGAATAATGCAGTGTACTGGTGGTCCCTGAAACTTTAATTGTCTGGCATATGATATCATCAAGACTGAGCTATATCCTAATTTGATGGAAGTTGGTGTAAATCCACTGACACCGGGGGAATTGTGTCAATTTAAAGACTCCAGACAGGATCTTTATGACTGCATTTTTACTCCATGTCAAAGTATATTCAAAGTAAAGGATTTGTCATCTTTGACAGCACTCCTTAGGTTGATCATTTTTAACAGAAAAATGCAGATGTGGGGGAAAGTAGGAAAAAATGGTCTGATTTTTAGGACAAGTAAGGCCAGTCTAAAGAGGATTGCAAGCAAAGTGCTGGATTTACTGGAGCGTGTAGGGTTACTGCCTAGCTTGGTGAGGCAGAGCAGCACTGTGCACTTGCTGGAGCAGCAGATTAAGGAAGGGAAATTCTGGCCCTGAGACAAATTCAGATAAAGATATGTTGCTTGTTAAAAACTGTATTTGTTTTCCGAATCATTATCTGGGTAAAGCCTGTGGATAGAAACCTCAGCAAGAGCTTCCCAGTGTTGCACATCACCAGACAAATTATTCTGGCCCTGGTCTGTGAAAATTTGGAGCTGGATTTCACCAGTTGTGCTGCTTGAGTTGCTGCTTTAGAAATATGTGTGCAGGGCTTCTGGGGATATAAAGGTCTGTCAGGCATCATCCATGAATGATCATTCCAGTATCTGGAAGTCTTCTGGGAGTGTGACTGATTCCTCAAGGGGGAGTTTATGGCTGTGACTGTTCCAGTGATTCATGGCCAACCTCAGGTTCTTTGGAACTGCTGACATTAGTAGCTACTTTCAAAACTATAATTTGGTTTTGTCTGAAAAATACTTTGGCCTTCTCTAACAGGTGCTCTCTTTTCCTGTGTCTGAGTTGTGCTGTAGACCCCAGACCATACCTCCCTCCTCCCTCTAAAATACCCTTAGCCTGGTTTTTAGGTCCACATCTGTGGTTTTTTAGGTAATATGTTACTGCTGCTTCAGGGAGCCAAGGCACTAATGGTAGCTTTTGTTTCTCTTTGATTAGTCAGTAATACTTTAAAATAGTGGCTTAATCTGTGTTTGTATCTTTGGTGTTTATTGTAATCACAATAAACATAAAAGCATGTGGAATTTATTTAGTATTAATGTGATTATCAGAAGTCCTTTGATAGAATTTCTGCTGTAATTCGGGATTAAAGGCTCTGAGCATTAAAGAAAAGGAGCTTATTTTTGTGCTGCCTGAATCTGAAAGAAGTGCCAGTGCTCTCTTCTGGAGTCAAGCTCCATCTAGTTCTTACAATTCATTGGGATTGATCATTCCCTGAGGTAGAGAGCAAAAGGGAGAAAGGTATTTTTGCATGGTATTTCAGATTGTGAGAAGGTGGGGCCACATCAGAATTATGGCATATTGTATTAAAAGAAGAGCCACAGCATCTTTAGATGTGTGATAGGGGAAACCACCAACCACAATTATCAAGTTGTTCCTAAATAATGTAAATATCTCTGCCACAGAATCTTCACTAGCATTTGGAAACTAAGAGAAATTGGGAATTGAATGTTCTGCTCCACTTTCCTCAGGCAATGTGTAGAGGGCTCTAAAGTACTCAATGGCTTTCAAAAGTATCATTTTGTCCTAGCAAACAGCACTTCTTTCCCACTACCTTAGGAAAAAAAGTTTGCTTTTTACTTCTTGTACATTTTGTCTCCTTTGAATGAAGTTAGTGAAGGGCAAAAAGGTGTAGGAACTAGAACTTGCACAGATACCAAAATAGTTGAAGATATTAGAAAAAGCTCCAGCTTATTTCAGCTATCTGTGCTTTGATTCTGTTTTATTATTTTGGTCAAGATTGTTGTAGCTATAGCAATTTAAATTGAGTACAGGCTGTACTAAGAGTTAAGTGGAAACCTTGGCAGTTTGATTGTGTTGAAAAGAAGTTTAAGTGGCATTCTCAGCCTTTAACATCAAGAAGCATCTTAGAAAATTCATCTGGATGATCTCCCCAAAATAATGGACTCTTCTAAGGGTATGATACTGGACAGAGTGCCAGGAGCATCTGTCTAGCCTTAAGAAAAGGTAACAGGAAGTTGACATCACTAAAGGACAGATACAAAGGAGATTAATGGAAACAGAGAAACACCCTACCAAAAGCTGCAGCTGCTTCCAAAGGAAATTGAATCTATAATAAACTCTGGCTGATTAAATATTTTATCTATGTGGCAGATAGAAAGAGTTTCCAAGAAACTTTTCCCTAATCAGAGGGAAGAAAGCCCAGTGCTACAACCTCTTTCCAGCAACCACATAAGCCAAGAAGAAACAGAAAACATCTCCACGTGCTGTGTGTGTACAGTTAGTTGATGGCCAGCTATAAAAACAGGTATAAAAGCGAGGCTGTATGAATTATTTGCATCTTTGTTCACTGTGGAACACAATGAGATCATCCCCTGTTCCCGTTGGGAGGCTCATCAGGCTGAGACTGAGATAATTTTAAGTGAATTTCTGGTGTAGATACAGGATGGATGTGAATTTATAGGCAGAACTGGGCTCACCCATGAGAGAAGAATAGTGTGTGTACTTCCTCACTGAAAACTGCTTTGGTACTTGAAGGCTGGGGGGTGTTACAAATGGGATCAGTGTTTAAAAACAGTCCAAATTAAAAATAGCTCAAATGTTCTCTGTAAGCCTGACATCTATTCCAGCTGATTTGGTGGAGACCAGAGTAGAGGATAATATTAGTGAACACCTGGCTAAATGTATGTGCTCTTGTAAAACTTTGGGGTTTCTTTGAATAGGTGCATGAGGATATCCAGTAGATAGAATATATTTGAATTTTTGAAAGGCTTTGAACAAAGGGATTGAGGCAATCATGAAGTGAGAGGGGAAGTATTGGTAAAATAATTGGTTAGGAGGATGCAGAGGATAATAGATTGGGCAAGTATTTGGAAGTAAGATTCACTGGGGTTACTGCATTGGCAAACTACACCAGTATCAGGAAATCTGAGCTGAAAATACCTGATGTGCAGTTGAAAATATACTGGTTTTGGTTTTAGTCTTTTTTTAAGGGTTTGTGTGTGAGTTTCAGCAGGGAAGGAAGGCTGTTTCAAAGACCCAATGTGCAGCAATTGGCACACCTTGGGCCCTGCTGGAAGCCTTGAGGAGCATCTCTTGCTTCCAGGCATGACTGAACAGCACCAAGATTGCTGTAAATTGATATTAGATGGAAGGAAAAATCTTTTTGTTCTGAAGCTGCAGTCCTTGTTCTGGCTTGAATTCTCCTGGCATATTGCCAGGATTTTTACTAATGGCCTGAGCTTCTGTGTGCCAAGGACTGTTGAAGGCTGTTTGTTTCTCTCTTTTTTCTACAATTTCAGCCTCATATTTGGATCCAGAGCAATTTGTCACCTCCTCTGTTTGTACTCTGGCCACTAGTTCATTGCTCAGTTGTAGTGCTTGTCCCCTTAGGAGTGCAGGTGAGGTTGCCCAGTAGGAGCAGCTAACAGAAGAAATACAGAGATCTTCTTTTATGTATTTTAGAGTTGTGTGAATTTTTTTTTTACCCCATTTTAAATATTTTGGATTTACCACGTATTCCTGTGGGCTCTGAACTTCTGATTTTCTTATCAAGCTTCTAGTTGACAGTGTTTAAGTGGGATTAGTGCTCTAGCTGTGGCATGGTCTCAGAGAACACCAGTGATTCATGTACTAAAGTTTAAAAAGGATGCTTATATACTCAAAAGAGAGCCCATCTAACTTAGTTACAGTTCTTGCCATAATCCCTGTTGAAGCATTTACTGTTTTAAATAATTTCCTTCAATCTATAATTTTGTAGCAGAGAGCATCTTTTAAAAGAATACACATTCAAACATGGCTGTTTTCTTCTCTCTTTCCAGTTTTTTTTGGAGAGAGCTCCAAGAGTTGAGGAGAAGATGTGGTTGAGTGTCACCTTCACTGATATTTGCAAATGATTAATGTGTGAAGGATGTCATGACATTAAAGAGAGAACTCAAAGACTCAGCAAAAGTGTTCTCAGCTATGAATAGGTCTTTCATAACTGCAATCATTTGGTAGATTTTCTGTTTGGGTTACAAAGCACAGGAGGCCAGCAGAATCAGGAAGGTGTCATGCTATTAGCTTTATGTTTCTGCAGTGCTCCTGTGGGCAGTGATCCACAGGGACCTGTGTCTGGAATGTATTTGAGTGAAAGATCCAGGAGATGGTGCTCTGTTCTGTTCCTGTTTTGCTGCTGTCCCAAAGACACAGCAGATAGTCTTAGGGACACTGTCTTAATCCAAAATAAATCTTCTAAAGTCTCTGCCTGGGCTTTGTTGTGATTCTTTTTCCATTAAAACCTGAGGAAATGTGGGATCTGATTATGTTTGTTCTCAGCTCTCTCTAGCATGCAGTCTAGTGAAATTCAGTGCCAAAGATATCAGACTTAGTTCTGTGTTGTTGGGGTTTTTCCTAGCTGATTTCATTGCTTCTACTTTCCCATCTTCCTGACTGTAAGAGTTTGGAAGTATTCAGAAGACTTAGAAATGCCAGGCAGCAATTTTAACAATACAAGTAATTTACATCCATGCTGTTCTGCCTGTCCTTCTTTATTTCCACTTGTGACTACAGCAGCCACAATTTTCAAAGAGTCAGGCTAAGATGAGCAGCTCATCTTCTGAAAGCTAAGATGCAAGCTGTCAGATAACAGAACAGGTTGACATTTACCTCTGCTGCTTTTGGAAACAGTAGCTATTAAAAGCACATTTTAATTTGAGTTGGCAGAATAAGGATCACACACAGTCCCAAAATACCAGCGAACACTGATTTTAATGTTTCATTGTTTTGCTGTACAGGATAGCTCTGTGTTCCATTGAAAAAGTCAGCTTTCCCTTGGCACTATATATAGTATTTCCAGAGCAGTAATGGGTAGAGGTTTTAAAAAAGCTCTAAATTAATGCCTAATTCAGTGAGAAAAGGAGCCTACTTCTTTATGGGGATTACAGCATACCTCTGCCATGTCTCTCAGGACTTTCAGAGTGCATCAAGTTATTCTGAAGGTCATGCACTAAGGACAATATGTCATTAAGAAAGAGACTGGCCCAGAAAGTCACTGCAAAGAGTGATTTTCCCTGCTTTTGAATATTTAAAGATGATAGTAGAAGTACCCAGAATGCCTGCACTGGAAAACAACATTCAAAAGGTTTATGAAAAGGAGAATGAGGCAAATTTGTCCTTAATTACTGGTATCAGAGAGGACAGAGAAGAACAGGCACTTTGAGGTTGGAAGCCCCTGTCCATAAGAAGCAGCAGTTGGGGTCTCAGCAGGCTGCAGGATGCACAGAAGGGATGAGCTGGAATGGGTTTGGGAGTCAGTCACCCCTGAGAGGAGCAAGCATCTGGCCCATAAAGAGCCAGCAGGGAAGAAGGGCAAAGAGGAAAGAAAATATTGGAGTAACATCACCCCACTCATGCCATGAGCTCTCAGCTGGGTGATCATGATGCCTGTGGAGGGACCCACAGGCAGAACAGGAGAGAATCCCTCCTGCTGAAGGTGCTTGAAATGAGGTTAGACACAGCACTGGGGATCAGGGTTGGTTTTACCATTGACTTTAATGGGATTATAATTGATTCTATAGTCAGGTAGCTGTCATTAAGGTGACTAAAGAGTGGCTTGAGTAGTTGGGAAAGTTGGCTAAAATAAGAAAGGGGGTCAGTTCATAGTGCTTTAGGTGCTCAATTCTGGCTCCCTGTGTGGACAAGTAGAAAGTCTACCTTGCACCTCAAGCATGCCAGAAGTGGCCACACGTGGAAACTGTTTGTTAATTGAGACACAGTCTGTGTGTCAGTAGGATTGTCTGCCCCAGAGGGGCACATCAAAAAGGGCTGGATATGAATGAGAGCACAGGGCATAAGGAGGGCAGTGCTGTTTGGAAAGCTCTCTGAGGAATGAGTGCAGTACAACCTCTCTGACACAGCAGAGGAGGCTCAGATGTGTGTTTGCAAGCTGACTTGTTGTGACCCCAGCTGTAAGCAGAGTCCAACATCTGCAGCAAATTGCTAAATCGTTCTTGGCTAATGCTGACATCAAATGATCTAAATAGTTTTTGTGAGGTTATTGTTAGTAGTAGGGACATGACAAGTCTTTATGCCTTCTGCTCTACTCCCTTGAGCTCTGTCATAATTTTAAAAATAATACACTATTTCTTTGGTATCTGAGCTGTTCCCCTCATTACATAATTTTACTTTTTCCCCTCTCCTAAGTCAGCTCCAATTAATCCAGAATGCTGAACTTGTGACTTTGCAGATGCCAGCAGAATCAGTGCCTGGGATACCATCACAGGCATGAGATAGTGACTCTCTGGGGAGATCAAAAAGGAACCAAGAGACTGCTGCCATAATTATCTGCAAGAGGGTTACCTCAATGTCACTGCAGCAAATTCCTTGTGGTTACTGAGAACTGTCTCTCAGTACCAGAGAGCAGCCCTGTCCCTGAATATCTGCTAAAGAACATCAATAAGAATATTAAAAACAGATTAAAAACAAAACCCAAAACACTTAATACTCTTAAGTCTTTGATTGTTCTGTTACAACAATGTGTCATGGCAGTTTTCTCTTGGATGAATATTTCTCTCTGGAAAAGTAGAGCAGAGCATTTGAGGGAATTCTCCAGCTGGTAGCAAGGAAGTTATTTCTCTGGTATCTCTGCAGCTCTGCCCCCACATACTGTTGCTGGTTTTAAGTTGATCTTTCCTAGGAATTTGACAGAAAAATGTGGTGCTGATGATTTGAGTTGTTCACTGTCCACTGATGAGTGCAGTGGAAGTAGAGGTGTCAGGGCTGGACCTGCTGTGATCTGTTTTCACAGTCACTCATGCCTCTCTGGGCTGCAGAGCTGCTGGAACACATCATTGCAAATTCCCAAGCTGCTTGTGGAGTTTCCAGGTGCTGCTCAGGGCTTGGAAGATTCCAGCTCCAGTTTTATCCAAATGCTAGCAACTCACCTCATGTCTGTGTGAGCTTCACTGCAGAAGGTCAGGGGAGGACCCTGAAAGCAATTCAGCTGTTTCTTGCTCCAGGCTTCTCTGGGGAGATAACGTTGCCTGAGATGCACTCTTGTACAAAGCACTAGATTATTTGATGCATTTCTTTAAAAGCTGTGTGTTTGGTGGAGCTGCACAGCTTCTGGGCTGTGCCACTGAGAGGACTGAGTGCTCAGGAGAGGCCAGCACTAAGCAGGAGCCAGCAGTTGCTCACTCTGGGTGAGGACTGGCACAAGGGAAGGCATTTGTGTCCATGTGGGTGCAAGGGCTGCACCAGGCTGGCGGTGTCTGTGCCAGGACATGCAGGAGACAAACACTGTCATGCTCCTGTGGGCACTACAGAGCCTCAAGGGAAAAGCCCTCCTGGTCTATCTGACAAGGGAAAAGCCCTCCTGGTCTCTCTAACAAGGGAAAAGCCTTCCTGGTCTCTCTGACAAGCATGGAGTAGCCTTCTCCCTGCCTGCTGGGATGGGTACCTTCAAAGCCTACAGGACTCCCTCTCTCAGCTGGGAGTTAAAGGAAAACACACCTGAGAGTCCAGCACCATCTGTAGCAACTTGGTATGCACAGCACTTGTCCCCAGGTTTCTCAGCTTCTGTCCAGCCTGTGAAGTGTCAGAATGCTGGAGAGCGCTCCCATTTTTACAAATAGGGAACAGCAATTTTCATTTGTTTCTAATATGTCCCCTAATGAGGTGTTTAAGATGGGCAGCAGCTTTTTGGCTGTTAGACCATCAGCCCAGTCACAGTCAGCATGTTTTATGTTTCTCTGTGGGCTCCTGTCCATCTGCTGAACTGGGTGGGATGCCTACCAGCACTGGCATCCAGATCATTGGAATGAGGCATGGGTTTCCAGGAGGTGATGATGTTCCTGAAGGACAGTTTGCAGTAGGGTGACAAATGCTGCTGTCCCTTCTGCACTGGTCTCATGGCACTGCTGTTTACTTCTTGTCACTCTAAGGCATTTGGGGAGATTTATCCAGAAGAATTGCAAATGTTGTGGCAATGACAGCAAATGAATATTCAGAGACAGTCTCTGGCCCTCTGAGAATGCGGAATTTTAATGTGTTCATCCTGAGCTGTGTGGGGTATTTCTAAGAATGGTAAATTTGCTGGAAAATGCAGGTTTAGAATAACCACAACTATTTTCCCTCTGAAGTAAAATTTGTGGACTAGTTCTAAGTGGGAAAGGACATGGTGCTTCAGGAGTGAGCGTGCCTCAGGCCTCTCCTCAGCCAAGGTGCAAGGACCCCACAACAAACTGTTTGCTCAATGCCCCTTTACTGTGGAAAGAAGTTTTGAGCCTGCAGTGCCCAGTGACTGAATGGGGACTGAAAGCCTGCTGTTGGCCTTAGGAGCTTTCAGAAATGGTTAGGGATATTAGAACAATGTTTGGCACTGGGGGTCTAAGCACTTAGGTGAATATTGACAGTATTAAGCTTGAAGTTTCTTTTTTAATTTGTTTTTTCCTCCCTCAGTGACAGTGTCCTGATGGAAACAAAATAGGCTTGGTAGGATGGAGCTAACTCATGTAGCTGGTAATCTGCAGGTTGTACTGCTGCTCCTTGGGAGGAGAGGCTGGTAAAGCTTATTTTGGGAACAGTCATAGGTCTGATAGTAATGGAGGGAGAGGCCCACGTGGAGAGGTACAAGCAGACAATGAATTTCTGCCAAGGCACCTTGGTCTTGGCTGGCCTTCTGCACTAAGCTGTGACTTGGCTGGTTCTGCTGAAAAGAATGCCAAATACGATAAAGGTATGCAATTATTGGGTTTTGTTTTGGAGGTTGGGGTTGAATTGATGTCTTGGTTGGAAGCCAGTGGCTCTGTCTCCATTGGCAGATAGCATCATGCAGTAGGAGCAGATCTGCACTGCAAAGAAGCAGTGAAGACCCAGACAGACTTCAGATTTCAAACCAGCTTCATTCTAATACCACATGCAGGAGGTTTTGCAAGAACCTTGTAGCAAATCAGGAGACTAAATAGTTCATATTAAAAATGTCAACAAAACCTTTCAATTTATCAAGAATATTTCAAGGTTTGTTTTGGTTTTTTTGCCAAAACAAAACTACAAAAAAAAACCTTTCAATGCTGTTGAAGCTGCTTGGGGTTTTTTTTTGTTTCCAGTCATTTCAGCTGAAGCTTTGTTTAATGCTTGAGATCATCTGGCATTCTATTTAAACATGTTTGTATCATTCTTGTTACAGTTTCACAGAGGTTTGTGCATAAAATTGATCTCTTTATAACCATTTAAAAACATATTATTATACTTATTTCTGCCTGCACAACAGAAAGGGAAAAAAAAAATCCATTGCTGCTGACTTTAACTTTCTTAGTCTGACTCTTCTGGTGTGTGACTAGGGAATTACTCATGACACATCTGCCTTGGCTGCAGGAAACAGGGAGAGGAGGCAGCAACAGGGGCATTTGGGAGCTGAGGAAAAAATCAGGGATCACACACAGGGGAGCAGCCTAGCTGCAATGAAAGGAGTGTGTGAGGCTCGTGCAAAAGTGGTTTTTAGCGTAGTACACTTCACACTCTGAAGGCTTTGGATATTGTCAGGTGATAAAGGTGGAGAGGAGATGCATGGCAAGGCAAGCTTACAGTCCGTGATACAGGTTGTGGAGTAGTTTGTCATTCAAAGATCAGGAATAAAACAGCCATCAGCAAATTGCTGTTGAAAATAAAACAAATTGTAATGTGCTGTTTCCATATCAAAGAAATAATCTGTACGTGTACCCTGCCCCGCTGATCTAACTTGGGTTCTTATTTTAGTCTGCCTTTAACAAACAAGAACACAGATTTGAAAGTTTCTTTTATAGATTCCCGTTCCTGAAAAATCTAAGCTGGTTTTTGGACAGATGAAAAATATTGCTCAAAAGGATTGAGTCATATGGAATGTTGTCAGTGTTCATTTGGGGTTTTTTAAAAATATGAAATCAGAAAGGTTTTGGAGTTAGCAGGATACCAGATAGTTTTCAACTGTCTATTCATGTGTCTGTTTTCAAAAGAGAGGCAGTGTCAGACAGCCAGAAGTTTATCTGGACTTTCTCTGGGCTCAGAAAATGTGTGCAGTGAATTGTAAATATGGATATGAAGAGCAGCAGGTGGATTATGAAACATCTGGGGAAACCTCTGTGTGACCAACTCATTTTCCCTTGTGATTTCCCAGGTTCCAGAATCTGCTGTGGTCTCGAAAAGCCTTTGTGGACAGCGTCAAGGTCTATAACCACAGCTACATCTACATGCCAGCCTTCTCCATGAAAACGGGGACGGGGCCCTCCCTCCGCGTCTACTACACCCTGGAAGATTTCGGTGCCAAGCAGGCAGTGCTTTTTGCCAACCCCAACTTCCTGAGGGACATCAGCAAGTTCTGGAAGAGCAAAGGGATTCATGCCAAGCGCCTTTCCACGGGCCTGTTCCTGGTCAGCGCTGCCCTGGGTCTGTGTGAGGAGGTGACAATTTACGGCTTCTGGCCCTTCTCGGTGGACCTGCACGGGAAGTTTATCAGCCATCATTACTATGACAATGTCCTGCCTGACTCCGGCTTCCACGCCATGCCCGAGGAGTTCCTACAGCTCTGGTTTCTTCATAAAAGTGGTGTGCTGAGGATGCAGCTAGAACCCTGTGAGGACCCTCTAATCCAGCCTTCAGCCTGAGGATCATAGGAGTCACTTTGGGAGATCCAATAGTTTTTAATTTCTGTGCTCTCCGACAGAGAGTTCTGTTTTATGTTGGTTGTTTTTAAAGGGATCTGCATGGACCATAAAAATGCTACTTGAAGGCCAAATGGAATATGTCCTTATTGTTTAGTGCTTTATGGAACTGGGAGGGGATGAAATGTAACTCTCCATCAAGTCCATTCAGCAGCAGTGGGAAAACAATGTCAGAAGCAGCACAGCTGAACTTTCCAGGGATGTTTTTAAGTGACAGGTGTAAAAAGGGCATTAAGGCTCAGAGAGTCACCAGGCCACTCATAAGCTTTTGCTGACAGTGCCAAATATGACTATCTGTTCCAAATTCCATTTCATTCCAGATCAGCACCCTATAGAACTTCCCTTTTTCCTTGCTTTTTTTCCTCTGTTTTGGGGTGTATATGTGTAGGACAGCATGTGTGTGTCATTGACTCTTTGTTTCTTTTCCTTTTAGTCCTTTTTTTTTTTTTTTTTAATGTGTCATTCCCCCCCTCCCACTTCCAAAGAAAGGAAAAGGAAGGGCTTAAAAGCCCAAGGAGCTGAGTACCATCAGCTCCTCTGAAGACTCTTGGGAGAGTGAAGGTGCTAAGAATCTGGTTAGAATGTCATAGGAATGCCTTGCTGCTGGGGATGGATAGGCCTATGCACTGTAGGTTTTATCAGGATAGTTCAGGTCATTGCACTTGGTGCTGTGCCAGTGCTGTCCTGTGGGCAAGAGCTGGTTAAGGCAAACTGGTCTGAAAAGAAAACATGTTACAAAACCAGCAGTGAAGTGCAGCCTGATTTCAGTGACCCGCTGCAAGATTTCTGCAGTGACTTTCATAGCAGGGATGGTTCCTGACCTGTTTTGCTGTCCAGCCTTAGGGATTAATTCTGTATTCATTTGGACTCCAGATGTTCATGGACTGTTGAGGGTGTTTGAGGGGTTCAGTGGAATGCAGAATGAGGTTCTTCATGTGCTTAAAGCAGGAAAATTGCAGAAATGAATGTAAGTGTCATTTAAAATTAGTCGAAGCTTCAAAAATCGTTTCTCTGTGTGTGACTTGCTCTTCTGCTTGGATTGTAACGTTAGCCTTAAAGACTTGTACTTCTCACATGAGACTGTCTCTGCTTAAAGAGAGTCTGGGAAATAAAACAGCCTTTGGGAGCACTGAAAAGCTGCACAGCCAGCAAGAAAAAGGAATAAAGAGAAGGGCATGTCTGATGTAAAGGCAGCCCTTTTCGCAGTGGTGAATTCTGTCAGTGTGCACAGTGCCTGAAGGAATGTTTTATTTTGGGTTGTTACTTGGGCAGCAGATGGTCCTCTCACCGTGGAAATGAGAAATAATTTTATTTGTTTGCTTTGGTTTAGCACTGGAAGACAAGAGGAGAATCCCAGCTCAGTCTGTGGTGCAATTTAAGCTGCAAGATGTTACCACCATTAACTTGAAAAATCCAGATCAATGTTCTCTTTCTTATTATCTTGTTACTGAAAATCTAGTCAAGGTGTTGGAACAACAAAACTGTCATCATCTTTCCACAACAACTTCCTGTGCTGTTCTAGCTCCAAAGTTCTAGTATTTTGGGGGATGTGTCTTCTCAAGTGTTGAAAAGATCTCTCCTTGTAGACTACCAGCTGCAAGTTCTATAGATATAAAAAAGTTTTTTAAAAAGCAAAATCCATGGCTCTTCTTTAAATATGAGTAGTTCGACTCTCTGTGTAGGAAACTGGGGAAAAAATAGTCACGCTTTTGTTTTTAAACCTATGTTTCATAATAAAAATTTTCTTTTGGAATATGGATATTCCAAGCATAAAGTGGGCACTGTTTCATAGGATTACAGGGCAATGGTAAAGGGAAATGTGGAGAATTTGGAGTGGTCTAGTGATTGTTCTGATAGAATCTGAATGTACCTCATAGCCCATGTTATCTTTGTCCATGTTTTCATTAAAAATAGTCAGCACAAGGATGGAACATCATTTGATAATTCATTCCATTTCATTAGTGTATTATTTATGATGTGGGTACTCGGTGAGTAAGGATTTGAAAGTAAAATGTTTTCCTTGCTGCTCGTTACGGCAGAGTTTGACTGAGCTGCCTTTCTTGGAGATGAAGAGGTGCCTGTATGGTTTTTACTGGGTGCATCAAGTTTGCTCATTTTAGTGCTTTATGGATTGCATTATCTGTGAAAACAACAGTTGGAATATGATGTGCTAAAAATGGCAGTTCAGCAGGATGCCAGCATTTCCTTGTGAGCAGGAGGGAACAAGGAGAGTAGTGGGGAACTGCCTCTTTGCTTGTCACCTTTTGTTATTTTTACCAATACTTAGGAATTCCCCTCTGAACCTCTCTTACAGCTCTCCAACCACTTGGTAATTATTTGTTTTATGTGTTGGGAAAATAATTGGATTAGAAGAACAAGTGTTTTTGTAGGAAAACTCTGTCCAGTGTTTCATAAGGTGTGGCTTGTTCATGTTCAACCAGTGCCTTGGATATCTGGAAGTGTCGTATTCCCCACCTCTGTAAGACTGAACCTGATGCCTTTGTGGGTCCCTTCTGGTGTCTGCAGTCCTGATGTTTGCTGGGAGATAGCTTCCACGGGATTATGGGGGCAGGAGAGACCCAGGCTGTGTGTGATGTGTGGCTGTTATTGGAGAAATCCATAATTCTGGCTCTGTTCACATTTACTGGCACACACAGTACAAAGGCAACCACATTTGATGAGGAAGTAATGGCTTCAAGGGTAAACAATTTCCTATAACTTCCAGAAAACTGGGAGTTGAGAAAAGGAGAGAAACAAAAACAAATGCTGTTTTTGAGAGGCAGAATGTGTTTTAGCTGACTTGCCAGTCCATGGAAACACTGGCCAGCAATCAGCCTTTTGCCCAGCAGGTAAAAACAGTTGCAGGAGAGCACTGCAAGTCTTCTGTGGCCAGAGCAGCCAAAAAGACAAAACCAGGGAGCTGGGAACGTAAGAGTGACTGTTCCCTGACAGGAATGTTGGAGTGAAGGCTCTCCATCCATGTGGAGTGTGGAGCTTGCCTTGTGAATGACTCAGAGGAGGGCAATCCATGTGTAGGATCACTGATATGAAATATGACATTGCATGGAAGGGCCTGAGAATGTGTCCACCTTCAGGAGGGAGGTCATTGCTTGTGTTGCTATATTTTTAGTGAAGTCTTTTGAAATCTTAGTATTTGTTAGTGAAATTCCCTCCTGCAGCACCTCTATTTCTGCTGCCAGTCCCTGAATTAGTGTAGCTAAAACTGCACAAATCTGCCAGGTTGAAAACTACTGCAGTTCATCTTCAATACAAACTGGTTCAGGCTGGCCAAATTATTTGTTAATATTCATAGTTATTAATTTTATCATAGACATGATAATGGACAGAAGTGCTGGAATATTGCTCTGCCTGCATAGGAATCATTGTCCCATGTTTGTAAGGAGAATAAATTAAATACCTTTACGTGAAAGGTATGTATGCATTGAAGTCCCTCTTGATACAATCTCTGTGGGGCTCTATATGTTCTTGAGGAAATCAAGACTAATTTTTGAAGTTGTGACAAAACTATGTGAAACTTTCCCTCCTTTCTGATTAGGAAGCCTCTTGGAGCTCTTTCTAGATCAGACAAGCAAAACAGAAACCAGCAAAGCAAAATCCCAGAGAAGGGAGTGGGAGGTGTGCTCATGAGAATAAAAACATCTCTAATTTTGGCACAGACTTTGTTACAGTGCTAAGAACTCTTGCTCATGAATGCTGTATTTTTATACTTTTCTGGAATGAAGATAACAAGTTTGGTGTGAGGCACCTACTAAAGTCAAATGTCTAAGCCTCTGTTACAGCTGAAGTTTCACAGAATATGGAAATACCAGCTGATTTTTTGACTACTTTCATATTTTTGTTATTTTCCTCAAAATTCATGTTGTTATCTAGGCAGCTGAGTTAGCACCTCTGTGAGAGCTGAAACTAAGCAAAGCATCTGCTTTTTGAAACTCAATGTCCTGAAATGTGGTAGTTATGGAAAACCATTCCTGGAAACAGCTTCCTGAGTACTTAATATCAGGCTCGCCCTTGCCTGTAATTAAGGCTTCAGGGAACTTTGGATCTAGAAGTGAGGAAAATGAAGGAGGTGACAGCAATCTCACCATTTGCTGCCTCTCTGACTCTTCTTCAGCTTAATAGATCAGTAAGTATTGGAAGAAGTCCAGGTTAAAGGAGGGACAAACTGTTCTTTCCTGCCACTCCCATCAAAACACAGATATGAAATGGACTAAGCAGCTGCTGTCTTCAGAAACTCATATGGTGGAGTTTCCATTAGCTGATGCTTCCAAGTGAGCAAAGTTCATCAGGCTTTGTCTAGAAAAGCCTATTTCCCATCTCCATGGTTGTTTGAGGGGTATTCTGGGTACTGTAGCTCTTCTAGTGTGCAGTGACCTCCTCTTAATGTGGAATTCTATTTCTGCCCCAAACCATCATCCTAAAGGATTTCTTTTCCCTGTCGTTCCATGTGACCATTCTCTTTGGGGATAGAAGTGTGATTTTTAAAAATCCAGCCATAAGGCAGCTAATATGTTTTGTTGTTTGAACAAGCTTTTCTTTTAAACTGTTGACATATCCACCAAGAGTTCAAAATAACTCCAAATAAAAACTACTGCTTCAGCCAGGTGTTGGTAATTCCCTCACTGGAGAAGAGAAAGAGGATAGAAGAAGGATGTGATTTTCAAGGCAATTGTTGTAAAATTATATCTGTTTCCTTGAATTCCCTTATTTTATCTCTTGGAATCTATCATGTGTTCAACTTTTTTGTAGTTTCTGAACAGAACAATTAGTAAAAGACTTACAGTTCTTTTATTAAATATTAATAAACTCGTTTCCATAAGTGGAGTGCAAAGAGCCAACAGGAGGCTTAGCCTATCCTCCCTGGCTGGTATTTTTTTGGCAGCAGTGAGAACTTAAACAGCTCCTCGTTCCTCCCTGATTGATACTCATTTTCACCAGTTTTTATTGCAGCAGGCTGAGCCCTGGTGTATTCAGCCTCTTCAGCTTAATGCATGTACTTTAGAATGAATTCCACTCTGCTTTTCAGCTGTTAGAGTGAGGGGAAAATAGAGTTGCTAATTGAAAATGCTTGGTTCAGTACAGCCAGGAGGGAGGCACTGCCAGATTCAGGCTTCTTCTGGCCATTCTGAGTTCTCTGCAGGACTGTGAAAACACTCCAGCTGTGGCTGTGAGGCCCAGCTGTGCAGGACAGAGCAGGAGCTGGAGCTTTTTCCCTGGTGGAAAAGGCTGACTGTCCTTGTGGCTTTGCCCAGTGCCCACCCATGCCACCCTGACTGGGCTCAGGACCAGGGGAAGCAGCCCCAAGACCAGCCTGTGATCCCAGGTAATTACCCATGGCATTCTGAGCCCTGTCCTACTTCTCAGTCAGGAGTGCTGGGCTCATGGAAATGATGGTAGCTCATCCCTTTGGAGACCAGCCTGCTTCTAGCAGCACTTGAAATCCCTGACAGGTTCAGAAAGGCCTGGTAAAGCTGCAATCTTAAATTATTGATTGTGTCCTCCCTCAGCTTTCTGCTGAGCTGAATGTTTATCCTGGCTGACCCTCTAAGGCAAGGGAACCTTTAGCACCCTGACCACGTGGAATTTACTGTGTTATTTGATGTCTTCACCTTCCAAGTTAAACCCCTTTTTTCCCCTTTATCCTGGATTTAGCTCCTATGAGTGAATCCAGAGTGAGTTTAAGAAAGCAGCGCCACTAGTAATCGTTCTCTGGGTTTATGAATGAGATGGTGTTCAGTAAAACCTTTTGGACAGTTCCTTCTGATTTCTAATTGTATATTCAATGAATTGTTTCAGTCAGATGGGACCCCTAGCAGAGATCAGTTGCATAATTTTCTGTTTATTGGAAGGAAACAATTACAGAATTGTATTACGTTTCAAGCTGAATTCTTACCAACAACTTAGGGAATCTTCCCTCTGCAGGAAGCTTTGTTATTTTGTGATTATCTTGATAGTAAATGAAAATTCTTCACTGACAATGAATGCATAATCTGGAGTACTGAGACACCAATTCGAGTCTCTACTCAGATATCTCCAAGAAAGATTTTGGTGTTCTGCAAAAGTGCCATAATCACAACTAATTTTTTCTTCTGTGCATGTGTTTTTATAGGAAATATTTGATTTTTTTTATTTTTTTTTTAATAAACCCTCCATGTGCTGGAAATAAACACTTCTTCAGGAACACAAGTTTCTTTTTTGGGTACCCATCATATGCAGTGTAAAACTGTCAGAAGGCGTCCAGTTTTCAGGAAAATGCTGGTTTGAAGTGGTTTGGCAGGACTCCTTTGAGCATGTGAGTTGACTGCTGCCTCTTGAGCTGTAGAGTTTGGGCAGATAGCACAGAGTGTGCTGCACTGACAGAAAAAAAAAGATGTTTTAGCCACAGCCTCTGCCTGTTTGATGTCTCCCACTGCTGAGTGATATTTCTTCATTCTGTGAGGGCCCTTCAAGGACTCTGATCCTACAGATCAATCATGTGTTGGCTGGTTTTTGAGGCTTGGACTTTGTACTGAAAACTACAAGGAGCGTGAGAATGCCTGGAAATTATGTCCTTTAGTGTATTATCATTTGGTCACTGCATGGTTTGGCCTGCTACAAAACATACATAAAAATCATTTTATCTGAGTATGAGACTTGCACATAGGAGGAGGTCACTGGAAGGTGACTGCCTGGTGCTGCAGAGTGCAAAAACCACGGCAGTTTTATTTCTATCAATAATGAAATCCCCATTAGGTAATATTGGATTAGGTCAGCTTTCAGTGCTCTTGAAACTCCCACTTCATGAGCATTTCCAATAATTGTTCCATGCAAAGGCAGAAAGGGGAGATTTTTTTCCCCCTTGTTCATGCATGTCACCTTGCATTGAAAATGGAGCAGAATGTCAATCAGAGCTCTTTTCAGAGGCCTCTGGAGACTCCCTAAATAATAGATAGGCACACAGTTACATAAATATAAACAAAATAGCCTGAAGTTTATAGCTCAGATGCTGGTTAGAATCTTGAAGAATTACTTTCAAATCATATAGAGGAAAAAAATTGAAAAAATTTTACTCGTGAAAAATATCCCCCTATTTTTTTTTTCTCCTAAAATGCACTAGTAACTAAAGAAACCATGTTAAAAGATACATGAATTTTCCTTGGTTTCCAGCTTATTCTGATCTATAGGTCTGTATTCAAGTCCATACTTCTACAAAGCTTCCAATTCTCGATTGTCCCATTAAAATGTTTTTGAACAGTGTGAACAAGCAAACGAACTACCCTTTTTATCTGAGTGAATTTATGCTTTTGTGTTAAAATCCTCCTGGATTGTTAGGAAGTACAGTAGGATCATTATGTCCAGGGAACACTTGGATTGCAGGAAAGGGGAAAGCTGTGCATTTTTAATGAGAAAAGAAGGTTTTCTCCTCTCTGTCCTCAGTTTATAAACCAGATTCTCTGCTCTCTTTCACTGTTCAGACTCAATCAAATCAATAGAACTGCCTGGATTTTAGCTAGTCGACTGTTCTCAGACCTGAGGGAATTCATCCTATGAAAATTTTAAATTATTTTAAAGCACTGCCAGATTATGACACTTTGTCAAAGTATCATAATTCTGTATTCTGTAATCTACCAATTCTTTTTTTTTCCCCAACAAGTATAGACCTTGAGCAGTTTATGCTGTTTGTTGGTTGTTTTTTTAAGGCAAATATCTCACTACATTTTGAACTTCTGCCCCATGAGGGTGTCACAGATAGAAAGCAAATCATGATCTGTCTCACATCCTTGTCTCATGGAAGTGATCCATGAGCTGCTCGATCTGTCAAGTGTATTGGATGAGCCAACTGATAATGAAAAAAGGATTTTTCAACCCTGGGAAGCTCACTGACTGTAACTAGGAATTGGATATCCTGAAGTAAATTATTATTCTTGATGGATCTGATGTCTGTGAGTGTTTCCATTCATCAAATGATTTTGTTAGATTTTATTGATGGAATGGGATGATCTTTTCTTCCTGCTTTTCAACTGCAATTCTTCTTTTCTGATAGTGTTTGCAAGGAAGAAATCCTTCTTTCCTCTCTCTTGTTTTTTTAAATGACAAACTGTATTTAAGGCATTATTCTAATCTCAAATGCTGTTTTCCTTAAAAAAGTTGGTCTTACACTTTTTTCTGTGTTGTGCACAATATATTTTTTTATAACAGTACTTATGTTTTCAGTTATGAAATCTCAACAAATTATCTTCCTCTTTAAAAACTGAAAGATTTTCTGGCTTTCATAAACCCCAGTTTATGAAACTGTCAAGTGTCTTTGGGTTTTATCTTAAATTAGTCACATTTTGAATCTTTGGTATATCTTAGTACACTCATACTCAATGAACTGTCGATAAAATAGAAATTAATTTCTGAAATAGCTTTCAACTTCAGTTAAAAACAAAGACTTTTCTTCTTAATAAAGGCCTGTAACTGCCATGGTGATACTGATGCCTTAAAAACCTAGAAAGAAAACAACACACTTTGGAGATAATGTTGGTATAGGAGGTAATATAAAGGTAATATAAAGGAGGTCTCCAGGGGCAGACATGGAAAATGTCCACAAAATACCCACACCCCCCCCACAGGGTGAATACAGTTTTATAAGTTTAGCAAATGAGCATAATTGACAAAAATCACCAATTTGAGACCTAAGTGGTGAGGCAGTTTCCCCCAGTTCAACCCTCTCTGAATCCTCCCCCCTCCCCTTAGATGGAAACTAAACTTGATATATAAAAGTGCATCTCAAAGAGCTGGTCTCAACTTAGTTCCTAGGGAGAATGCTCCAAGATGGGATATCTTGGAATGTGTTTTGTCTTTCTGCCTATCAGGGCAGGGAAAAGTACTGGGGAAACTACCTAGAATACAATAATAGACTGCAGAACTACAAATAGATGTGTAAAGAACATGGAGAATATATATAAAAGGAAAAAGGCAAAAATCAATTTGGCATCATTTCCCCCTATTTTATAGACTAACGAGACTCTACCTTGTCTAGTCTCTACTCCATATTTAACCACACCACTGTATCATACAGCCAGCTATTATTTAAAGAATAACTACAGATACAAGTAGTATGAACAGTTCCTTTTATCCAGGCCCAGTTCCATAACCATGAGGTGAGAGTGTCAAAGATACATTCCAAGTTCAATGGGCCTTTTGAAAGCTACCTGATGCAGAATTTGAGTTTGCTTTCAAATTTCAACTTAATACTTACTAATTCTTTCACTCCAATCTACATAAGAACAACCTCTAGTGTTAATGGTTTTGCAGCTAGTAGGAAATTGAGAGTAATTCTGGTTTGTAAAACTATATCAGACAAATCATGATCTTCTTGTAAGGCAAAAATTGCACCTGAAATTTGCTTTTCAATATGTTCAATAATCCTTGCTGTGATCAAATATTATGTCTGTAATTACAGCCCCATGGGCACAGGCCTGACCTTTATCTGGGGGCAAAACTTAGGAGACATCATTTCCACAAATTCAACCCCACCCTGACAATTTGTTCTTATGAAGAGCTTTTGAATACATTTTGGACTAAAATTTGGACACATGCAAATTTTGGGACCAAATCTGAGCCGTGGTTACCAACTGTGCATATAACAGGCACAAAAGAACCATTTAAATCACATAATCCTGATTTGCATCAGTGTCTGTTATCCAGTTGTCTCAGGAGAGTTCTCTAAACTTTGGAGCAGTGGATTCAGGGTTCCCTGACAGCAACCCTGGCATGAGTGAGAGCAGTCAGGGTTGTGAATGGTCCTCTCCACTTAGTTTGCAAGGGAGCTGTCCCATCATTTCACACACACTCGGTCTCCATGGACTGGAATGGGTAGATATGTCCAGTCCAGTCCTCTGGGTAACATGGTGAATCTCTGGACCTTCTGCAAAGTGGAACTTAAAGCTAACCCTAACCCCTAACCTCAAACAATAAACCAATCCTGCATCAATGCAAGTATTCTTTATTTTCATTTTATGTCTCATGGAAGTTACAAGGAGTTCTAAACTTTTTTGTTTCTTACACATATCAGACACCTGGCTTTAACCTGTGTTAATGCTGTTCCCATCTGGCTATTTCCAAAAGCCCCAGAGAAAAGGAAGCAAACAAAGACACCAAGGAGATGAAAGGTGCCTTGCTGTGATGTTTTTCTAGAGCGGTACATTGCTCTGATAATGAACTGTGAAATGTAGCATGTGGATGATGATGAATGTAAAAACATGCATGTGTTTTTATTTGAATGTTGTGTCCCTGAGATGGATTATTAGTATGAGCTCTGTAGTGTAAAAGTACTGAAAAGTGAAGGGAAGAGAAATGAAGATATTTTTAACAGGTTTTGCAGTGAACCACATCCCCTTTTGACTATATTTCCTTCTCAGACTTGGATTTGGTAACGTGGCCCTTACCATTAGGATGGTAATAAACAAACTGCTCTGTTCCTAAAGTTAAATCTGCTTCTTTCCAGCACTGTGAGGGACAATCTGTATTTCCAGCACATCTGATTTATTCCCAGGCATGGGCTCCCAGAGCTGCACTGGCTAGGAGATCAGTCAGGCTCACTGGTGATGCCATGCCTCATGTTTCCATCCCACATCCCACATCCTGCATCCAATATCTGTGCCTGTGCCAGGAGATAAGTGACTGGTTTGTTACATTTTGCTGCTTATGGCTAGAAGCTGAAGTGCAAACTAAAACTCTGTGAATTCCACTTCATGTAGGCACAGCCACAACTTGGGGCCAAGTTTTGTGCTTGACCAGAAGAGAAATGGGCCAGGCAAAGGTTTTTCATAATGGTTAATTTTGCATTTACCTCACTAAAGTATTTACAAGAAGTCAGTGATTTCACAAGGCACCAATATTTGTCATTTGAGTTGCAGCCATCCTCAATATCTGCTCCACCAGGGGACCAGGGAATATCACTGGAGTTATCCCAACTCCCTGGTGTTTTTTACTTTGTTATCTGAAGGCAAGCAGCCCAGAAGGCTCTGTTTGAAAGCTTCTGTTTGCTGCTCCCTGTGGTCCTAGCTGTCACCTTCCCTGACCTGTCACCTGTGCATCTCAGAGCTCCTGCTTTGTAGCTGGCTCTGGCTGGGGAAGGGGAAAAGCCTCCCAGGGCAGTGCTAGGGGAAGGGCTGCTTGGATCAGTGGTGCTACCAAAACTTCAACAGGTGTTGGGATAAAACAAACTGATTTGGGATCAGTCTGTGTTTTGCAGGAATGCTGGTATGCAAAGCCCTGGCAGGATGGACACAAGGTTTCTCCTGGCTCTTCAGGGACTGGGCACAGTTGCCATTTTGGCTCTCACAATATTCCCAAAGGAGCCATGTGATGTGAGATGTCGGTGTTAGCTGTTAAATTCTAGTACTTTTATTTGCATTCCTTCTTCTCTTGCCCAGTTTGTTGAAAAAAATGTGATGGTAATGTGGTAGTTCGATGTCTTGAGGTGATTTTAAAGTAGGTAAGCAAACCATTATGCCTCTGAGATTGCATAAATTCCATGAATTTGTTTTACCTCCAGTGCCCAGCGTGTAATACTCATTGTCTCATTTCTGATGTGTGTAAGCTTTACAGGCTGGATATCGTGTCCAAATGACAGGAGCACTTGGGTGAACATCTCAAATCATTGGTTTTTTGGCACGCTCAGGGGCAGAGATACTTGTGTGGAGTGTGTTAAACATCCCAAAGCGTGGTGTTGTTCTGAGTCTTGTGATTGGGGCTTCGATCTAATTCACTCTCCAATGTAGCAAATGTTTGCTGTCAGCCAACATTATTACAAGGACTAAGGGAATCTCTTTCTTTGCCCTGCAATAATGTATTTTCTATGATTATGTCAGTAGAATTTGTTCATTTTTCAAGTACTGTGCAGTGCTTCTTTGAAGAATGTCCCTTTTTCAGGTGGTTTCATGGTGACCGTACCCCAAAAATGTCTAGATGTCTCTCAATAGCAAAAATTGCTTTGTTATTGAATGTATTATTTATTAACAGTATCTTGTCTTTTTCTAGTTGCATTTTACAAAATGTGCCACAAGCATCTTATGTGATTTTTATAAGGAAAGTCTTATTTATAATGTTTGTGCAAGTGGATGGAAACAAATAATGATTTTATAGTAGCCCATGCCTTTTTTCATAGCTGCAGAGTCTTAATGAGTATGATCAGAAGGGACAGGCTCATTGTTTCATTTAATTTTGATGAAGTTTTTCAAAGTCAACTATTATGTTATTCATTATTTGAAATTAATTATCTTAACAAATAAATATCGCCGTTTTAAGAAATGAAAAGAGTATTTGAGGGGCTTCTTTTTCTTCTCTATTCCTCGCTTTCTAACCCAGTATGTCCAATCAAGGTAATTTCCTGTTCCTCTTTACCTTTTAAACCTCCCCACCTCAGCCCCCTCTAAAAACTATGATGATAAAGGGTCAGATGATCCTGACTACTGCAGATATTGAAGCAGATATTACCTCTGCAAATATCTCTGTTTTCATTTTATTGGAAGGATCATCCATTGCAAAGGTGGTCTCTGCTGAGGTAAGAGGGGAAGACAAATGTTCCCTTTCCTTTAGCTGTGATGGTTCTTTTTCAAAAACCTGATTCTCAAGATGAGTTAGAGACCATTTAACTTCCAGTTTACTCAGGTGTGGGCAGATATAAATTGCTGAAGCCCGTCAAGGATAATATCCCAGCAATTACATTTATGCTAGAAATCCTCAGATTATGCCTTAGCTTTCCTTGGCTCTCTCACACATTCATTTCTTTTCTCTAAATACATGTTCCTACACAGTGATTAAATGAGAGTTCCTTATTCCTCTCAGTTAATATTTCTTATTATTTTTTAATATACCATCTCCATCAAGGTCACTCTCTATATTACTTCCTGTTGCAAGGAGGGTCAGATGTCAGTGAGGGCTCGGAAAATGAGAACTCCCTGCCTCTGACAACTTCTGCCAGGGGAGCTCTCCGTGGGTGGAAAATTCTGTGCAGGATGTCTCTGTGGTTGTTTCCTTGTGGAGGCAAAATTGCCTTGGAAAGTGGAAAGCCCAGTCAAATATCCAAGTCCTTGAAGGTACATTGCACTTAGAGCTGGTGAAGTGCTACTTGAAAGTGATATCTTGCAGTTTTTCCTTCTGGAAAGGAATCCTTCCTTATGCCACTGATCCCAGGTATTTTTGTTTAGCCCTGTGCCTCTTCTTCCTAACCCTTTAACATTGATCCACTGATATTCATTCCTTTTATAAAAATGTTCTGTGAAAAGACAAAATGTTGTCAGTATCAGGGCCTTAGAGTTCCTTCTGTCTGGCTTTGACGGGAGATGCTTGAATGTCCTAGGGAAGGACAAGAGAAGCACATCCAATGCAGGAAATTCTCTTGGTATCTCACTTTAAATCCTCTTCCACCCAGATTTCCAGCCCACAGTGACATACCCAGCTTGGACAGCCTGGTGTGGCTGTATCCTTTTGACTTCTGAGTATCTGTTTCACTGATGTGCTTTTCCAGTTCATCCCCTCGTGGCATTTTATCAGAAATGTTGCACATCTTCTATTGTTTGATCTGTGTGTCTGGTAGAAAATACACTCCTAAATTCAAAGGTCATCTGGCAGAGAGAGCTGCAGTGGTGGTCATGAGTTAGTGGAGATATTCCCATCTGGTGCAATTTTGCCTGACTCTGTTGAGAGGTTCTGTGGAGTTGATGCCTCAGGCACACTGGGATCTATTAGCTGATGGCACATTTTGCTTGAGCCTGTTCAGTAACAATGAGATTTCAGCCTCCATCAGGTAGCATGTGCTGCCTTCCTGATGACCACAGAAATCGTATGTTACATGAGTAACAAATTCAGGAAGAAGATTTTCAGGAGAAGACATGAGGGAGTTGGGATGAAAACCTTAATTTGTGATTTCTGCTGCAGATTCCCTCCTCATCCCCTGAAATTGATCAGCCACTTCATGTCAAGTTGCTGCTGTTTGTCGACAAGGACAAATCCTTCGCAGTCTCTCAGATACTAAGGTAAAATAGTAACAAAATTCAAAAATTCTGATGGAGAGAATTGAAGGCTCCAAAGAAACAAGCTACCCTCCCCAGAGGTTCCCAGAAGTACCTCCAGCTGAACACTAGTCCCAGGCCACTTTGACATTTTGTGTTGCCATATCTGCTTAGAGAATATTTTAAGTGTGCCACAACCGTGAGATAATGCGTTATCTCGATTAAACTGCTACTTCATAAAACATTCTCCTGTATTGTCCAGCCAGGTGGGTAATGAACTTCCCATTGTGTAGTGTGGCTTTTCCTCCATCTACCAATACAAAGGCCTTGAGTCTTCTCCAAAAAGGACTCTCTGTTTACTTACTGCTTTTCCTGAAAGCCATCCAGCAGCTGTGATTATTATCCCTGTTGCTCTTTGCTCTTCCTGCAGTCTTGTCTAGTCCTACTTCTTTCTTTTTGAGATAAAAGGCTTAGAATTCCATGGAATCTCAATGACAAGGTTTCTTCTCACTGTTATCAGTGGTTGTCAAATCAGGCCTTACTCATCTCCAGCTTTTAGCCTCTTCCCTGAGGACCTCAAGGTCTGCAAGTCTGGTGGGCTAAGCAGCTGACATTAAAATTTAGATCATTTTTGCATTTTCTTTAATCTAACTGTTCTATTTAATTTCTGTATACATATGTTTGTGTGTGTACATATATATCCTGGGGTTTGGTGAGAAGGATCTCTAGACTCCTGACTAAAGAGGGATTTAAATGCAACCCCTTTGCATATCTGGATATTTTTAAGAAAGAATGCTGGGACTCAGCTACTTTACATGACAAGGCCTGCTTGGGCCCCTTTTGTAAAGAACAAAAAGAACTAATTTAATTATCTTGAAAGATACTGGGAGGTGGAATCATTTGCTCTGGTCCACTCTGCTACAGACTCCTTTTATTTTGTAGGCATTTAACAGGGGTAGGATTGTAATGTGGTTTAGACACCGTCCTTGTCTCAAAAAAAATTTTGATCCAGTTCTCAAAAAGATCACTGTAGTATTTTCAATCTTTTGATTGAAGTCCAGTTCATATTTTTCCTATATTATGTACCCATAACTGAGAAAAAAACCCAGGGTTTTCTTAACCAGTACCAGCAATGCATAGATCTTACAAAATGGTTAAAAAAGAAATCAAGTACCTGTATATACTGCCAAAGAAAAAGTCAATACCACTAAAATAAAAAAGATTCTAGGTGGCTTTCAGGCAGGATTTATTCATCAGCTTCTTGGAGCTTTGTATTCACTATTTAGAATTACAAGTGGTGATACTTGCAGATCTACCTGTTGAAATTAATCTATACCCATGTTATTATGCAAAAACACTTCATAAGACAGAGTACTTTCCCAAAAAGGGAATGTTTTTATACTGTGTTATGCAGGCTCACTACTAAGAAACCATTATAGATGACGAGGAAAAGCTATTCAGATTCCTTGTTTTAAAAATTATCTGCCATGATACTAAAAATAAAATACAACTGTATATGCTGAATTACCATCAGACTCTGTGTGGTGTTTAAATTTAAAAATAAGTATTCTAAAATAAAACAAAGTACTTGAAAATCAAGGGAGTGCGAGTTTTTCCAGTAAGGAGATGAAACTGAAAATATGCATGTGAGAGAGAAGAAAAAATGCAAAATAGTTCAGTTGCATTCTCTTGTAACAACCCTGTGCCGTGATGGAGCATTTTTATCTTGATTTAATATGTTTTTCAGAGTCCCTTTTAGAATCTAGATCTCCCAAAAGTTGTTTCAGTTAAGTTCTTAAAACGAAGATTTCATTTGAAGGCTTCAACAGTTCAGAAAAGCAATTTAACCAACTTTATAACCCATCCATGGCAGATCAGATGCTTTGCTTTCCTCACACTCCCTGTCTCCAAATCCACCATTGGGACACCAGCTGGCTGCTAACAGATGCTAAGTGAGAGAAAGCAGCTTTGGTGGCACACCAGACGTGTCTGGGGGTGGGGAAGGTGTGACAAAAAGCATGACAACAAAAGGAAATCACAAGTGACAGCAGCATGGCCTTAGGTCCATTAAATGGCATTACACTTTGGGCTTAGATTGGATGTGGCCTGTCAGTTGTGGTTTAGCTCTTAGAATTATCAGCTGTTGGGGTGAATAATTCTTACAGTTATCAGGTGTCCTCAGAGCTCATGTCTAATAGGAAAATGGCAAGTGCAATGATTTTTTATAAGGGGGTGTGCTTGTGGCAAGAGGGCTTGGGAGGGCAGCAAACTGGGTATCAAGTCAATAATGTGGGCTTGCCATGGCCGGTGACCATGTGGTGTGGCCAGGAGACTGACAGGGAATTTTCCCATGTAATGGAGTAATTGAATCAGCATCTGGAATGCTACATCTGCTGTTGGGGTTGGGCCAGCTGGCCTTTAAAAGCCCCTTCCGACCAAAATAAAGATTCTTCAATCTGTGGTTCTTCAAACTGTGAGTACTTCCTTTGATCCCATTGCCCTGCCAGCTTGGCAGCAAGTTCATGGTGAGACTGCTGCTGTTCCTTCACTGGGGCTGCTCAGTAGCCCAAGGACCTCACGCTGGCTTTTCCAAATCCAAATGTTCTGACTGACACAGAGGAGGACAACCAGGCAGCATTAAGGGGGGGATGGTGTCCTCAGCTGGTGGGACAGTGGGAGGGTGGCTGAAAATGGGAAGCTGGAGCATCTCCCTTCATGTTTCTGTGGGGTTGGGTCATGGTGGGTGAGGGCTGGTTGCCCTTTGCATTCCAGATCCCTTCCTGCTCCCACCTGCTCTGGCCAAGCCCTCTCAGAACGTTCACCTTTCCCAATTTTTTGACTACTTCACATTTCTTCTTCTTTTCTTCCATTTCATCTCCTACCTTTGGCTCCTTTTCTGGTCCCTAAACTTCTTCCCTCTAGGGCCCTGCTGTTTGTGGTGTTCCCTGCCCACTCCCCTCACTCTTGGGGATCCTCTAAGCCCCAAACTTGTTCCCACTCAGATCCCTGGAAGCATTGCTAAAGCTCCACATTGAAGACATTTGACAGACTGAGGCAGATGCTGTAGAGAAAAATTCCATAAAAGTAGCCTGGAGGAAGCAAATACTTTTTCATCCGTGCATATTTTGATGCTCTGAACTCTAGAAAGCTCATGGCAACCACACTGAATATAAAAGAGGTATAAATAACTATTTATTCAGTGTAAAAAGAAGATATACCTTTTTGACCAAAAAAAAAAAAAAAGTAAAGAGGAAAAGGAGTTCAGAAAACCAATACTGCTGAAAAAGTGCTTTTGAAGTTGATGCCAACATCATCCTTCTGACAAATGCTGCTATCCATCCATAATTCAGATGGGTATTACCTACTGCCTAAGCCTGTTATGAAACTTAATCTTTATAAAAGCATGTGCAGTTCTGAGTTCATAGATCCCCATGGCTTTATTCTGCAAACCCTGCTGGCACCAGGCAGGGCTCAGAACAGATGTACCTAGAAAATGGAAACAAATATTATGCAAGCTCTTCCACAAATATCTGGCACAGGCTGGCCATGTTCAGGGTTTACTGACAGCATCACAAACCTGTGGAACAGGGTGGGATTGCTGATCTAAAACCTCTGTGCAGAAAAAAAGCCTTGTAAATTAAAATTGTTGTTGTTTGGTACCACAGGCCATGTCTGTGATCTGGTGTGTGTCAAAGATCATCTGGTCCAGTCTTTCCTGGTAAAAGCACAGCCTAGACAGATGGCCCAGCCCCCTGTCCTGGTGAATCTCCTACATGTTCAGTGCTGATGAATCCACCACTTCCCTGGGGGATAACCCCAATGGCTGATCTAACTGTGAAAAAATCTCCTCTTGTGTCTAATAGGAGCCTCCATATATGTAACTTGTCCTCATTGCCCCTCATCTTTTCCACATGACTCCTGGCAAAGAGGGAGTCTCCACCTTCTTGGTAGCCATCCTTTAAATACTGGAATATGGTCCTAAGGTCTCCCCTAAGCATTCTTCTCCCAAGGCTGTAGAAATCCATTTCTCTCAGCCTTTCCTCATATGGCAGCTCCCCAGCCCTTTGATCACCTTTGTGCCCTGCTCTGGACCCTCTCCAGACTGTCCACATCATTTTTGTGTAGTGGGAACTAAAACCAGACATGGTATTCCAGGCATGGCCTGCCTGACGAACACTGAGTGGAACAATGACTTCCTTATCTCTGCTGGTCATTTCCTTGTTGATGCAATTTAGCATTTTGTTGGCTTGTTTTGCTTGTTTTCCACCAGGATACATCATAAAATTGATAGTGAGATAAATTTGATTACTAGGTAAAGTTTGGGAAGGTATCTTCCTAAACCCTTTTCTTCTGTTTTCTTTTTATCCTCTTTTAAAAACTATCTTATCAAACCTGCCTGCTATATGTGGATGTGCACATATATTTTTCCTTAATAATGGACTAATACAGGACCAGCTGTGTTGGTGGAAATGTTCCTCACATGAAGGAATAGGTTGCTTTTTTTCCAGTTTGATTACAGAGCAGGGCATTTACTATTTCATAACTTGCCAGAAAATATTTTCTCTTTCCTTCTGCTTCTCATTAAAAAATGACTGTTGAAGCCTGTCTCAAGATATAATGTGATTACAAGGAATGTGTTCATGTTTTAATCCATTTTCAATAGTTCATAAGCTTTTTGCCATGCAATTAATGAAACAGAATATGAACCAGACTTGTCTGATTTCAGATGGATGTGTAAGGGGATAAGTTCAATTCTGTTTTAAATAAACTTGTGGACAGATGATCTGAATCTAAAGGGAAGAGTAGCATGATTTCCACAAAAATTACACAGGATTAATAAAAATGTAAGATGAGTTCAAGCTCAGTTCACTAGAAATCTCAAGGAGAAGGAATTAAAAATTTGATTTCAGTTTGACTTGAGAAGAGCAGAAACTGCCCAGAAATAAATATTGAAAAATCTTGCTAGCAGTATACATTTCTATTAAAATTGTTGGGAATCATCATTGTCCCTCCAAGCCTTTAAAATTCCTGTCAGACTCAGATTATTGTTCATAAAGGGTTAATATATATTCAGCCATTCAAAGACAGGTTTCCAGAGGAAGATTAAATTGTACTCCAGTGCAACCTGAGCAGCACTGGAGAAACACATCTGAAATAGAAATCCTTTGGAGAGTTTAGAGCTGGAAGTTTCTCATACTCTCTAGACATCACCTTTTTCAGATGTGAGAATCTGAATACCAAATATCTAATCTTGACTTTTTGTTTTGACAACCAAAGATTATGGTCTGGATTTTCAAATGCAACCAGTGGTAATTTAGCTAAATTCTGGAAAGTTCCCGAATTCAGCCTGGGGCATTTCTGGATCCTGGTTTTTGGCAGGAAAAGTTGTAAAGTTGTCTGCATTACACTCCTTAAGAACAGAACTGCTCTTGGGCAGGCTCTTAAAGTTGCAAAAGCTGCTCCTTGCAAACTCACTAAAAATACAGCTGGCTCTGGAGATGACTTTTTTGTTTTGATTTCCTGAAAGAAGTAAACATCCCTTTCAGAGCTCTCCTGTTGTTGTGGGAGATGGGTAAACCAGCAAACACAGGGGTCCAGGAGGGCAAATCCCATGGAAGTGTTTAATGGAACCATCATTCACAGCTATTACACCGGCTGCCATCTGAGTACTGCCTGGGGGGAGTTTGTATGCACTCAGAGGCCATGCACAAAGCTTTTTGTCTGATCACCTGTTTTGTGTCTGATAATGACTTGATTGTAGCAGTAAGAGCATTCACTGCAGCAGGAGGAGATGGCTCTCAGTGAGGTGTAACCCTCCTTGTCTTTTGGGTTGTCCTCTGTGGATTCCCATGCTGGAGAAGTGAGGATGAGTTATGATCCACCATTTGTCACTGCCAGAGAATTTATGGGCTGCATCCCTTCCAGTAAACTCAGTGCCTGGGCTGGCTCCCAGCACAGAAACACAACCACTTATACAGGGAAGCTGTCAGCATGGTTCCTGTGCTTTGCCAGCTGCGGGTCTCCCAAATGTTTTCCAGGCACAGTTTAGAAGTAAGGATAATCCAGGGACCATTCCCAAAAGCACTTTGTGTGCCAGGCTCTTGTTTTGAACAAAGGTTTATATTAATTATGGATGTGGGCAAAACTGGCTCAAGGGAGTCACTGGGCATAATTTATTGGTATAGGTGTAGTCTAATTTACTGGCATAGATGTAGTTCTCTGGGTCCATCTGTTGAAAGAAGGTTTTGGAAATGGATAATACCTTTTGCTTTGCAAATGTGAAGAAACTTGTTGTCAGTAGCTATGATAGACAAAAATGAACCAGAAGCACCTGCAAATCTCTCATTGTCTTCTGGATCTGGGCTTGGGAACAGGGCCATTTATAAAATGAGATTAAATAGTCTGGGTCTGTGTGGGAGGAGGAAGCAATAGATTTGTTGGAATTTTCTTATTTTTAGTTTCTAAGATTGACTTTTGACATCCCCATGGTAAGATGTGGAGCACCAGAATTATCAGCCATGAGGGCTGGCTCAGGTTTTGCACAGGTGGAAGCCCTGACTGCCAAGCATGGGCTTCTCATGGCCTGTAGGCTTTCTCTTTATAGAAGATGAAGAATACATCTTTATTTCTTTGACTTCAAATCAAAGGACCCATTGGTACTGTGGTCTCTGGTATATGACAGGATCACAGAATCATAGAATCATAGAATGGGTTGGGTTGGAAGGGACCTAAAAAATCATTTCAATCCAATCCCCTGACACAGGCAGGGATATCTTCCACTAGTCCAGGTTGCTCAAACCCCCATCCAACCTGGCCTTGAACACTTCCAGGAATGGGGTATCCACGACTTCTCCTGCCAACAGGTTCCAGTGACCCATCACCCTCACAAGGAAGAATTTCCTCCCAATATCCAGTCCAAACCTACTCTCGTTTTGGAGCCATTCCCCTTGTCCTGTCACTCCAAACCCTGGAACCAGTCTCTGTCCATCTTTCCCATAGGCTCCCTTCAGGCACTGGAAGGCCACAATTAGGTCACCCTGATTTTGGCAGGTGTCTCAATAGCAGTGTTAGAGCTGACAAAATGCAGAAAGATGCCTTGCTGAGACCTGGGTGCACTGCAGCAGGCTCAGGCCCCTTGCCTCTGTGCACATCAGCCCACTGGTAGCTCCAGGGGAATTAGAGACAAGGTGGAGAGACCCTTCAGGGCTTCCTGCTCTTCTCCCTCAGGCAGCCGAGACTGGGCTTGAAGAACAGCACCGGATTCACAGAGTTTGATGTGAGTCAGTCAGGGCTTACCCACCTCCCCTGCCTTACCCATGTGAGAAAACAAGAGATCTTAGCAGCTTTTAAATGCCCTGCTCCAAGACAGGAGAGGATAGGACAGGAACTGCAGCTTGGGACTGGCTCAAAGACAGAGACGCTCCTGGCCCGGGGATTGTTTCCTAGTGACTGGCTTGGAAATGTCAAACTGTTGAAAACAACACATGAATTTGAGTTCCTCTGAAATATTTTTTGCAAAACAGAATTAAACATAGCAGAATGTTCTATTCCCATGAGAAGATCAGGGGGAAATCCATGGAAGTGAATTAGTGAATTGTTTGGCTTGGTTTAAACTAACTTTTAAGGAAATGAAAGAAAAGCTGAAAACTCTCTGCACTCATTTTCTCTCTTAAGTCACACTGCTGTGCAGCCAAGATGATCTGTCTTCATCTATCTTTGATTTTGTTTGGCACTTTGCAGCTCATCTTTTATGTAGATACCTCTCTTTAATTTACTATTTTTTTCCTCTTTCTATCTCCTCAAGGCACAGCTTATATTTGTAACTTTTTTCCCCCCTCCCTTCTGTTAAAATGCCAGAATAGCAGTGCTGGTCCAAAGGCAGCTGAGAGGCTGAATTTGTCCACTTCTTTTCTGTTCATAACATCCATGTCATGACTATTCAGCTGTGGATACCACAGGGATGATTTATTTTGTGACCAAAGTTGCAATTTCCCTCCTTCCAGTTCCTAAATTAGTTGTCACCTTTAATGAAGTTAAATGGTTCCTAGCATAAAAATGAAATATCTCCACATCTCTTCACCTCCAGGCTATCTGTGGTTGGATTTCACGATGCTCCCAAGGAAACACTGCCCTCCCATGTTGCAAATCAGATGAGTTTTGCTGATCTGAAGCCAAACAGCCATTTCTGTTGTGCCAGGGCTTTTTATTTCTTTATTTTCAGCTGTTTAGAGCACAGAGTGGGTGAAAAGTGTCCAGATTTTGTTCCAAACTGGCAAGCCCTGTCATGGCTCTCAGGATGTGTCAGTCACCCTGCTCCCACACCAGAGCAGTGGAGATCTTTGCCAGGGTGAACAAAGCTTTGAGGGGAGCGTTTGCCAGCATCAGCACCTTCTGCCAGCAGAAAACACCTCACATGAGACTGTGGTAGGCACAAAAAAGGGTGAATTGGAGCAACCTGCCTTTGTTCTGAAGGAGTTCTGAATTGCATGTGAGTGGCAGGGGTTTGCTCTTTAAAAGGGCCTTTGTGATTCCTTCCTTGGTTACATTTGGCTGGCAGAAGGGGAGAGAACAATGGTATAAACTTTATTTTGGTGTAGCCTCACTACAGATGAGTGAAATCAAAATTACCCCCAGTTCCAACTTGCTTTTGGTTACTGTTGGCTATTGCAAGGTCACTCTGATGAGACTGAAATTTTCCCTATCCCACAGGAGCTGTGGAACAGAATCCACACAGCAACAGCTTTCTGAAGCATTTATTCCACTCTCCCCCCTCAAAGTTGTTCTAAATATGTGACAGTGGCCGTGGAGGAGCCTTCTGAAGGCAGTCAGGGATCCCAGGCCTTGTTTTGTTGGCTTTCCATGAACAGGAAGGTATTCAGTGTCCTCCTCAGGTTGTACAGGTGTGGTAAGCAGAACACACAAAGAGAATCAGAGAATCATGGAATGGCCTGAGTGGAAAGAGACCTTAAAGATCATTTCTACCCCTGCTGTGGACTGGTAGGATCAGAGAAGCACCTAGTTCTTAGTTTCTAAAATTGGGGATAGATATTACTGGTTATATGCCCTACCTGCTTTTTTCTGCAGCCAAGAGACAACTTTCAAGAGGATAAATTTTTACATCTTCCTAGAGTCTTGACATTCATCTCTTTTCTCCCTGCCCCCACCTCTGCCCATGCCCCCCCTTGTTCCTCACTTCTTTTTCTGCTTCAAGACCTGAGATGGAGAGGAGTTGGTTTCATTTCCAGACTCATTTGACACATGCATTTTATCTTGTATGATAAGACAATCTCCCACACAGGTGCTTGAATCTCTTCTTATTCATTGTGTGCTCTGTGGAAAGAAGTCTGAGGGAAAGGAAGGCACTCCCCTGACTCTCATCCTGAAATTCAGGTGTTGACATAGAGGATTTTCTCCAGCAGACCTACACCCTTTCTACTGTCAATATTTTGCTGAGATGTATGAAGTCTGGACTCCCTTTTTCACTCTTTACAACAATTAATAAATAGTTGCCATAGTTATGCCAAGTGACATTTTTCCAGCCTCACAATTTGTTCCACAAGGAAGTGGCATCTCCCCTTTTCCCACTGCCAGTTCCAAAATCTGTGTGACTGCACTAGAGGATCCCTTAGTGGTCCCAGTCTTCCTGACTCCTTCTGCACTCCCTGCATAGAGTGAATTTTGGATTTGGTAAAGTATTACATTATTCTGTCTCAGAAATCCACAAAGAAAATTTTATAGTTCATTTTATAGTTCTTGGGTTTCTTTGCTGTGTCTGTAAATAGCAGAAGAGATGGATTTCTCTCCTCTGGGGATTTCTGAATGCTCAAATGGTAGTTAAGGTTGTAAATCCTGCCTGTCTGTATCATCAGGTAATACTGAAAAATAGATTAAACTAATACATTTCAATTAAATCAGAAATCTAATAAGCAGAGGGCTGTGTACAAAATATGGGGCTGTAGATCAGCAAGGAAGCTTGCAAAAATGTTTCTTTTTTATAACTGTAGTGACAAGATAACTTGAAATTATGTTTACTTGTAAAAAATATCTTACAGATGCTCTGTCTCAGAAACTATGATTCAACCAGTGAATCAATCTAACCTATTTTTCAGAATTAACTGACAAGTCAAGAACTTGGGCACCTAAAATATAGAGAAGTCTATATTTTATATACTATGTACTCTCCCTTAATATTTTAAGAGGGCTTCAGAGTTTTCCAAGGATAAGACTGAATTCTTTCACCCACAAACCTTATTAGAATGATTCTTACTAATGTGTTCCTAAAGAGACGATTACCCAGTGGAGGAAAATTATCTTCTTGCTTTGTCCAAGCCATTGGTCAGTGCTGGGATAAAAATTCATGAGTGGTTTACATGGCACTTTCATCAAGGTTGAACTGGCTGTGATGCCTCAGCAGCTGAAAGCAAAATGATCACCTGGCTGTGGGCTGTGTCTGCTGCTTCCCCAGCAGGACTGCTGCCCTGCAAAGCCCATGTAAGTAATTTCACTCAGTGATTATTCCAGGGTCACAGAACTGGTCTCACACCCCATCTTGGGAAGCTGTGATTCTATGAGGACAAATGTTTTTAGTAGTGTCACCTGAGGTGGAGAGGGTGTTGTGAGTATTTTGGATTTGCTTGAAGAGAAAGATCAATTAAATTTCCTCACTGGGAGGCCTCTTTGTAGAGGTTTCTCAGAACAGATCAGTGTTCTCTTTCCCTCAGCAGCACAGTTCCCACCCTCCTTGAGTTCTTGATTTGCTGCCTACCAGAGAAGTAAATGAATTTAACGATTTTTTTAACACCTAAATTGTAGCCTCTTCAGTGTTCTTAGCACCCTGTGCTGGGATGGTTCCCTGCTTCTCCAGGACTGAAGCATCTGGGACCTCTGCCAGAGTAGCTCTTGTGATGACCACTGAACAGTCCTGCTTTAAGTGGTTTGTAATATCCTTCATCATGAAGAGCTTTTCCCTTACCTCCCCCAGAGCTGTCAAAAATAAGAACCAGCAGAACCAAAACCCTTCCCCAGTTTGGGTCAGCAGAGCTGTGTGGCTGTGATCACACTTACTGAGAAAACTGGGTTTGAGTTTTGGTAAAGAGTAGGCTAAAGATAAGGCTAAATAGGCTAAAGAAGAGAATCATTTTCATTTCTTTTCATTCATGAAAAGAAGAGATGGAGTAAAATTGTTGTATTTTTTTATATTAGCAGCTACAGGATTCCAAAGAGGGCTACTGTGTGAACCTCATTTCTACCCTAAAGCCATCTGACTTCATAGAAAGGTCCCTGGATCTTCTTGTGCCTCCCTGCTAGGCTGAAGAAAGCTGTATTTGCACTTACTTTCCTTCACTTCCTACAGAAGTATCTGTAGACCTATGCTTATCGTGCCCTTGCTGCCTCACTAAATTTAAATGCAAGCTCCTCAAGATTGTCTGCAGAATGTTTGTAATACTTTAACAATGCCCAGATTGTTCTTCCCAGTCTTCTACTTTTTCACTTTCTTGAAATGTGGGCAGCAAAGCAGCTTGTAATATTCCCAAAGCATTTGTACCAGTATTAATGCAGTATTAATAGAGTAGGAACAATCACTGTCTGCATTTTATCCTGACAAAAGGCTAGAATTTAATTACATCAATTCAGGAAGAAGTTTTTATTTCTTTCCTTCTTCATATGGTTTAAAATTTTTTTTTATATGGTGATAGCCTAATATTCTTATAGATTTCACGTGTCAAATCAGCTGTAATGGGTAAGTTTAGAGTGCAGCATTTTCCCACAGATTAAAGCCTAGACTTAAAACCTCATCAAGATTTTGAGCAAAAATACAGACCGTTGCTCTGAGCAGGTTTATTTTTCAATTTAAATTTAGATTTGGTTTGTGAAGTGTCTTGGTCTTAAAAGAGAGGTGTCTGCTAAGGAAAGCAGGAGCCTCCCTTGGAATGGAGAATGTAAACCCACCCCTCTGAATTAAGGAAAGAATGCTAATCCCCAACATGAAGCCACTGTACTTGCACATTTAAAGCAGCACAAGGGGTTCTATATGCTTTTACTATCTACTGGACATTCTACCCCAGAATTTACATGTTCACACACACAGAGTCATTCATATGATCACTGATGAAACAAAAAGACACATTTTGACTTAGTTCATTTAATTGTTCCCATGGGGAACATTTGGCTATTACCTTTTGGCTAATCAAGCTCTATTCAGTGCTCCCTTTTTTCCATGCAGTGTGAACCTTCATGGAAACCCCATAATTTATGGAGCAATTAGTCAGCTGGGCAAGACTGACTATGGGGATAATCAAAACCAGGGAACTTTTTCAGCTGTCAAACCATTGACAGCAATCGTATAAATGGGTAAATTACAATTCTTTTGGTAATTCATATTGGTTTGGCTTAGGGCAATGCAGATGTTTTGCTGTTGTGCTAAGCAAACACTAGGAGATGTGAACAACAGGCACAAATTAATTGTCATGTCAAGTGGGAAACATTCTTGGGAAACATCAAACATTTAACTAACACCACTCAACAAACTTGAAATTCCCCATGCTGGTGTTATTCCCACTGCATATACAGTAATTCTAATAAAATGTTATTTTTCCAAATCACATTTTCCAAATCAGAAACATGCTTATGAAATCTCTCCTTTAGGGAGAGTGTAGTATCAACATTTCATGAATTTTCATGTCAGGGGAAAACATACAGGACCGAAGGAAAACAGACCTGTTGGTTCAGATGATTTTAGCTCGACTGATTCAGGAGACAAACTCCAGCCAATCTGTCTTTGTTTCCATGGACAAACATTAATTCATCAAGTATTAACCACTCGTGATTTCACAATTAAAAGCAAAACTGAAGGTCTGATGGTCAGGGGGGAAATTACAGTTGACTGCCAGAAGTCTTCTTCACATCTCTGGTAGTTGACTATTTTGAGAAGATGAAATGTACACCTGCTGTAGTGCAGGTATAAAGGTATGCAAGAGTGGGCTGGCATGGATCATAAGGAATCCAAGATGCTTCAGTGGCAAATAACAGGGGGCCCAAAACAGGGCATAGAAATATAATCTGATGACATTGCTTTCAATTAAAAAAAAAAAAAAAATTAGGAGAAAAACCTATCTACCACCACTTCCCCATTCCCTTTTCTCTTTTCTCTGCATGGTGAGATCTTGCACCACCTCTTTAGTACTTCCCTCCAAAAACCTCATGAAGGAGTTCCCTCACACACCCTCCCCTTCAAAAACGTGTTTAATGCTCTATAGTATCACTTTTCCTGAGTTTTTGTGCCCCTAAAAGACAATTCCAGCACAATAGTGTTTCTTTCTACTAATGTTATTTAGCTTGTATGGAGCTCTGCTCTGCTGGGGATGGCTGAGCACCTGCCTGCCCATGGGAAGTAGTGAATTAACTCCTTGTTTTGCTTTGCTTCTGTGCACAGCTTTTGCTTTACTCATTAAAATGCCTTTATCTCAACCCATAGGTTTTTTCACATTTACTCTCCCTGACACCACTGATGGGGGAATAAGCACGTAGCTCTGTGGGGTGTAGTTGCTAGTCAGGATTAAACCTAAACCATAAAAGAGCTGAGATAATTTCTTCTTTCTATAGAAACTGGAGGGAATTTACTGTTATAAAAATGTGACTGATAGGGTATTTTCCCCCTCATCTCCTGTTCCTTTCTATATGCACCTCATTTAGAATCCCAGCAAACTTGCTGTGGTAGGACCTGTGTGCCAAATTCATTTTTACTGGCAGACCTGGTGCATTTTCGATATTGCTGGGGCTTCTTGGTGCCCAAAAGAGAAGGAACAGGTGAGGTGACACGTGGTGAAGTACAGATGAAATAGCAGTGGGTGGGATCCGTGTGTTGCTCATGTGTCCTTGGTGTAAAGGCAGAGCTGCACTGGGATATGGAATTAGCAAGTAAAAATAACCCCCTGGATAGACACTGTGCCACCCTTATGATCAGCGTGTTCCTTTGCAAGAACCAGCTTTTTCTAAAATAGAAGTTATGATTCAATTACTCTGACACCAAAATATGAGTTGTCTCCTAAACCAAATTAAAGCTAGGGAAGTGAGATATCTAATTATTAAGCATATAAATCTTGCTTTCAACAGCCCAGATTTGCCTTACAGTGCATTACAGGCTGTAAACTGTAAGTCTAATTTAGTGATAGAACAAGCTACTGAAAAGAAAAAAAAAACAGAACAGATGAATCATTCTCACTGCAGGAAAATATATTTAATGATACAGTGAAGCTATTGCTTCATCATAATTTTAATTATTTTGATTTAACAAAAATTAAAATCTTCCATGTTATATTATGTAAGTTCAAGCAATAGGGATTTGAGCCGCAGAAGTGTGAGAAGTTTATTGTTATTTTTTAAAACTTTCCTAAGACTTAGAACAGGTGAAATATAATGACTATATCAGGATATTTTAAAATTTGATCACAGAATCCTAGAATGGGCTTGGTTGTGAAAGGAATGAGAAACAGGGTCTGCTGGTAGATAAAGCCAGACACTGAGAGGTGAAAGAAGCAATGGGTGGAAACCATAAGTTCCATGGGAATTCCAATAATTGACACAGACTGCTACTCACCCACGGGCTTTCTAAATTCCTGCATTTAGAGAAAAAGAACAGAGACACAAGGAAAATTAAAAGGGGTGGGGGGTACACATTAGAAAGGGGGTCTAAGGTGATTTGGAAGTCTGTAACTCTCAAGTACCTCAGCCAATGGGGAAAAAGAGAGGGAAATGCAGCCAGGAAATTGGGGTAAAAAGGAGGCTGAGTCCTCTAAAAATTTCAGAGACCCCAGGGCCTCTCCCTTTATTTGAATAAAGTTACAGGACTCCTCTGCCTTCTTTTTGGACATAAACCTCTGGTGTTTGTGGACTAATTTTCCTGACAGTTGGAAGAAACCTTAAAGATGATCTAGTTCCAACCCCCCAAGGCAGGGACACCTTCCACTGCACCAGGTCACTCAGAGCCTCATCCAGCCTGGCCTTGAAGACTTCCAGGGATGGGCCAGACACAGCTTCTCTGGGCAACTATGGACATAATTTTAAACAAGGGAAACTTGTTTTTAAACATGGGGGGATTTTTTTTACCTTTGGGAATGTCTTCGTTTGAGGGGTTTTAGAAATAAACTCACTTTTTGAGACAATGAAGTGGTGGAGAAGTCTTCAAAGCAAAAGAAAACTGTTTGTAATGAGTCAGCTGAGTCTGGTGTGTCTCTCTCCCCAGAAGCTAACAGATCCTCTGACAAAATGGCAAATTTTTATACCATTTCATGGCCAGGGATGTCCCTGTCCCCTTTCCCACTGTATGGGTACTCAGGAATTTACACTCTCTCCTGGCCACCTACTCTTCTGTCCCCTCCCCTCTCATCCTTCTTCATTTTTGGTCCTGTCTTAAACTCTGCCCCTCTCCCAGTTCTCAACAACACCAATAGATTAAGCAAAACACTTCCAAACCATAGATAACATCAAATAGGGAACAGAACCAACAACTTCCATTCTTTTATTCAGTAATCTTTTTGGGCTGCAGCAAAATGTTTTCATCTCTCACAGAGGGATGAGAACATTCAGCATTACCTTGGCTCTTACAGCTTAACAGTTCAGAGTGATAGGAAAGATGTGTGCTAATGTCTTTATAAACCATGTGATGGGTGAAGGTATGGGTGTTAAAATCTTTGAAATGGGTTTTAATGTCTTAATGGATGCTGGTTTTTCACAGCGTGATTTATGTACAAGAGGATTGGTTCTGTGGTAGTAGTAGTCATTTTATTGAAAATATTTGCAAAGTTTCACAGTCCTTCTAATTTGAAGTTTCCTGGCTTTTATTCCCAGTTATCAGTTCTTATTCTACCTTTTCTAAGTAAAATTAGTGAGACTAAAACTATGGTAATGTTGAAGATGAAGGCAATATCTAAAAGCCTCCCTCCATTTCCAACAGTCACTTCTGTATGGAAAATCACTGATACCTGGAGCATCTTAGCTCACATTACCAGGCAGTAAAGGCATGTGTCAGGTTTTGCTGTCATTACACACATCATCAGGTAGTGTTTTGCCTCTTTCCCAATCCCCAGAGAGCTCCAGTGTGCTTCCAGCAAAGGCACTGCACTTTCCCAAGAGCAGAAGCAGCTCCAGAGAAAGCACTACCACACACACCTACAACATCAAGTAAGATGAGCATAACCATCCCCAAGGGCCATATCAGACATAACTCTCTGCTTGGTGTTGCTTTCCAGCCTTATCCACTCCCATTCCAACCATTTTTTTCCAGGAGGCACCTCCAATACAGTATCAATTTGAGAAATCAAACTCCAAAATACATTTCTGCAGTCCCTTCCTACAGATATCCCACATTCTGGCTAGCAAAGCTTCCTCTTCAGTTATCACACTTCATCCTAATGACTTAGTCCAGCTCTTATCCTCTTGGTTTTTTAGTGCTTCCCTAACTGTGATTGACAAGGATGGGAATGGAGCCTGTTGAGAGAGGGTGGCAATGCCAGCAGCAGTGAGGCAGGCAGGAAGAAACAAGAGCAGGAATGTGATGACTGGGGACTGACAAAGGTAGGAATAATGTTGCCTCCCTGTCCCCTTGAAAAGCTGTAATAATTCAATTATCACCTTGAAGAAATGCCCTGTTATATTCCCGGGGTAGTTGTTGTTTTGCTGGATTCTCTGTGAGGATATAAAAGGGCTGTAAATCATCTTTGTGCCTGATAGCAAGGATCACAGTCCAAAGGGATTTTTTGGGTATATTTGAACACTGCCATTACAACTCCCTCCAGTAATTTCTTCTTTGTCCAAAAAAGGCAAATTCCTGCCTGGAATAATGCTGCATTTTAAGGTACATTAATTGGCAGAGTTCAATCCCCAGGAGATCCTCATGACTGAGATGGACCTTGCCCTCTATTATCAGTGAGTTTCAATTATCCAGCCACAAAAGAGTTTGTTAGGGCAAAAATAACACAAATATTGGATTATTATTTAGTATAGTATATCAGAGTTTTAAAGAAATAACCTAAAACCCCACAGAGAACTTGCTGCTTGATCCTTGTACTTTTTCAACACCTGCAGAATTCTCCAAGTCTGCAGACCTCTGTCCACCTTGGGAGGATGAGTGTTCTGGAGGCTTCCAAAGGCAAATGGTGCTTGCATTCTGAAACTGCCACCAATGTCCCCAACAGGCTCCTCTTTTTGGAACATGCTGTATGAAGCCAATGCCATTAAAATCTCCATTATTTGTGTAAAAACCATCCCAGGAATAACAACTACAATGAGAGTCCATGGATATACACATTTATTTTTATGGAAGAAGATCTCACGTTGACAAATAAAGTTCAAATCTATTTTGCCTGTGCATTGCAGAGCAGTAAAATCAGAGCAGAGTGGCAGTAAATGCTCTCTAATTTATGCATATTTATTTAGCTTTAAGCACCTTCATGGTTCCTGGTTTCATAACCTCCCTTAGCTGTTTGTTCTATCGGTTAGAAAAATTCTCCTTGTTTAGGCTAAATTTTTGTGACTGCTGTTTAAGCTCATTAGTGCTTGCTCTATCTTCAGTGCTAATGAGAGAATTTTTTATCCTGGTTATCTTTAAAGCAACTTTTTGTCCATTAGTAAGATGTTAATGCTTTCTCTGCTGAAAATCATCCATCATAGGCATTGCTGGGTCCCTGATACAGTTTATCATCTGCTGACCAGAATATGCTTAATATATGATTTTTTTTGAATCATGGGTATTGATTATTTGTAGACTTTGTCCAGTGCTCAAGGACATAAATCAGACTGTCTTTAATCACATGAAAAAGGGGGAGGTATGCTCTCCAACAGTGAAACACCTGGAGGTGAGAACCCAAGCTCTGCCCCTCTGCAAGGGACCTTGTGGGGACACACTGCCTGGCTTCAGGAGTGTCCTGGGGACATGGCATGGGACTCTTTGGAGAACAGGCAGGAGAATCATGGAACCATCAAGGTGCGGAAAAGCAGAATCTTAGGAAAAGGCCTCCAAGACCATCTCCACCAACTTTTGGTAAATCACCATCTTGTCAACCAGACCAGAGCACTGAGTGCCTTGTCCAGTTATTTCCTGAACTTCTCCAGGGATGGTGACTCCCAAACTTCCCTGGGCAGCCTTTTCCAGTGCTTGACAACCCTTCCCTGGAAGAAATCACAAGGAGGACACAGGAGGTGATCATCTGGAGCAGATTTACAGCAGCTGGCACAGTGCACATCATCCAACTGGAAAAACAGGAACCATGACACAAAATACCATTACTAGAACAGGCTGCAACCAGGAAAACTTTTCTTTGTTTTGAGGAGGAAGGTGGCAATACATGAAAATACAGAGATTTTGCAAATTCACACTGGGGGCCATGCTTCCATCACATAATTTTTCTTTTATCTTCAGATATTTACACAAACCTAAGATTTTGGACAATGTCTGTACCTGTTTGTGCATTACACATTTTAGGTTCACAATTCATGTCTTAATCGTGCTGATTAAGATTTATAATATCTTTTGATATTAAAGGTTGATTTGCAAGGGCAAAGAGAGCAATCAGGCATTTAGCATCTACTGCAAACTAACATGTGCCTAATTCACATTTTTCCCCTCTTAATTATGATCATAGTGCTTGTTAATCCTGGAAGAAAGCTTCTGTTTATTAAGGGATAAACCAGAATTATGAATCCTAGCTCTGCTGGGCAGCCAAATGTGTCTGGTTTTGGAGTAGGACCTTTCAGATATGTCCTTATTTGCAGCTCTTCTAATAACCTTCTACAGGGCACCAGGCAAGGCACATTTGCCTCCTCTTGCCATCTGGGAATGGGCTTCTGATGAAGGAACAGCTAATACAAATATTGTCACATTAATCTCTCTTAGTTCTAAATTACAAGCACTTGTTAAAATTTAGCGGCCTTTAGGATTATTTGTTTTCCTCACCACAGGTTTTTCACTGCTTTTGAAGTTATTTGAGAAGCAAGGTTACCTGTAGGAACTAGGTGTACGTGGAAGAAGAAAATAAAATGCTGTATTTTTATTTTTTATCCCACATTTTTCCATTTCACTGCTGGATCAACAGGAACAACAGTAAAAGAGACTTTTTGAAGTGGTTGAGAAATAGGAATATGTCTATAACTTGGATACAAGTTGAAACAAACCCTGTTCCAGACTGAAAAAAGGATGGAGTGGAGACACAGCTAAAAATCTGAAGTCAGGAGATGTTTTGAACAGAAGCAGGTTCAAAGCAGGTTTTGAAGCATCCCTTTGACCAGTGATACTGTCTTCATTTCTGTGCTCTGTGTGCCCTCAAAAGGCTGTGGGGTCGTGATCTGGAAGTGGGACTTCTCTGCCTTTCATGCTTGCTCTGATTTTTTCTCTCTTTTAAGTTTCTAGATAACATTTCAATTAAATTTTGTTGAATTTCAAAGGCTTTTGACACCTTTTGGAGAGATCATTCCAAGTAAGTTCAATGTCACAGCCCAAATAAAACAATTTCACACTTTCCCCCAGACTGTCCTCCTCTTCTTAAATTATCATTGTTCTCCTAGATTTTCAAGGGGAACAACCAAATCTGTGTTACTGCTTGTAGTTCCCTGACATACCAGAAAACAGGGTTAGGGAAAACTGGAAATCCAGCTTCCCAAAGGAAGTTTCACTTAGGCACAATTGTGAGAAAGAAAAGAAAGAAATACTGGTAATGCCAAGCCACACACACACATCCATCCTGCCTTGCTGCTCCAAGTGACTAATTCTTAGGCTCCTTCAAAGCATCAGGCTTTTGATGATGGATCATTTTGTACTAATGGTGACATTACCTGATGAGGGAAAACACAGCTGAAACTGTTCATTGACATTTAGCAGTGGCTGATAAACAGGATTGAAAGAGAAGATGGTGGGAAACACTGCTTGCCTTCAGTGTGGTATTCACAAGTGGGAGTCTGATCTTCCTTTAAGTCAATGAGAACACTGTGAGTAACTTTTAACTGCAAATTGTAAGTCTTTTTAACAGACTAGCAAGGTATTTTATTACTGTCTGTAGTGCTTTGCTTCAGACCTCACACCTGAAAAAGGAAGCATCCAGTGGGATCTGGAAATTAAAAATCTTCCAGTATTCATTATGTTTTGAATAAATGTCCAATGCCCTCCCTTCCTGTCTATTTTAACATGCCTCCTTTTCCACAGGTTGCAGGGTTTTTACCTCCAAGAATTTCACATCTCTGTTGCTTTCTGTTTCTGTTTTTCTTTTGACTTAAGTGGCATTGACAACTCTGCCAACAAAATAGTTCAGGAAAAAATCGATTTGAAGAGTTTCATATGGGTATAACCTGAGAGGGGGAAGATGAAATAAAAGAGTCATTTGAGGGTCTCTGATGTTGTTTAGTTGGTTTGGTGGGTGGTTGTTTTGTTTTGTTGTGGTGTGGGGTTTTTGGGTTTTTTGTTTGTTTGTTTTTTGTTTTAGGGTTTTTTTAACTTAATTTGGGCATTTTCTTGTTCTCGCTTTTAATTAACACCAAGCTGTTCAATGTTTTGAATTGGAAACAAAAATCTCCTTGTTTGTCTGCAACTGAACTTTCTTAATTATTGAAGAGATAAGCTCCTCATTACTGAGCTTCCAGTTTTTTTTCCATCACACTGCACCATTGAAAGGGTTGTATAATATTAATAGATGCTTTACATAACATTTCTGAAATCAAGCATATTTTATAGATGCCGCAGGAGGTTTCAGTAACTCTAATAAATAATGCTAATGGTGACCTGGAAAAATATTCTCTAGGAAATTTTCTAATTCCCAGTTGTTTAAAAAAAAGTGGTAGCACAGATTGTGTGTTTGTTATGTACTTTGAATAAGTTATCACTTACAAAAACTTGTTCATCATCTTTTATTTCTGAGGCTAGCTATAGATTTTATTGCTTTTTGAGGTAAGCCATTTATGTGCTGATTTTATATTCATAGAGAACTAACTGGAGTGTGTCATGAAGCCCAAGAAAGTCTTTTTAGATGATGAATATACTGATATTTGCAACTGATGATGTGTAAAGCTACAGAGTTGACACCAAACTCAAACCATCTGCATTTAATCTTTCCATTGTAGCTGTTTACTCAAAGTGAAAAGGGTATTGCAAATATCACTGAAAGAAGACAAAATAGAAGAATATGTGGATGATGGATGAATACAAATAGAAATGGAGGATTCTTGATTGTCATTTTGTCATCAGCAGTCTGAGAAGGATCCTCAAATTGTTTCTGTAGATTTTCTTCAAGAGCTGAGTCACCAGTCAGCCACTGCTGCTTAGGATGATTTTGTGCCATTGTTTTCTGTTTATGTCTTCTCATTAATTTGTGATTTGCAACTTTTTCTGATTAGTCATTCTCTCTAAGACAAATAATTATTTCTGAATAATTGTCCGGACTCCTGTGGCAGCTGCTGCTGGAGAGAACAGCTGATATTTCTGCAACACAAGACATCAAGTGGATTACATCAGATCAGTACTTGCCAGGATTCCTTTCCTGATGATGCATTTATGAGTATGAATTTTTATGGTTAATAAACCAGCTTTAATAAAAGCCTAAGGGCCCTCATTGTATTAAGACTGATACGTGGTATACATTTAAACATCAATAAGGATCAAAGCAACACTCTTAGCAACACTGAAATTCCAAGGAATTATGATAATGAATTTATATGTGTCCTCAATACATTTTGCTAAAAAAAGATTTTCTTGAGATCTTAATATTTGCAATTTTTGCATTTTAATGGAGAATGCTAGAAGAAGAGAAGAATATGAAAGGAAAAGAATGTAGGATTCACACTCCAGGCTGGAGGCTAAGGGGCTCCTCAGAAATTATTTGATATCTGTTTCAGATTAATCAGCAGCTTGAACTTCAAACTCCAGTATTCCAGCAATGATGCATGGAATGGGATAACCAGGAAGTAACAGGGTGGGTCCTGCAGGCGTGGGAGAGCAAAATTATTCTTTTCATACTCTTTTGTTTTCATATACTTTTCAGACATTGGTTTTGTACCCTGTATGAGCTGTCCTGGGCAGAGGTCAGCTCTGCTCTTTGCCAACTAGCACCACTTGGCTTCTCCCTGACCTTTCCATGGATCCAGGCCACTGCTTTCCCCACAGTGTCCCTGCAAAGAGAAGGTGCACAAGGCTTGGGGAAGGAGCCAGCAGCACTTTGCTGGATTAGGTTTTTCCCATCTGCCCAGAAACTTGAGTCCACTGCAGCAATATTACAAGCTGCTCTTCCACATGTTAAATATTCCATCTTGGATAGCAGAGCTGATGCTTGCTGGATTTTGCTGTTAATTTAGTTTGGCAATTAGTTGGATGGTGCTAACGTGGTTCAGGCAAGGAGCATCATGGACAGGAAAGGAGCAGTGCACTTCACTCATGCATGGAGACCATTCCTTTCTCCCATGGGAAGCCAGCTGATTTAGAGATGCTCAGTTCTCTTGGGAATTGGGCACATGTTTTACATCCCTACCACTTGCTGGCATGGCAGCATGTCCCAATGAATTCCCTTCTTGTGGCACAATAAACTTTGTTTATTTTGTCCAAATTCTGTTATTTTCTTAAACAAGCTGATGCTGAATTCTACATCTACTTGATAAATGAGTGTTGTGATGACTCTTATTTAACATTTCTTGTCCCTCTGTGTATTTCCCACATGGTGGAAAATATAATTGGGTTATGTAATATACAAGGAAAGTATTTTTAATTTACTTTATAACAACTTCTTTGTTAGGTATTGTCTGAGCCAGATTCTAAATTCTTATTTTATATCTATGTTAACTTAATCTTTGCTTCAGGGAAGAAATGTACACAGTGATTGACAAACACTGGGACACACCCCTGTGCATGAAAACAAAAACTGCTTTCTCTTTCTTTGTGTCACAAATTTTGCTTGGACTTTTTACTCTAAATATCCATGCTTCCTGCTTTGTACTTCTTGGCTGTCCAAGTGTTCTTCTCTGCCTGCTTTGTCTTCCCTGGGAGTGGATGAATGTGTTCCCTTCCTTCATGTGCCTTGCTCCTGAGGAGTTGCCTTTGTTGCACTCATTCTCATATTTAAATTTTATTTCCCTAATTAAACCATTAAGTGACTTTTCTGGGGAATATTGAAGTAAAGAAAAGTTGACGTTTGTATTTATCTGAGTGCTGTTAATGATTTAAGATAGGTTAATTGCTCTTATCTGCTCTATTCAAATTCTTACATGTTCAAAGAGTTTTTGATAATTATACACTGGTGCCTATTCTTATTCAAAAAACACTTATTTCAGTTTTTAGGACTAATATCGAATTTTAAATGAGTGTATTTTGAAAACCATGACGTTGCTGACATCTCATTTCCTCAGCATGGAGACTTGCTGCCCCAAATGACTCATCAGCCTGCTGGCTTTATTCCTATCTACTGTCCTTGGGTAAAATTTCCAAGCTGAGTTTGGAGCCCAGTTTTATGTTCATTTTCATTCGGGCAGTGAAGGGGGAATGTGGAAGACTTTTGAAATGCAGGCATATCTCAAGCCTTCAATTCGTAGCTGGCTGGATTTTTTTTTTCATTTTTTTTCAATTTTATTTTTTTCAACATTTCTTGGTGTTGGTGAGTGAAAGGGTTTGAAAAACAAAGCTGTTTCTGCCACCCAGGTTTGTGCACAGTCACTCCTGAGAGGAGCTGGGGTTGAGGGCTTCTCTGGCTTCTTCTTCTCCTCCCTCCTCTTTTGTGTCTTATTTCCCAGTGAAAATCTGGGCTCCTGTTTGGCCAGTTTCCTGGACTATGGAAATTTCAATCCTTTGAAATAGATTTTCTGTCCTGCGGAAGGAGGCTCCTATTTTACCCCTACTCTGCCTTTCCAAACTGTTTTCCCACACCCTTCAGCCTTAAAGAAAATGCTCTAGGACAAATATTAGCAATTTATTCATTATAACATTTCTTGGAACTGCTCTTGCCAGCCATAGTTCCTCATGGATTTCATGGAGAGAGGCAGCATATGGACCCTTAGACAAGGCAATCAGCTGGCACTAGAGACCTTCACCCTCCTGTCTTTGAGGTGCATCCTTGCCCTCTTCATCTTTGTTCCTTCTCTCTTCCCTTACCTGGTTTGTCTTTTTAGACAATAAACTTCTTCTTGTGTGTGCCCAAGGTTCTTTTATGCCTCGGCTTTACAGTGCCTACATCAATTATAATCACAGATGAAGCCCCCAGGTGTAGTTGTAGTACAAATCTTTGAGCAGAGTAATCTGGTTCCAGCTGATTTGAGTGTCTCACTTCTTAAGTAGAGCATAATCCCCTGAAATAACTAGGGAGCACTGAATATAATGTCTCCAATTTATTTTCTTCTCCCTTTCCCTCCCTCCCTCTCTCCCCTCCTCAAAAATAAGAAAACCCCTTTGGAACCCTTATGAGGCAGAATTTTCTGTTTACCCCTTCCATTTGACTGTTTATTCAATTACATACTCCAACCAGATGAGGTCTGAGGAGGGTATCATCAAAAACTCACTTCCTAAATTCCTGTTACAGTCAACAGCAGATCAGAGCTGGACTTTAATTGCTTTAAATTGCCCCCAGAGACTATCTTATGGAGGGGTAGCCAGGAGAGTTTGCCTCCCTAGGTGTCTTAGGTTGCAGTGTAAAATGTATATGTATCCTATTACCATCTCTGTAAGATGTTAAGATAGAGGGGCAGTGTTCTTTATCTTCTCCATGAGTCAGCCCTGATAACACCCTCAGGAGGAGCTATCTCCACTAATGGCCCATCAAGGTATCCCAGCAAGGCTCATAGAATTACATCACCCCACTGTGAGATGCTTCACCCAGGGGGAGGAACCAAGCATTCCTACCTGTACATAATGGGAGGCTGGGGCAGCATTACCCACTGGGTTCTCAGAGGACAAGAGCTTGGTGACCACCACTGGACCTTGAGAGAAAGCTCAGACCTTTCTGCAGGATCTCCACTTTGACGTAACCACACCCATCACTCCAACAGAACTGTTCAAGCAATCTGCAACCACCACCCTGGCCCAGAGGGTGTCATGTCATATTCTGACTGTCAGTTTCAGCCAGTGTTTCTGTACTATTGCCTTTATTTGAATTGTCCTGTTAAATTGTAGCTCTGACTTGGAATCTCCCACTGGTTTGCTTTCAAACTAGTACACGAGGCTAGAAGCAATTTTGAGGAATAACTTCTTAAGATAAAAGACCTGTGTTTTCCTCAAAGTCTGTGAAGATATTTTGTCTCATTTTGTTAATGAGCGATCCTTAAACTGGAAAAACTATTAAAGGAACAAGTTAAAAGTAAAGAAATTAGTGTTCATGCCTTTTGGTTTACACGTTTACCCTTACTTTTCTGGAAAAAAAAATTTTAAAAAAGAATGGAAAATAAGGTTAGATATTGGAAAGAAATAATTTCCTGTCAGGGTGTTGAGGCCCTGGCACAGGTTGCTCAGAGAAGCTGTGGCTGCCCCATCCCTGGAAATGTTCAAGGCCAGGTTGGATGGGGCTCTGAGCAACCTGGGATAGAGGAAGGTGTCCCTGTCCATGGCATGGAGTTGGAACGAGATGGTTCTTAAGGTCATTCTGTGATTCTATGATTCTTTAGGAGCCATTTGTCATATGCTGCACATGTTGGATAAATTAATCTCTCCTACACATAGAAAACCCCTCTCTAACGGCCTGGAATATGAGGCAGAGAAGTTTGGGGCTGGTGACAGCAGGATTCCTCGGCAGAGTGTGCCCCAGGGTGACATTCCTGCTCTGGTGAAAGTGGAAACTGTCTCATGTAGGATACAGTGAGGGTGATGGGATTCCCCCAAGGTGGGATTCCCCCAAGGAGGCTGCAAGGAGGGAGATGGCAGCACTGGTGCTTTTCAGCATGTGTCACCTGCAGTGCTGTAGCATTGGGCTCAGTCTGTCTTTCCTCATTATCTGGGACAAATAACACTGGATTCACCTTTCCATATGAGAGGCCTGGATCTTAAAAATGCAGAAGTTTATCAGACCCTGTTTCCAGAACTTCACTGTCAGCTCAATCATCTTATTCTCTGCCCTTCTCCATGGTGTTTCACCTTTCCACAAGAGCCTGACCACTCCTCCTGAGAAAAATTTTTGGGGAAACTCATTTGGAGTATGATCAGTGACAGGTGCTCACTGAATGCCTCAGTTTGTCAGTCCTGCTTGCTCCCTGTGCAGGGACCCCTCTTCCTGTATATGTGCTCACCTGTACAAAACCAAAAATGAACCTCCATGCAAATTTCATGTTTTCCTCTTTTCTTCCTCCAGAGGAGATCCTGCTGCTACAGCTTCTGGAAATCTGTGATGGGAGTGGTTTCTGGTGTGCAAACAATCACTGGTATGACTTTTGCTTTCAAAATAATCTTAAAATTCTAGGGGGGAGATCTCTGCATACCACTTTTTAGATTTCTTCATTCTCTCTTGGACTGGAGGGAAAGAAGGGCCACCAGCATCACAAAGAGAATTTTGAACAATTACAAATCCAGTAGCACTTTGGTTTTGAAGAACTCTGCACTCATTTACTTCATTATTTCCAGAGAGTTTACTGCAGAGTTAACTGACATAAGAATTCAGGACAGCTGGTGGCTTCCCAAGGATGTGTATAAAGGTTTTGTTTCAACTCACAGGATTTTTCTCAGTTGAAGACAAATATTTTATGCTGTGCTTTCTCCTGGAAGAGAACAGAAAATAATGCAGGAGATACCACTTAATCACACCAGCAAAACCTACCTGACAGTTCTCTGGAAATGCATGAGTCCCAGGAAAGAATTAATCAGATAGTTCCTAACTGGATCCCATCAGACAGTGGGATATTTTATAGGAGGCAAGGGCAAAGAGATCTCAAACACAGACAGTGCTCACAGCTGGAATCTTGCTCTGTGACCATATCCTCCTGTACAGGACACTGCTGAACTGCTCCAAATTCACATCTCTTCAACTATCCTTGGCATCCTAGGCTCTATTTTGAATTGAAGAATTCAGAAAATCATACTTATGTTTGCTAGAAACAAGAGTATTTGTACTTCTCCCTTTCATCTTGTGCTGGAACAGCCTCAGCTTTGGGATAAATTCTTGCACCCCTTAATAAGTGCCAGGAGTCAAGGTGGGTAAACTTGGTTTCAAGCAGAACCCCAATTTAGAGACTCATTACTGCATGCTACTGTGGCAGCATATTTACCCTCTTTGTTTATAGATAACTTCATTTAACCAGAAGGAAAAATATCCATGATTTATCAGTGAAACAAACCAAGATTCCTGTCTTGCTGTCAGTAACTAACCCACTACTCACAGTGTGAATTTCTAGTTTAGATACTCTGGTTATTGCACGTGTCCTGATAGCTCTGTCAATATATCAATCCCTGTCTCACACATGTTTATTTTCTCTAAATGCTTTACTCATTTTGTTTCAACAGACTGGCTTGGCATGTTCATATGTGCTGAAAAATCCATGTCCCAGTCCTGGATCTCAGGAGGTTATTCCTTTTAAATGCAAACAAAAACCAGAGGTTGCAGAGGGCAAAGAGCTATTTGGTGTGATTTCTCTGACAGTACCAAGATCATTCCCTGGGAAAAAAAAAAAAAAAAAAAAAAAAAAAAAAAAAAAAAAAAAAAAAAAAAGGCCACTCTGTGTATATTTACATTTGAATTTGAAATATATGCATTGCCTCTTTTTAAAATGGAGAATATTCTGTCCTACTCTTCTTAAAATGAACATTGACAAGAGGCTGGTCCACAAAAGATAATCTGCTGTTATTTATGTTGCTAATGGCTATCAATGTTAGCAGTAAAACAGAATGGATGCATTCAAAATTATTTATTCAGCAGCACCTGCTGGTGTCCTTAGAAATGCTGCAGCATATTTCTGGGAAATGTTTTTTCATTACCCTAATTTTTTTGTTACCCAACCCATCATTCAGGTGATTACAATACAGGGAAAGGAAAAAACATATTTTGTTTTAATAGCCATCAATATTTTTTTTATTAGACTTCGTCCCTGTCTAATGGAGCTCTGCCTCTCCAGAGAGCAGCAAACTCACCACAGAGCATCTTGGTCCCATCTGTGCAGGAACAATTAGAGACATTTTGACTCTTGGAGTGCAGAGGGATAAAATTCCATTATTCATGAAGTAGTCTGTGTTAATCTGGCACTGTCTGGTTTGTTGGGGGGGAGAGGGGCACAGGGGTAGCTTCTGTGAGAGGCTTCCAGAAGCTTCCACCATGTCCAACAAAGCCAATCCATGAAGGTGAATATGCTTCAACCTCTTGGCGCTGCAGGATCCTGCAGGAATCTATGAATTGCTGGAACTTTATGACAATGGTACCCACAAGCAGCAGTTTTTCTTCTAGTCAGGGAAGAGGAGGAAGTGAGGACATGTGAGGGAAAACAACACAGCAGCACCGCAGTCAGTGGGAAAAGAGGGGGAGGAGGTGTTCCAAGCGTAGGAGGAATCTCCCTCTGCAGGCTGTGGTGAGGACTATGGTGAAACAAACTGTCCCTCTGTGGTGTTCCCAGGAAATCCATGGGGGATGCAGAGATCTGCTTGCAACTATGGGAAAGTGCTCATGCCAGAGTGGGGGGATGCCAGGGAAAGCTGTGAGCTAGTGGGGGACCCGAACAGAGAGAGGGGCTCTGATTCCAGAGAGAGAGGGCCTTTGCTTCCACAGATGGAGAGAGGGCCCCTGCTTCCAAACTAGAGCAGCCTGTCCTTCGAGGGCTGCACCCTGTGGGTGACTGCCCCACGTCCCAGCAGTTTTGGGAAGACAGCACAGCAGAAGAAGGACTCCTGTCCCTGAGAGAACAGATCTGAAGTGAAGAAGTGACCAGAACCCTCATGCCCTCTCTCCCTGCACTGTAAGTGAGAAGGAGGGAGGGGATGGGGGGCAGAAAAGTGTTTTAAAGGCTTGTTTTACTTCTCATTATTCCCCCCTGACTCTGTAAATGATAAATTTACTTCATACCTTTAAATTTGAACCCATTTTGCCTTTGGAGTGTTTGCTCCCTGTCCTCATCTCAACTCATGAGCCCTTTGTTAATTTTTCTTTTCCTCTCCTCTGCCCAGCTGAGGGCAAGAGAGGGTGAGCAAATGACTTTTGTGGGTGCCTGGTGTTTGGCCAGTATCAAACCACGACATGGTGGTCCCTTGCAGCTGCCTGGCATTACCTCAGCTCCTCTCATGGATTTGTCACTAAGTGATTTTCAATAAGAAGCAACCATTCCACAGTTCCACAGCTTCCTCCAGCTCTTTCACCTCATGGAATCCCAGAATTAGGTTGGAAAAGACCTCCAAGTCTTTGGAGAATCCATCATTGAGTCCAATCTTTGACCAATTACCATCTTGTCAACCAAACCAGAGCACTGAGTGCCATGTCCAGTCACTTCTTGAACACCTTCAAGGATGGAAACTCCACCACCTCAATGGACAGCCCCTTCTGACCACCCTTTCAGTGAAGAAATTCTCCCTGATGCCAACCTCAATCTGGGGGTCAGGGAATCAGGAACGGAAAGACAGTTGTTGTTTGTCAAATAAATTGTGATTTGCAAGCTTCTCACTCAGCTCTCCATCCATCTCTAGATTAGTTAATCTCAGAAAAAGCCTACATAACCCTCACATCCATTTCTATGGGAGCAAGCCAAGATTATCCTCAGCAGGAAGACACGTGTAGGATGTTGTATATTATGTTGTCTCCCTGTTCTACAGATAGAAAAATGAATGACTGCTGCTGCTAGTGTAACAAATTTCTTTATTACAGCTGACTGGAAGAAAAACCTCTGTATTGTGTGATACCCTTGAGAAAAGTAATAGAAAGAGTATTAGCTCCAGCTTTGAGCCACACATGCACTACTCTCACTTTGTAAGAGAGTTTATCTATCTTTTACCTTGAAAGAAGCTGGAGGTCATAAAATAAAAAGAGAAACCATTCAATCAGAGAATATAGGGGGGGAAAAATCTGTAGTACAGAGTCTCTTTTATGGCCTTGGTGTCTTCTCAAAATAGAAAAAAAAAACTTAATCTGAGTCGTTTTCTTAAAGAATTCCAGACATCAAGCAGGAAATAAATGATTTCAGAGAGGGCTTTTACTAGGATCTTCATTAAGCCCCACCCTAAATTGTTTTTCCCACTAAAAATGCACAGACAGCCAGACAATGAGATTGGACTGATTTCTTCCCATGCAGGCAGATGTTTTGGAGCAATGTTTCTTGAGAAAAGACTGGAGGCAGGGACCACTAATTCTTAGTTTCTCAGGCTGCTGCACTGCTCAGCTCCCTGTAATTTTGTTTCAGGGTGTAACTAAGACAAGGGCATCCTCATAATGATGAGACAAAACTTCTTCACAAAGAAATGTCATTTGTTCCATGGAGCTGGAATGCAAATCTTGTCCAATGACTAAAGGAATTATCTGGAAAAGTTAAATGGAGGGAAATGATTGTGTAAGTAAGAGAGTTTCTAAAGAAATATGGTAAGAACCCCCACATATTGTTAATACATAGCAAAATCTATGAATCAAAAGAGGAAATAATGATGTAGACTCAAGTATAAATATTGAAGTGAAACACTTCCTAGTGTTTTCTTGGTCTTTCTGGAGCTGCCAGGACTATGCAGATGAGACCTAAGCACACACTGAACTTGTGCTAATTTGGGTAGGAGGTCTGGAGCACTCATTTCTCTCTCTTAGTTGCACAGTAAAATAGGTTTGTAAAGGAAAGGTGTGTTGATTTAAAGGAAAAATCTCATTAGTCCAATTCTGCTTGAAATTAGCTGTTCCAAGCATTCTGCAGTGTTTTTCTTTTCCCCCATTCTCTCTCCAGGGTGGTTTCTGAAGCTCCAGGTCAGGTGTCAGGATTGAAGCATTAGAGGCAATTTGAAATACCAACACAAGGGACTGACTTTCCCCCCCAGCCACAGTACTGTTTTGTCATACAGAGGACAAACATTTCCCTGAGATTTCTCATCCTGCTAATTAAGCAGCAGCTGCAGCCCTCTGTGTAATTTCATCTGCCAGTGGTTTGGAGAGCTGCAGATTCCCTCATCATCAAGTTTGCCAGGGTGGGAGTTTGCTCCCTGGGATGCTAAGAGCCATAAATATAAATTGCAAACACACCCATCAGAGGCAGACACGCTCACCTGAGCATTCTGCTGAGCACTAATTGTGCATGGGATTCATTTTGCTCAAGACAATTAAGTAATTGCTGTACAGGACTGAAATAGCAGGTGCTGCATAAACACAGATCATGGAATTGCAGTTTTATTGATCACAGAGCCACGGATTGGTTTGGGTTGTAAGGGACCTTAGAGAGCATCTCATCCCAGCCTCCCTGCCCTGGTCAGAGGCACCTTCCCCTAGACCAGATTGCTCAATTGCTGTTGATGGATTTCCAGTTTTAGTTATTTGGAAGTTTTCCTATATAAAATGTATTCCAGGTAATATGACTCCAGGTAATATTTGGAAGCTGCTTTGCTTCATTTGATAGTTAAGGAACACATGGAATTGAAATACACCCATGTCTTGGTTTAAAAGACAGATGTGTGCCAAAGAAGGCAGGAATCTTCCCATAATGGAAAAGGTAACCCCCTCCCTTGAAATTGCTATAACTTCAAAATTACCAGGCTTCCAGGCAAAAAGATGGGAAAAGGAATGGCAGTTCTTTATTGGCAAATATGTATGTATATAAAACAGAACAAACAACAACAACAACAAAACAATAACAGAGTGTTTTCCCACCCAATAAGTATTTTTTTCCCCTTTGGTGCAGTTACAACTGGCAGGGGATGCTGTTGGCTCTGGGCAGGGCAGGGAGGCTTGTTTAGGTCAGTCTTCTGCTGATCTAATGTAGGCCAGAGGAACTTTGCTTTTGCAGTGTTTCTTTTTTCCCTCTGTCTATAAAAAGGGTCTGTCTCAGGAATAGGCAGAAGAGAAACCAAGAGATAAAAATCCTGCTCACAAGAAACATTTTAAAACTATGTGGATTACTTGGAAATGGAACAATTTGAAAAAGAGAAAGGGATCGCTTTTTACACCATTTACCATCCTTTGATCAAGATTGGGTCATTTTAAAAATTTTTCCCAACCTGAGCCTGGAATAGGAATATTAGCTAGGATATCTTAGATGGTGATACATAGATGTGACCATTACAGTAATAAATAAATAAATAAATAAATAAATAATCTATCCATAAAGGATGAGGAAAATGCAGAGTAATTAAAAATCCTGACAAGTTCCCATAGTGTAGCACCGTGTTTCTTCTATGCCAAACTTCACCCTGAGAGTTTCATGCCCTTGACTTTGCTATTAAGAGGTAGTGTGACTAACCAGAAGTTTTGGGCACATTGTGCATCATCTCTGGGGTATGACACAACCCAAATTCAGCCACCTTGAACCTGCCTGAAAGATGAGGAGCCAAGCCCCCACCTTTAGTAGTGATTAGAAATTGTGCCAATTTGGCAATAAACCAAGCATTTTAAAACTTGAAAAATCAATAAACATGATTTTAAAACCTACGTGGTGCTAGCAAAGCAAGAAAAAAAAGGCTATAAGTTCAAAATATTGTTTTATCTTTACTAAGCACTAAGTATTCCTTGCACACAGTTTAATCAAATAGCATGAAAATAAATTCTAAGTCACTAGAGATATGCCAATATAAATGTCTCAGGTGCTAAATCCTAACCAAATTATAAACTTAGTGTCTTTCTGGAAAAAAAAACATAAAAAGAGAATTTACAGCTTATATTTTCTGTTAAGCTTCTTTTTTGGATTTGCAGTCAATTTATATGTCTGTGTGCAATATCCTGGAATACAGAAGGAAAAATTGCCTGCCTGAGTATTCATTTCTCTTTGGAAAAGTTGGTAATGCTTCCTGTTCAATGCTGTTCAATAGCAATTTACTGTTTCAACTAAATGCAAATGCCACACCAGGAACATGCTGGTAAAACCTGTCAGGAGCTGAAGTCCATAAGGTGTTACCTTCCATGAATGCACTTTTCTTCAAAGAGACAGCAAAAAAACCATGAAAGTGCCTGTACAACCACAAGGAAAATGATGCAGGAGCTGTTTGCTGGCAACAGATTTAAACTCCGACTGTGCTGGAAAATGATTTCTCAGGTGAAGACCACTTGTCAAATAAAAGTTCCTTTGTAATGTACAGGAGGTTCAGGAACTGCTGCAGCTCTCAGACAGAGGTCACTGGAACCACTAATCCAGCCCCAAAATATTATAGGCTGTACTCTGGTGGCTGAATACACCCTTTGTCAGCACAGGGGTGTGTTAGCCTTTAACACTGGGGTTCACCTTCTACCTGGGCCGAGAGCTGCACTTCAGCACAAAATGATTTCTTGTTCTCACTTGGACACTGCTCCTTCTCTGGCACAGCTGCCCAGGAGTTCTGGCTGAGGATCTGGGATTCATTCCCTCAGCCACAGCCAGAGTTCCTCTGGAATAGTGCATGGATGGTTAGCCAGGCACTGGAGTGAGTGATGGGAAGGTGGAAGCTCAAGGAAAGGGGGCCTAATGACTGCATAGAAACCTTGAGTTTCTTTGGATCTTTGGAGTGGAACTTTTCCTGACGCTGCCTCCTTTTCCAGACCTGCCAGGGGCGTTTCTACCTCCCACAAACCCGGGGAAATGCAGCCTTTGGTGGACGTGCAGAAATGCTGCCTGAGGCTGCTGCCACCAAGAGGCTGCGGCAGAGCAGAGCGTTCATTCCCATCCTGGAGCGTTCATTCCCATCCTAGAGCGTTCATTCCCATCCTGGAGCGTTCATTCCCATCCTGGAGCGTTCATTCCCATCCTAGAGCGTTCATTCCCATCCTGGAGCATTCATTCCCATCCTGGAGCGTTCATTCCTATCCTGGAGCGTTCATTCCCATCCTGGAGCGTTCATTCCTATCCTAGAGCGTTCATTCCTATCCTGGAGCGTTCATTCCTGTCCTGGAGTGTTCATTCCCGTCCTGGAGCGTTCATTCCTGTCCTGGAGCGTTCATTCCCATCCTGGAGCGTTCATTCCCATCCTAGAGCGTTCATTCCCATCCTAGAGCGTTCATTCCTGTCCTGGAGCGTTCATTCCTGTCCTGGAGCGTTCATTCCCATCCTAGAGCATTCATTCCTATCCTGGAGTGTTCATTCCTATCCTAGGATTTGGATAGGAACATGTAAACATTTGGGATTGTTTACAATGTAAACATTTGGGATTGTTTACATTTAGGATTGTTTACATTTAGGATTGTTTACATTTGGGATTGTTTACATTGTTTGTTTTAAATTTATGGGTTTTTATGGGGTGGGGGGGAGGGGGTTGTGGGATTTTTCAGGGTTTTTTGTTCTTTTTTTGTGTGTGTGTGTGTGTCCAGCAAACCAAGTTTGATCCAAAATCCAAGACACGGGAAAATGTGAGCTAGAACTGTGCTTGGCAAGGCCTGTGTGTTAATTCTGAGTCCAATGCCTTAAGAACATTTCGAGCTTTGCCTGTGGAGGTCAGTCATGCCACAGCACCTCCAAAGCAGGCAGCAGGCAGCAATCTGAGCCCAGAAGATGGGTTCAGATGAAGGGATGGCTACAACTGAAAGATGAAGTGTTTGGGTCTTGAAACACCGTGCCTGAGGAGTGTCAAGGTGTGGTGTCAGTTTGACAGAAGCTGCTGGCTCCTGATAATTGCCACGGCACTTCTAATTTCCAGAGAGCTCTAAAAAGGGCATCAACTGCTTTAAGAGCAGGGCTCCTGATTATTGAGCATCCTTGCAAATCAAATAAATCATATTGTTGATGGTCAGGATGAGATTTAAAAAGCCTTCAGGAAGTGATGAAATCACAGCCCCAGGTGTGGTCAGTGAGGGAGAGGAGAGGACAAACCCTGCTAAGGGCTGCTTTCAGGGCATTCTTCTTTTCAGGGCATTCTTCAATACCTTCTTCTTCATTTCTGAGGGCTTCAGTTCTTGACAGGTGCTTCTCTATCTCACTCTTTAACCAAAAGAGAAACCACAGCTTGCTAAGTATAGTGCACTTGCTTTAAGGACTAATGCTAAACCCCAAATAAATTAAGAAAATAGATGTAAAGAGAGAGCAATGTCAGATGCTGAAATGCTGCCTGCTTTTTTTTTCTTTGAGAGTCCCGATTCCCATTGGTGGACAAGCTGCCAGAAGAGGTTCCCTCCCACCCACCCCTTTCCTTACCCAGGTGCTGCCCTGATCTCAAGCAGCTCTTCCTGAGGTGCATGGCAAGGCCAGCTCTGAAATTATCCTGGGGAAAGCATCACTTGTTTCTCCCCAGGAAGTTTGGGTTCTGAGCTCAGATCCCTCACATCTGTGTTCCCTTCCACAGCTGGAGGCAGACTTGTGCCACGTGTGGCAGGAGCAGGGTGCCAGCAACAATTTAGGTGACTTTGCACTAAATAAAATGTCAGACCCTCTCTGTTCTGGGGGACTTTGAGAAAGAGATTTACAAGACTGCAAGGGGTGAGTAAGGATCTCTTCTCATGCACTTCTCTCCCTTGTCCCTAACCTTCCTTTCCTGTGGGGAAATCACAATGCACAGTTTGGAAAGTTTTTTCCACATTATCAAGGGGGAATGTGGGAGGGAAAATTAGCAGGGACTTCTTTAGGGTTTTCTAGGACATGCTGTGCCCAGACAGCACCACTGCCCAGCACTTCTGGCCATCTGGAAAACCCAAAAATGGGAAAGGGGCAGGGGAATGTTGGCTCCATGGTTTACTCACATCAAGTGGGAGGTGACCCAGGGGTGCTGGTGCTGTGGTGGGGCAGAAACATCTCCATCTCTGTCCAGGTGTGATGGGGGAATCTGGAGCTCTGCCACTCCCTGTCTTATGGTTTTCCCTGTCCTTGAAGGTACAGGATGGTGCCAAGCTGAGCATGAACATGCAGCAGCACACCAGCAGCAGTTCACAGGCAGCAAAAAGCCACTTGAACAGAGTGCAAGTTAGCAATTGTAATGTGGACAGCCAGCCAAAGAGAGCTGGGACGCTTTCCTTCTCCTAGAGAGTGAAATGTCCATCTCCTTCTTGCCCAGAACACACTGTGCTGACACAGACACTGGCACAGGGGCTGTGCTCCTTCCTCCTAAGCTGGCTGCAATGTCTGATCTTTTACTCTCAGATGCTCAGCACTAGCCCTGAAGGAGCCTGCAGTTCATGCCATGCAGAAGCTCGAAGAAGGGATACCCACCTGTGACACTGAGTTTTGCCTTTTTTCCGTGGGTACACCACACACACCTAGAGGGTGTTGTGCAGGGGTTTTCTGTTTTGCAGAGTCCAGTGTGTCCATCCAGCTCTCACTCAGCTGTAGGTGACAGGAGAGAAGCACTTGCCCTGTTAGTCTTTCTGATGCCTTGGGAAGGCTGACCTGAAACAGAGACTGGACAGAGCTAAATAAAGTAGGGATTTATTGAAAGGCCTCAAGGATACACTTTGGGCAGCACAAAAGCCTGACCAGAGCTACACCCAAGGTGGACTAAGAATGGTCACGAAATGGACAACTGGTCATGAAACATTTTTATAAGTTTGGGTCCATTTGCATATTGGTGTTTGATTATCCAGTTGCAGCTCTGGGCTGTGAGGTCCCATCCTTCTTGTTCCTCCCTTCAGCCACCCTTGTTTGTGCTTTTGGGCCTGAAAGTTGTCCTTGGTCTCCAGCAGGAAAAGGATTTGTTTTGTCTCCCTGCTCTGTGAAGAGCTGACTGGCACCTAATGTGAGGCTCAGAACTGCACCCCTGGGCAGCACAGAATGTGAAAAACATGAAAGCTACAACTTAAGGCATCATTTCTACATCTAAGACTCTCAAGAAACAGCCTGGGTGGCAAGAAGGGGACATGAAGAACCGTGGTTTTTTTTGGCCCCTCATTCCATACAAGAGATCTGTCTGGATTGTAGGTCCTTGCAAGGCTGTCATGTGCATGGTGGTATTTCAAGCTGAGAAGGACCATACAGAGAGCACTGTGATCCGACAGCAGCTTGCAGGCTGCAAAGGAAAGAGGGCTGACTCTTGAATGTGGTGCAAAAACAAGTTTCCACAAGTTTCAGGGGCAAGCTCGTTGTCCTGGCACAGTTCTTTGTGCGAGATGAAGCTGAGGAGTTTTCCATTTGGATTCAGACAACAAGGGAGGCAGAAGGCAGTGCTCCATAGCCGAGAGCATGGCCCGAGCACCTTGTGGCAGGAGCAGCGCTGGAGGCTTCGCTGCTGGCACAGTGCTCTGGGAGAGAAGCAGACAATGTTTCACCCCCGGGAGAATGAAAGCACCACGGCTTGTAAAAGGTGAAGAACAAAGTAGCAGATCATCGGGATGGTGTGTGCAGCGTACTGGCTGGAAAAGGAGCGTGGCTGCTACTGCCTGCCAGCTGAACTTACATTAGCAGTCAGAAGGAAGATGTTTAATGAGAGCTACTTGTCCTTCTACCTAGTCATCTTCCAGCTACATGTGAAAAAAAAAAAAATTGCCCCTAAGTTTAGGTGCTGAGATCCAGAGAATACAATGGTAGAGGCAGCAAGAAATGGATTTACAGAGTGCAGTGTTGAGTTTAATGTGGCTTACGTGTGGCAAGGTGAAGGTGCAGCCCAGCAATGGCTTAGCTTCTACAGCCTTTTGATGAGGGCAGCTGCTGGACTTTTGCAAGAGAGCTGCCAGACTGAAAAATGCGACAGTCCATATAAGTTAAAAGGGAGGAATATAGTCCCAGTATGTCTGGTGCAATTTAAATGCTGCTCAGAGGAATGGCTACTTCAGCCTGTCCTTACATTTCCTTCTCTGTGAGCCCTGGCTGCCTGGACTCAGCAGCACTGAGAGCGTGTGAAAGTGATTGCTCCGCGAGTATCAGCTTTCTCAGGGCAGCAAATGCTTTCTGTCCTGGCACATCTCAGTCTGAACTGCAGCTGGAGGTGCTTCGTTGTAACCATGGACTCTGCCACGTTGAGAGACTGTGCTGATGCTGTCTATAGTTGAGAAGGAAAGTGCCAATCACCAGTGTGTTTTGTCCAGTTTACAGACTGCAAAGGAGCTATGAAGGGCAGCACTGGATTTTGTTGCAGGACTTTTTCTTTGCGAGCAGCTGCTGGTCCTTTTGAAGGGGTTTGGGATCTGTGAGTGAGAGGGTGGGATGGTACATAGGGCTGGAGAGAAAGCGCGAATCTCCGGGGAGGTGGGTGCAGTTCAGAGTTATGTGTTGAACAGCTGATCGCACAGAAAAGATTCTAAAAGGAAGGGGCCGTGCCGCAATTGCCTTTTCTTTAGCAGCCTATAAACTGCACAGGCAACAAAGAAATGATTGCTCTTCCTTCCCCACTACAGGCGGATCCCATTCTGTCAGTCCGAGAGCCAGCACGCTCAGCGGAGCTCTTGCAGGAGCTGCTCCCACACCAGCGGGGCCGGGCCAGGAATGCTCTGCTTGGCTTTTTCCTGGGCACTGTCAGCTCTCATGGAAATAACCACACGATGCCGCTGCCGACTCGCAAAAGAAGGAGATGCACCGCCACAGCTCGAAACCACCCCCAGGACACAGCCAAGTCGGAAACGTCCCTGCTCTCAAATCTACTGTGCCAGCACAAAAAGCTTTCGCTGGTCTTCCCCGTCCAACTACAAACTCTTCTTTGCACCGTACTCAAAGGGCAACACGAATTCCTTTGACCTAAAACACATTTCCACTCTCGCAGGGTCCGGTAACAAACTTGAAAACATCTGGCGAAACCAGAGCTCACGGAAGTGCCAGCTGAGAAAGCTCTTGCTGCCTACAGCTTCAGCTGCACCCATCAAACCTGGGCACCCCCCCTGCTATCGGCACTTTCCTTATCAGCTCTAGGAACCATCCAGAGCCTTCAGCCTCACAGAGTCTGGATCCAAACGGAATGGCACCAGGGACTGCTCACACACTAAAGCTACAAGGACAAAAGCTCAAATCTTTTTTGGTATCTGCATTCCCACTGACAGTTCAACAGCTCTAACCCACAGAGCTGCCTATTGGGAAAAGCCTTTAAATTCACTGAGACCACCCAAAGTGCCCACCCAAACTTGCTTTCTTTGTCAAAGAGAAGAACTAGAAGCCCATCTCAAAAGAAAAGAGATTGACAGGTATTTTCCAGTAGGTATTTATAGTATACCTGTAAAACTGCTTCTACCCTGTGCATCACATTTTTTAGAGGGAAAACCTGCAATGTTATTATCAAAATTGTTACAGCAAAAGAGGTGTTACAGCTGTGTGCCAGGATAACCAAAGAAGTGACCTGACCTGTCACAATACTTCTGTCAAATCTGCCATCAGTCTCCCTGTTGCAACACAGACGGATTCACTGTGTCAGTGTCTGTAAACACCCTTTTTCTAATGAATATCTTTCTGATCTTCTATTTTCCTTTATTTAGAGTACAAATGCCTGTCCTGTCTTTGCTGCACCAGCCCTTCAGGGTTTGCAGAGTCCCTTCAGGGTTTGCCACTGTGTGCCCTGGGAAATGTTGTGAATGCCTTGGAAAATGTTGTGTCTGCCAAAGCAAATAACTGAGAGAAATAGCTGGAGTGGGATAAAGATGCTCAGGATTTTTTAACATGGAATATCTTTTTTCCACTACAAATAGATTATCATGAAGCTAAGAACACCATTCCCCCCTTTATAAGTTGTCCTTAAGACAGGAGATAGGAGAATGAAAACCTTCTTTAGGAATGTGACAGAATGGGTGGATTTATTTTTTTATAAAAAAAAATCTTTTGACACACTGTCATAGTGCAAACACCAAAGCAAATGGTGACAGATGTCACTTTAGTAACAAAACCTTGGTCAGTGAAAGACTTCAAGAAGTGGTAATTATGTCCTTCATGTAGCAGAGAATAAAACCCTCATTATATTCAACCTTTGAATACTTTAATTTGCACTTTGCTTTAAGGGAAAAGGCAAAATTAAGAAGATTAAGAAAACAATGGGTAGAATTGCATTTGTTCTCTGGAGTGGATGGTGGAGTATGATAACTTTGTTACCATACTTTCACCTCAGAAAAAGAGCAAAGGCAAAATATTTCCTGATGCATTTTTAAGGTTGTAAAAGATGAATTACTGATGATAGTAACATTCTTTTTTCCTTTTAGCCCCCTAATCCCAGATTTCGTCCTTCTGGAAGCAGCAAAACTTTGAAAAATCCTTTAACCAAGAGGTGGCTCAGCTTTCTCCACAGCACATGTGCCAAGGGACAAGAGAGCTCTTTTCCAAGGAGCCCAGGGCTGGGATGTGCCCCCTGCCAGCACATGGCACAAGGTCTAGGTGGGAGCCTGAAGGACCTTGAGGCTTTGGGAAACTCGCTGAAAGCTGAGGCCATGCTGGGTTTTGGGATAAAAACATCTCAGGCTGATGGTGCTACAGCCCCTGAGAGGCTGATCCATTTTCCCAAACAGCTGGACTTGCATGCTCCCAAAAGTGTGAAAAATGCATCAATAACACACACTTCTGTTGCTGCCTGATAAGTGAAAATTTTGGTAACAAGCTGTTTGCAATGAGATTTTTAGGATCTGGAGGATCTCTATACATTCTTGTTCTGCAGCAAAATGAAAGTTTGTTTGAATGGATTCCCAGAGTAGGTGAGAAGGCCTAATAATAGATTTAATAACAATGAAGGTAAATTACTTTAAATTTCCCCTTGAAAATATTTTTCATTAACTTCTCAGTTTTTGAGAAGAAAATGCATTTGTATTTTAAAACTTTTCCTTTAACCAGATTGAAAAAAAATAATTTGGGGGCTAGTACCAACCACCAACTAGCATGGCAAAAGGAAACAGCTTTGAGAAATACTTCAGACCCCAAAACTCAATGGAGCTGACATTCTGGTGGAGTAGAAATTCTCTTACACGTTGAATCAAAACTATGGGGTTTGGTATTTGATGCAAAATTACAGTAATTTGTGAGTATCTTCTCCTTTTTTCAGCTCTGTGAATGACTTCCAGACACAAGTATTAATTCAAAACAAAGAAAGGTTTAATATTTCAGAAAACTGCACAAATGCTTAGAAAGAACTTTGGCTTAGTTGATTTTCCTCTTACTAAACACATTTCAAATTTGCCTCTTTTGTGATATGACATCACAATGCCTTTTTTATTAGGCAGTCTGGGAATAATGTTTTCATCTCCCTATAATGAAAAATCAAGGTTTTCCTACTGAGTCTGCACAGATAATACATTCAGCCTGGAAGCACAATGTTCTTATAAGAAATATCAAAACTGGTACCTTCCACCTCCATAGAGCAATTCCCATTCTTTCTTCTGATTTATCATTTGAATTTTGCATTGTTGTTGTTTAATTCTGTTGGACCAATATGGCTAATACTGAGTACAGTTCCCAGATTATGTGCCTTCATTTACAAGTATAATGTAATTTGGGTTATGCATCTACAAAAAATGGTTGTATAGTGTGAGAACATGATTAATAAGACTGACCACATTTAAAAACATACACAATTTGGACACCTGTTTGGGATTTAAGGAAAATCCAGAAAGAATTTAACATTCCTGTGTGACTTTTAAAGCCTCCAATGGCTCTTGCTTCCTAAACCTTTAATATTTTCACTTCTGAACGAAAAGCATTTCTGTGCCCGTGGCTAGATTACCCATCCTGCCCTGGAAATCATCTTTGTCTTCTTTTCAGCAGAGTGGCACCTTCAGCCATGTGTTGCTGTTTGTTTAATACATGGCTTGAGCTCTGTGATATTATCTTTCTGGTATCCTTTACCAAGCATGGTTAATGCTCCTAGGATTAAAACCATACCTTATCTTCAACATCTTTCTCATATATTTGCTTTGTCCTTGTTTGCCAAAACACTTCTGTTTGGAACAAAGACTGACTTTCTTTTTTTTGTCCTATTTTTACATTCAAGGGTGGCTGTGCCTGTTTTGATCAAATATAGACCGTACAAAATCTAGAAAAATAACTTGGCAACTATGATGTCTTTCTCTTTCCCTTTTCTCACTTTCAATAATCCTTCCACTTTTCCTGAAGGAACAGGCATCCTCTTGTGCATCCACTGTTTCACTGTCCCCAGAAGGAGAACCAGCTGAGAAAGCTAGATCTCAGCAGCTAGGTGAGGTAGAGCACAGCTCCTCAAGATAGGAAAAATATGTTGTTTAGGACAGAACCATGAAGCTGGGATAATGGAAGAAAATACCTGAGTGTATCAGTAGAATGCACCAAAATCACATCTGAAGGCTGAAGATGAGCAGGCCTTGAATGAAACACCTTCCTTAATCTTTGGGACCCAGGGCAGTAGTTAAAAAGTTGCACAAAAACGTGGCAAATGCCACTCCACACAAATCAAATCTGTTGAATCAACATGGAGCTGCTGTGGGAAAAGGGAGAGGGAATTGCATACCTTCAGCTGGGAAAAACATCCAATTTCGAGTTGCCTAATGATATGCTTCCATTTTTGTCACAGCCAAGTGTCCTTGGCTGCTTTGCATGTAAGCTGCTTTCCTCACCAGTAGGAATTAATTTGATGCTTCTCATGGCTTGTGCCTACACAAAAAGTATGCTCAACATTTCAATGCCTATTAAAATGCTGTCTGAAATTTGTGGTTTAAAAATAGCAATTGTAGTTAAACAAAACTTTGAATTAGAACTCAAATGAGACAAAAAAACACAGAGGAATCCTTTTGGTAAGGAAAAGAATACATTTGTTTACTCTGCTGCTCCTGTTAGCTTCAATTAGCTTTAATTTCAAAGCATTTTATGCAATTCCATATAAATGTCAATAATCCATCTTAAAAGGTCTCAGCCACTCACATTAAATTTCAGATGTTCAGTTGCAGTCCCAGCTGCAATGGCAGTGTCAGGCAAGCCTCCTCTGCAGTTCCTCAGCAGATTAGCTTGGACTTCCCTACTCTTCAGGTAGCACCTTTCATTTGCAAGCTTGGGAGAGTCCAGTTTTTTTTCCTTTACCCCTGGAAGACTCCCTGCTCAGGAGCCCATAATAATTTAGGGACCAATTTATTTACACCATTTAACATCTTTGATGCTGGAAGGTCCCGAAGCACACAAAGGCAGGACTGTCACAAGTGACCAGAGCTCAGACCTGCAGGTAATCCTGTGTCAACTGAGCCAGCAGGGGTACAAATAAAGGCAAAAAATGCAACTGTGCAGAGTCCTGTGCACAATTCTTTACCCTGACCTGAAAAGCAGCAGGAGTGTGACGTGTGTGCAGCAGAAATATGACTTTAATTAATGTCAGCAGATACATCTTTAACAGAGTTCAAGTGCAGGAGGAGACTCAGTGTAAAGTGACAGGGGCCACCGTGGTTTGCTTCTCACCTGACTTCTTAATAAATTCCCTGAGGAATGTTTAAGGAGCACAAACCACAGGAGCTTTATTTCATGTCTCCTCAGAAGATTTGGAACTCCTGAATCCCAACATAGCCCTTTGTGCAGAAATATGACAACATGCTAGAACTGCAGATAGAAAATTTCAGCTTATTCATTCCTCATAAAAAATACAGGTCACAGTCTGTGATAAGATCTGATACAGCTTAATTGCAAGGAGGCAGCTCTGTTTATGCTGCTTGAGGCTCTAAGCCTTTTAAGCAAGCTTCATGTGTCAAAGATTCTTTGAACACACCTTGCTGTAAAGAGAAAAAACACATACTTGGTATTCATGCTGTAACTCTGCATGATAATACTGCTTTCCATGCAAACATATTGCTTTCATGTACCTTAATGCTGGTTTATTAAAAATTGTAACTGCCCTCATGTTACCCATTCCTTACTTGCAATTTATTACATGCAATATTTCATGCAATATTGCATGAAATTTCACTCAATATTTCATGTGGATTGGTTATATTCAAAAGTAACCAAGTGATTATTTCACCTCCTTTACTATTCATGCATTTCACGCCCTGTAAGACTTGATCTGAGACATGTTTATTAAAAGTGACAGCTGGAGACATAGGAACCTGAGCACAATGAAGACATTATCTCCCTTTCTTGGAAGTTCTGATCAGATGAGGCTGCTTTGCAGAGGATTTTATCATTTGAAAAGTCATTATTACACAAATGCATCCCTGGAAATGTTGATAACAAAATTGGTAGAAAAGAATCAGTATTTTTAAAACAGGGTATTTTTAAAGCCACTTTCAGTCAACAGATTTTGAAAGGAAGTAATTTTGTGTGTCCGTCACAGTTTGCAAAACTTTTCATGTGAAATGGTCTTTTGTCTTCTGTCTAGTTACTCCCTCTCTCATATGCTATTTATCTCTCCATATATCCTTTCCCAATCTTAGCACACTGCTAAACAAAGGGAAAAAAATAAAGGCAGAAAAACTTAAAAGGTGTAGAAAACAGGTTTTAAAAGGAAAGCAACGATGACAAAAACTGCACATTATTCTCCTCTCCTGCTAGAGAAAAGGCAGGAAATTGAGATGAAAAATAGATAAACCACTTCTTTATAATAGGTCTTTAAACTATAATAAGCACATTAATGGTAATTAATTAATGGCATTAGTTCCCTCCCAGCACCACCACTGCCTTATGGGCACACTATCATTCATCTCAGCATTAGAGTTAAGCCCTCCTTCCCCATTCACAGTGGCTGGGAAGGCAGATTAGGGGTTGGCAGCACTTTCAGCTGAGGGATGTGTAAAGCCATGAAGCAGTCAGTGCACACCCTTCACCTGCTGCCCTGTTTTCCCAGCAGTGACAGTACCAGCAGTGCTGTGGCCAAAGGGACTCCTGCTCAAACCTCAGCTTTTTAGGCACAAAGGCAGGCACAGCAGAGGGGAACTTCTGCATCCAGGGCAGGCCATGGTTGGAGCAGATGAAGGGGATCATCAAGGGGTTCCCCACAGGGATGCACCAAGGACATGGCCTTTCCTGCTGCCCTAGGAAGGGACACAGGGATTCATGCCCTAAATGCAAGTGCTAAGTCATGTTTTGGGTGCTGCTGTACCCTCTGACTAGACCTGGTGATAGAGGTAGGTCTAAATCTGAAACAGAGCTGCAGCCCTCAGGAAAAGGAAGAACTGGCCACCAGGAGCACAGTCCAGCTGCTCCTGTAGTCCATGTCCAGCAGCATGCAGTTCTTCAGGGGAGAAACAAAGGTATCTTAGAGCTGGTTGCTTTGGAATGACATGTCAGCATATGGGGAACGTTTTCAATTCCATCTTCTCTCCATGAGAATTACTAGTACATTGCTAAGCAATACCAATCATTCCTAAAACACATGAATTCAGCTCAATGGATCTGAGGATGGATAAAAATGTAACCATTCCGCAGCAGAAGCCTAAAAGAGAAGTGATGTTCTCTTCATCTTTGTTCCTAAAATTGAACAGTTGGAGGAAGATAGAAAAGTCTGAAATTTTACAGTACTGGAGAAGGTTTCTGTGGCAGCACTGGGGAGAGAAATAGACTCTAATTACCCTGATTAGCTCCCACCAGGGCCTCCACCCACACCCTTGGGTGCTATTTAAACTCAGCTCTGATGCCTTTGTTCCCATCTGAACTATACTGGAGAAGTGCTGACCCACAGTTACTGCCACCCCTGATCTGGATCTCGAGCCATGAACTGAATTCCTGGCCTGGCCTGGGACCTGCTTTGTCTCTGTGGATGTGCAGCTGGTGGTGCTCCTGGGAGAGATGGGCTGGCAGAGTAAGGAGTGAGTAACACAGGAGAAACAGCTCACACCACCACAGCAGTGGTAGCTTGGATCAGGTCTCAATGCCAAGTGTCACTTGCTAGCCCCAAACTGAGAGCACTTAGTTCCCACAGGTGAGCTTGGGAAAGGAAGCAGCTGTCTCCCCAGAGGAGAGAAGTGTGGGATGCTTCCAGCTGTACCCGAGGGATTAGGTGTTCTACATCAGGCTCTTTGGGCTCCTTGGGGGCATGGAGACCAGGACTGGCTCTGCATTAAACCATGAAATCATTGGAACTAGAATGTTCAGCTGAACTTTTTCAGATCTCTGGGTGAGACTTGAACCACTGTGGTATGAGTGATGCTTTAAAACTTGACCTACAGCTCTTGTCTCTAATGAAGCCCAGGCAAAAACTTGTGTTCAGTGTGCTAAGAGTACAGCTTACAAAGCTTGTTCTACAAGTGACTTTCCTTCAGGGGAAGGTTTTCAACAGTGACTGTGGTAAGTTTTTAAACAATTTATCTAGAAGAGAATGGTCAGAAGAGTTAAGGGTGGTTATGAACAGTGTCATGAACAGGGTCATGAACAGTGAAGTGCAAACTGGTTATGTAGCTCATTATCATCTCCTACTTTTCTCCTATGAACTCTCCAGTTTCAGTCATGTTCAGTACTGTGGCCTAAGCAGCCTGCACTCCCTCTCTGCAACCAATTCCTACTCACAGAAGGGCTCTGGAGAATCAGTCTCCATGTGATACTCCTGATCTTTATTTGAAGATGGTATGTCATGTTGAGGCTTGGCTTCTGTAAATGTTAATTTGTGGCAAGATGAAACTTCAAAGCATCCTACATTTCCTATCATTTTAGAAAAAAGATGATTGCCTGAGTGATGGACTTGTCAGCTGTTGTCACTGTGACAGTGCTTTTCCCACACTGATTTCTACTCAAGCCAGCTCTGCTGAGTATTGCTGACTAACTCTTACATAGGTGACTCAGAAGAACTCATCCTGGTTTAATATTTTAGGGTATCAATGTTGTTATTAATGTTGGTGCAATGCAAAAATACTCTCCCCATTCTCCATATGTTTGATTAGAACAAATGTTACTGCTGCAAATGACATTTCTGTGCCGAATCACAAACCCGTCGTTTTTTCTCATGCTGCTGCTGTTCATTTTTGCCTTCCAAGTCATGGTTTACTCTTCAGAAGATGGAATGAATCCATCTGTGTGTTGCAAGTAGCAGGCCCATGTGTGTGGTGGAGGTCAGCTGTAGGCATGATGTGAAACCACGGGAGTCAAGATGATCAGTGAAAGCAGCAGCCACTGTGCTGTCTCAGGGATGGCAGACATCAAATTTGGTGTATAGCCAAAAGCTTCTCCAGACATTTTTTTGGGAGGAAGTGCCAATGACTGTTGGAGACATTGTCAAAAAGGCAGAATGCTCCATTCAGCTGAATGCTGGGAATATTTCATTACTTGCTGTAAATATAAGAATCAAGGGAGTATTAGGGAAGGGAAGTGTGAAGACGTACTGAAATGAGCAAAAGGGTGAGGCAGAGCCACACTTGTGCTAACTTGCAGGATTCTAAATTTCATACCAACCAAATCCAGGTTTTCTTCTCCCTTATGCAGACCAAGGTCCACTTTCACTCAGTAGGGCAGTAACTGAAATCTTTTTACCTCCTTAACTTCTCTATTCCTCACTTTCTCCACTGAGCTGAGTCAAGCAGTGTGGTTATCAGTCCCCTCATTACCCAACTGTTGCATTTGATTTGGCTTTTGCCTTGGGGAACTTACTGAGCCTATGGCCAGACTTGCTGTTCTGACATCTTTATTTTGCCATTGAAGAGGTGGACCAAATGATTTCTACTCCACTGTTCCTCTACTTTACTGTATAAAGTAACATTCACAAATTCAAGAGGGCTATGTCCCACCAGCCAACCCCAAAACTCATCCACAGCCTGATCACCCTCACAGAGCACCCAAAAATTGGAAAATATTTGAGGGAAAAATCAGAATGTGAAATTTTCTGGATAGCTATTGCCAGCCAAAATGCAACGAAATAGATTTACCCTTGGAGTACATTGTTTTTTAGATAGTCTACAGGCTTTGCATATTGGCTCGGTGGTTCTTGCAGTGCTAGTGTTCATTCCTTCTCAGGGGTACAGACACAGGAAAATACAGGAAGGAAATCTGATGTAGTTGATGCAATCACTGCCAAACTTGCATGCCATTCATACCTTTCTATGTCCTGGGAATACTTTTCTTATGATGACGTATCATCATTCAGTGGGATGGAGGCAGGCTGCCCATTTAGAAATCATCTGAATTTCAGCCAAGGCAGTAAACTTGAATTATTCATGAATGCCTGTTACCAGACTTGCTTTTTGCTTTTTTTTTTGCCTTTTTTTTTTTTCTTTCTCCTAAAGAAAAGTGGATAAAATCTCTTTGCTTTCTTCTGCACTCTAACTTTAGACAGCTGGAAATCTCCAGTAAATCAGCAGTAATTAATGCAAGTCACAGATTAGATAATCATGTGGAATTTACCAGGTACATATGGGTGTCTATGGTCAGGGTGCCTTTGTGCTTGATCATAAAAATCAGTGTGAAAAGAAAAAGGCATTTCTAGAAAATTGGGGTTTTTTTAAAGAAAAAACTGCATATATTGCATGCAGGTCACTCATAAAACAGATGTAGCAACTGACTTTTAACACAACTCTTCTGAAATGCACTGGACCCATAATTATGTATTTCAATTTATAAATTAATGACATGGGAATTTATCATCAATAATATGGATTTTATTATAAACATTATTTCTGTGACCCAAACCAAGGGTATTAGTGTATTTTCTAGGTGTGCTGTAGCTCAGAGTGGCAGCCAAATGAATGCAGGTTTGGATCACAGACTGCAGTTCAAAATCCTTCAGAATATGTGCATTGGTGAGTATATGCAAAAAGGCATCCCTATTCACTCTGCCAAATTAAGGCCTATCAGAGTTGCTATTCCTTAGCAGTTACATATTACTGTGAATATTTAATCTTGTTTCAATTTCATAGTGTGTTTAAACTCCTCCCTTTTAAAACATATTGGCATTTTACATGGGAGATATGCCTGTCATTCAGTTGTCCCTGACAACCTATCTGCAGTTATTTCATTCTTTATTTCTTTGTGATTATATTCCAGTTTTCACTCTTTACTCATTGCTTTAATTTCATGCTCATCATTTAGGTATTGTTGGTACCCAATAGCATGATCACTGCTCTGTTGTAAATAGGACAAGAAATATGAGACTTCTTAAGGAATTTATAATTGAAAATAGGTTGACAATCATAGTCCCTGGATTGCATTCCAAAGTAATTCTTCCTGGTTCTGTTGTTTGTTTTTCTTTCCTTCTTGCTTCCAAATATTTCACAAACTGAATCAAATTTAGACCACTGGCTCTGTGGTCGATAACTGCTCACCAAATCCCTTCTGCAGCTTTTGCAGCCTTGTCTTACCTGGGTGCTGATGTAAAGATTTGTACCTGGGTTTTACATTGCTACTTTCATGGAGACAAAAGAATATGGTACCCAGGCCACATAATTTCCTTTCCCTCCCTGGATATCCACCCTCTGATTGGATGTGCTGGGGAGAAGGGCAGCCTTGCCCTCCTCAGCCTCTCTGCATCCCATGTGCTGGTCAGCAGCCTCACTGGCAGGACATCACCTCACTTATCTCAAAAACAATGAGATTTTTTTCTTGTTTCTGGAAACTGATCTGATTCAATCCATGGCTGCAAAATCTGTATTAGATCCAATGAAAATAGTGGGAGGATACAACCAAGAGAGGAAAGAAAAGGTGAGGAATAATATTAAACTACACCTGAGTTGCACTGAAACCATTAACATCATTGGTAGCTTTAAAGGCAGTTGTTCTGATGAGTTGCTCCTAAATCCTTGAATAGGAGACTAGAATATGGAAAAAGAATTAATAACAACTGACTGATGTAATTATTTACTTACTTGTAATAAAGTTTTCCAGAATGCAAGTTCAAGTCAAAGATACAAGTAGAAAATAAAAGGAAAGATTGTGTGAAGTGTATGCCATTTCTTTTGGAGAGCTCTTTTTATGAAACATGTGTCTTTTATCCCTGTGTTTAATTTCAAATAGGGAACATAAGATCTTCTTTGCTTTGTAAAAGCAATCTTTTCTTTCAGAACTTTTGGAGGTTTTGTATCAGCCAGTATCTTTATTGCTATCTAGATTTGATTTATCTCATACTTGCTTCTGCAGGTAAGGAGGTGGTGTCTGCATCCCAAGGCATGAACAGTTCACCTCTGCAAGCAGATCAGTATCAGTATTCCCATTCATGTTCAAATTTCTTCTTTACTTTTCTGTTTGACTTTTTTTTTTTTTTTTGCATAATCTAATGATAAACAGCTTAGATGAAGAATGCTGAGGAGGACCCCTGCATGAAGTGATGTAGGTCTCTTAAAAAAATATATATCCTGTTTCTTTCATCTGTCTGAAAAATCTGACTGAAAAGAGGGCTGCCTCAGAGGATGTCTGTGAATAGAACGAAAAGCAAAACCTGGCACATGTAAAGAACCAATAAGTGTGGCAAAGATTCAGGATTGTCACTTGCCATATGGGCATGCCAAGTAAAGAAATGCAGCAAAGTGTTTCTGCCTTCTTTGCTGTGGGGGAGGCTTAGGACAAATACCTTAACTGGCTTCTCTTCTGTTGCATTTGATTTTTCAAGCATGAAGATTTATTTATGTATTTATTTATTTGTGTTAGAAAATTATTTCTGAAGCCCACTACCCTCACTGTTTACTTGTCTCCTTCTTTAAGAGAGAGAAAAGCAGGTAAATATGGAACAAATTCTTATTTCATTGTGATATCATTAGAATTTCTACTTTGGCTGCAGATGGCTTAAGGTCTTGCAGCCTAATTTTTGGCAGCAAGAGAATGGATCAAAAGGCCTCTTTTTTCTCATCCACAGCTAATACTTCAATAATCTAAGCAGCTTCTCTCATGTAATTTTCTTTTTTTTTTTTTTTTTTTTTTTTTTTTTTTTTTGGTTTGTGATGAGCATCATATCCTCAGATTAGTAGAAGGAAAAAAACCAGCAAACTATCCTGTAGATTCTATACAAACCTTTCTGAGGCCAAAGGGATGTGAAGATTAGATATATCTTAGGAATCCCAGTCAGGAATCTGTCTTCATCTTGTGCCCAGGATTGCCTGAAAAGAAATTAAATGCAACACCATAGCTGCTCTCTTCAACTTCATCTTTGTTTGGAATTGTAAATGCTAGCAAATAATTTGCATTTCTAGTATTTTTGTAAGGACTTGTGTAGATTCCTGGAGAGGGAGAGCGTTTGATGAAGTAAAAGCCCTGCAGAATTTGAGGTGAGGGTTAAGGAATTGCAAGTGATAGGATAAGGTGAGGTCTCAGTTAATGTTACAGTACATGGAGGAAACTCCAGGAGAGCTGCAGCCCTCAGTGCATCATTTTACTCCCCCAAAGGGGAAAGGCTCATGCTTATCAAATGAACAGTGTTCACCACCCCCTTGGGCCCTGGACAAAGCCTTGTTGGGCTTACAGACATATTGGCATCTCTTGTAGCTACACTTGGAACAAAGTTTGTATTTTTTATACTAAGGTTTAATGAATATTTTATATTGGTATGATGTTCTTGCCTGTGTGTTTTACAGGGCCAAGGTGCAAAGTCTGCAGCAGCTGTTATAACATTAAGTGAACCAGCTGAGCAAGGTGTGGAATGTGTAATAGATTTATGCTCAGATTGCTACAATGCCCACCCTTAGAAAGATGGAAAGGTCTCTAGTATTTGTACCCTTTCCCCTCAAGTTATTGACCTCAATTCATGATCTGAAGTTTGTGTCAATAGACATAAATTGAACAAAATAAAAATTCCCTGGGTTGAGGTTTTTGCCAGTGATCTTGCTGGAGGAACTGAATACTCAGATGAAAGAGAAGAACAAAGGGTCAAAAGAAAACATTTGGATAGGAGACCCTGGGTCCCAACTAAAGCACAAGAGAGAGCAAGGAAATGAGGCAAGGATGGTTATGGGGTTTATTACTTTGTGTAGACCCTGTATTTCCTGGCTACAGTCAGGAAAAGCAGTAGTATTGCAAGGTTCACGTGGCATTTTGGGGTATGTACCTATGTGACTGCACACATGTTTACACCTATAATGCATCCAAAAAGGTAACTAAGCCAAACAAAACATAAGTTGTGTGTCTGGGGCTGGAGTGTGTTTAGGTCACTGCAGTGCTGGAGCTGGGAAGTGATGCTAGTGTGGCAGTTCCCTCCTTGGTCACCATTTTAAGGGTGGGATACCCCAAAAATAGAGATTTCATCTAGCTATGAAATTTTTCAACTTCCAATCAATACATTTTGTAGAACTATTTGCTACTAGGTTGATTATCCCTTTAGTATCACAGGTCTCCTCAGTTGGAGATTGTTAGATCACTATCAGGTCTGCTCAAGTGCTTATCTTTTGTGATGGAATGAGGGCAGGCTTTCCAGTCCTCAAGTCACACATTTCATTCTTATACCTTTTTTGGCTTCTTTGCAATGTGGTCACGGGCAGATAAACTGCTGTCTTGTAAATGGGAAAGGGGAATGCTGAGAGACCATGATCTTTGAGTCTTTTCATTTTGCTATTGAATTTGTCTTTTCCTGAAGTCTGTGTATTTTAAATATGTAGACTTCAGGAAAAGACAAATTCAATAGCAAAAATTTTCAAAATACTGAAAAATTATATTTTCAATAGAAGATACCTGAATTAGACTAGATATATCCATGGTTCTTAGACCTGTTTCATATTATGCAGGTATGTTCTCATAAGAAGATTTTTAGAAATGGGTAGGATTTTTCCTACAAGAACGAGGAGCTGTCTGGGTCTATTTAGTGCCTTAAAATTTCCTGGTCCTTCACAGCACTTTAGCTGAATGTTTTTAGGAAAGTTTAATCAAATTGACTGCTTTTGGCATGAAAAGTCAGTTTTATTGAGTCATCCCTTCCCCACCAGGAAATGCAGCCTCTGTTACTCACTAGCTGCATAGGCAGCCCCAGCATTGCTCCAGATAGGGAAGCAGCTTAAGCTGAATACTTGAGGAAGCTGGAGTGAATTTTCCTTTCTGGATATGGCTGCATGGAATAGTGCAGTGCTGTGTAAAGATATTCTTCTTTCAATGCAGAGTCCCATTGAAGTCAGTGGGTTTGTATTTACTGTAGCCTAGGTTGAAGCAAGATTAATTTTTTTTTTTTTTGGTGCACAATAATGCAGCTGGATTTCATTATTCTGAATTCTTCTACATGTACACATTTCTCTGTCAATATGAATTGCAACAGAAACCCACTGGAGCAACTGCAGACCATGAAAATATTGGAAAACAATACATTTCTATCCTAAAGCTCTAATACATTATGTGGTGTGTATTTGGAAAATGAGGTATTGTGATTTAAGGCCTATCCTGCTTAAGTTACGTTGCTGTGACAAAGAAGGAAAGAACTGAGAATAAAAAATTAAAATTGGCTTTTCTGAAGCTCTTCTTAGCTGGAATGAGTATCAGCAATATGATATCTGGAGTAGGGAACTGCCAGGATCTGCCTTATTGGAGTAGAGGAACTTCACAAAAAATCTCTCATGAATGTCACAAAAGTTGCATTTACTATTCTGATATATTGTCATGATTGTGTCTTAGATGGAAAAATCTTATTTGTTCTCTCCATTTCCTCTGCAGAGTCACTGTGGTGGGAGTAGGATCAGGCATTTGTTAAATATTTTTGTTCTGTGCTCTGTCTGTCTGCACCTCCCTCTCTCATGCTCCCTTTAATCTTCCTAAGCAATTTTCTCTATTCTTGAAGGGGTGACTGAAATGATCCTTTGAAGCAACCAGCTTTGACGTTTGGAAAAAGAATTAAAAAACAAAAGAATGCTCCAATTAAGGAAAACATCAGTCAAAGCTCAAGAAGAAACTTAAGATTTTGATCAGTTCTTTCATGGATGCCTGACAACTGCACAGCATTAGCAGAGGGGCTTATTAGCGGGTGCTTACCCAAAGTCCAGAGGAAGGAGCAGAAAGTGAGTGATATGGAAGACTGCTGTGTGGAGGAAAATTAAAATTTGCCACCCTTTGCACAACACAGATTGTGATTTACTGCCCAAGTAGTTCAGGAAAAGAGAAGTTTTGTTTACAGTGGGGCTATTTAACTCTGTTTCAGAAGTGAAAGTGGGCTCAAAGGTGTGTGTATGTTCTCCACTGTTGGTTTCACTGAGAATCAAACCCTCTGGGTCCACGTGCTTGCCCATAAGTGTGCCTAATTGTACCTGTGTGACTTAATGAATTTATGGCAAGATTAAGAGAGGTTTTTCAAGGCCATTTTCTTCTTTGTGCAAGTGCTTTGTTCTTCCCCAGTTATCCCTGTCACAGGGGCTGACACTGATACCTTGATGCTCACAGTATGGTAGGCTGAGGAAGTTCTGAGAGTACAAACTTCACCTTGTGTCTGCGTGTTTTGTGGCCACCTGCTGCAAAGTGCTGAATTTGGATATGGTGAGAGCTGAGGCAGCCCTTCTGCACACAGGATTCCCCCAGCTCATTGTTCCAGCTGTAATGCCATTCTGGATACAATTTCTTGTACTATGAAAATTATACAAATCATAATGAGGTTTTGTGAAGGGTCTCTGCAGGGCTGGGGAGGATATCAGGGGCCAGTGGTGCCTCAGCCAGACAGTTCACAGAATCCAAAACAGTAGTGAGATACAGAATAAAAATGAGTAATTGTAGCATGCCCACACAGCCCTTTGAAAAGCTGTTGAACTGGAATTATATAAATCACTTGCATTGTTTTACTCATTTTCCCTTTTTTTTTTTTTTTTTTTTTTTTTTTTTTTTTTTTTGCTGAGTAAGAAATAATTTGCTACAGTGAGGTTGTGTGCCACTGAGGCTTTTTGCAGATACTTAATTAATTTAGTGGTTTGGGGTGAAAATGCTAGCAAGATGAGTGGAACTCACAGAAGACCCTGGTTTCAGTCAATTTTGGGTGTGTCCACTTCCTGGAATGAATGGTCTTCATTTAGTTATAGGGTTTCTTGCTCTGGGCCTGTAGACAGTTAATTAACTGCATCTTTAAAAACACAACCACAAGCCCTCCTACTGGAAAGCTGCACACCCACAGGAGGCACAGTGGATTAAATGAGCACAGAGCAGAAGGTGACAGCACTTTGGTGGTTCCAGGAGTTTATTGCCTGCATTTATAATGTGCCTGTGCAGGAGAAATAAATTTTGAGAAGTGATGGCATGAAGACTTTTCCTGCAAGAATCCACAGGCTTTATCCTTCAGTGTCTGTTTGTCATCAAACACCATCCTAGGGAACAAGGCAGCTTTTGCCTGGCTGCTCCAGGTGCTTCCCTTCAGATGCTGCTGCCCTTGCCTGGCTTACACGTGGTTGTGACATGTCACTAAGGGATTGCAGAAGGAGCCTCCTCAGTGTGGAAAGACTCTTGACTCTTGGGAGGGCATTGATGGGTTCTGGTGTCTTCCTGCTCCTTCAAGGGCATCTTGCAGAAATTGCACTGCTGGGGCTGAGCAACAACCTTTTCCCCTGGGCAGCAAGATCTTTTTCTGGACAATGTTTTTTCCCGAGGACAACAGATGAGGCACTTCCTGACTACTCTGGTCATCAGACAACACAGTGATTGTGCAAGTGGAACAGCTTCTACCCACCTTGCAGTGGTGGTGCTCCAGAGATCTCCACAGTATAGCTGAGTTGTGGATGCCTGTGTGGCAATTTTCTCGTGCACAAGTACAGCATAAGTTAAATAAGGATGCTTTCTGGAAAAAAAGTGCTCTGAAGTACTGAAATCCTGAACTGCTAGCAGAACAAGAAAGAGACTGTTCTTTACTTCTTCAGTCATCAGGCTTTTGCTGACAATTATTTTGGCATGCATAGCACACACACACACACACACACAATGACTGACCATACATTTATGCAACCTCCTGAAAAAATGAGAATTGTGCTGGTGTGTGATTCTGCAGCCCTATCTGATGCCCACTGTGACAGAAAGTAAGATCTAATGGAGTCAGTCTAGTTTTAGTTTTACAACACACTCTCAGAACATTTACTGGCAGCAGATATGGTGAAACCATTTTAAAGCTGACTCCTTTGATATCTTCAATCAGATCCGAAAAAGAAGTCTGCTCCCAACAGATATTTGTTGGGGCTTTTTGGCTGAAGCATCTTCCCAATCTTTTGACAAATTCAATGTCTCAACATTCTGAATCTAACACCCACCACCCCTAAAATACTGTCAAAGCAAGTGGCTTTCTTTAGAAATGCCCTTTTTCCAAGTTTGGGATGCTGCAAATTCCTCTTCTGATGTATTAAGTCTAGCTTGTGGGAGGATCTGATGATGTCCTCTCTTTTTATCTTCATCTGTAGCATATCAGTTGTTCCTGCCCTGTAGCCTTTGATGGCTGATCCCCTGTGCACACACCCCCCTGGCCTGCCTAGGGGTATCAATAAGGCTGGAAATTGAATTTCTTGGTGCTGGGCCTGGAAGCTGCCACAAGCACAGCTTGGAAGGTCAAGTCATGTCACCAGATCATGTGGTGATCAGAGAGTAACAAATATTATTGCCACCTGCTGACTAAGAGTGACAGTTCTGGGTGACAGTGTGGATTTTGATCGTCCTTGCTTTGTAGATTATCTCCCTGTAAGAGGAGAGCAGGTGGGTAAAGAGGTCCCTGAAAAAAGAAAGGATTCTCCTTCCCTTAGGGGGCAATTGAATCTGGCCAAGGGAGAGAGATATGTGGATCCTGGGGTAAACCAGAGGAAGCAGCAGCAGCAGCAAAGCAGCAATTTGCAGCACAGTGGGGAAATTAAAGGCTGCTGAGCAAAGCTCTGCTTATGTAAGAGAAAATGTCTTAGAGAGCTGAGTGTGCATAGCTGCAACCCACCAAAAACCCCTAAAAGATAGCTTGAGAGCAATGGTCTGCTTTTCTAGGACACAATGGACTGGGAGAGATTTGTTTATAAAACTCTTAAATTATTCCTCTGTCCAAGTGATTACTAGACACTTGTCATCATCTGATCTAAAAAAAGTCAACAAGTCAGGTTTTTGATGTAGGAAAGACTAAATTTAGCTTTTAGCTTGTCTCTGAGGAACTCCCTGTGAAAGAAAAGGTCAATGGATTTGTATAAAAGCCAGGTCTAGTCTGGAATTCCATCACACAATCTGGTGATTTTCATAAAATGAATTAGCAATCTGACTGGATAGAAAATAATTTTTAATAGTAAAAGACACTTTGTTCTCATGTTACCAAAATTTTTGGAAAATGATGGCACTGAATCATCAGCTCCCCACAAAGATAATATGCTTTTCCATCTTCTGTGCCTGGTCTCTGCAGATCTGCTTTGAGGGCCTTGATCTTTGCACAGCAGTTGACATCTAATTATCTCCTCCATCATGGTATTGTACACCTCAAACACTGAGAACCTGCCTAGGCAAAATATTTCTTCTCATTTTGTGTTATTTTGGAGTGGGTAATGCTTTCCTGTGTCCTGAGGGGTAGAAGGCACTGGCAAATGCCTGGAGAAGGGATCACATTAAGTGTATGAACCTTTCCTTGTATGGCTTTCCTCCTCTCCATCTCTGTTCCACTGGCATCTCTTGGGGCACAAACTGTTTTGCACTGTGAGAAGGAACCATAGTAAAGGGAAAATAGGTAATTTCCACAGGAAAAAAACAAACAAAACAAAACCAAATATTAATAGTACACAGCTGAACTTGAAAAATGTTATACAAATCACTTTGAAACTCTTCAGTGGATTTGTAGCTGTTCTAACCAGCCTTCTACATCACGGAATCTTCCCATATATTTTCATTAAACAAAGGTATTTATTAGAGCAGCATGTGGCATAGATAACATCTCTAGTGCAGAGGAAAGAAGCTCAAACCAGTCTTTAGAACACATCTTGCTTTTGTATGAATAGCAGGTACAACACATGCCTGAGGTGTAGGTGCAGGATTCCCACCAGGGGAGCAGGCAGGAGCCAGCAAATGCCCTACATTGGCTCCCACCCACCTCATCCATCACTGCCTGGTGCTCTTGGGATGCTTTTCTACCTCATTTTTCTTGGATGCAGCAAACTTCAGCTGCTCCTTGAGGGCAGCTTCTAAAATCAGTACCTTTCACTTCTTCCCTTGGGGGCTCCTGAGTGTCTCTGATTTTCAGGGGTCCACCCAAAGGTACAAACACAAAAGCCATCCTCCTGGCAGATGGGTTTACATTCAGCATGTAGGAGGCTGCAGAGTCACCTGGAAGATGTTTCAATTGCAAAGCTAAAAGGAGGATGAAAAGCCCAATTTAGATAAGAGCAGGAAGGTTATACTTGTAATCTTGTATGTTTTGGCTGCTGGATAACAGTCATATTGGAGCAAAGGCCTTCTCCAAAGAAATCAAATTACACAGGCAGCATTTCTGAAGACACACAGGCCTTTCCTTCAGTTATTTAGATAGGTTGTTCATTTTTCTGTACTGATAAGCATTTTTCCCTTTTAAATTTCTTTGAGCTATCCGTCCTCAGGATATCAGCACAAAAAACCACCTTAATAACTGTACCTTGCTCACAATCAAGGGGTTTCTCTCACACAGGGCTGTTCTTTGCAGATGTCCTGATGTTTTCACCAGGAAGCTGAGTTGCTCATGATGGCAAAGCTGTCCTTTAGGCAGAAATGCTACATTCCTATCTATGTATGCACTTATCTGCATGGATATGATTTGGCCTTTTGAAAATGTAAAACCTGCACACTTTGGATCTTGATGAAGATATCTACTGACATTCTGTTTTGTACATCTTCCAAAGTCTTCAGCTGTTTCCTGAAGGAAGTAATGCTCATGAACAGCTGGAATTTTCTTAATCTTCCATAATTGCTCCTTTCCCTCATAGTGAGTTGCTCAAAGGTGTCTGTGCTGATGCCTCACTGCTTTATGGAGCCAGTAGAGGCCAGCAGTTTAAGCTCAAAAAACTTCTAACCTTCAAATAAATAAGATTTATATTTGCTGTTGGAGAAAGGTCAGCTACAGGTGCTGCTGCAAACAAGTGTTAGCCAAAGGATAAATGAGGTAGAACAGATCTGAACAGCTCTAGGCAGCCAGTAATTGTGGGAGCAACATATCTGTATACATTGAGAGAGCAAACACTGGGTTTTTTTAATTTGGAAAAAGTATTGGGTGTTCAAAGACAAATACAATATGCTGTTGAAGTCTTAGAGAAATTTCAGATCTATTATGGTAATTTTTTGAAAGAATTGTTTCAACAAGCAGCAAATATGCAAGGATTTATGATTTCATTGCTTTTAGTCTAGCAGCAGAGTCATAATGTTATTTATTAAGGTCATTTTGGTGAATGGATCTTAAAGAAGATATTATCATTTGCTACACCATTACTAGTGTGCTGCTATTAATATTTAAAATCTGTTATATAGGGCTACTGCAAGTTTGCTCTTCAGGGTATTAAAAACAGTACTTAGAAAAGAAAACAGACTCCCTTAAGGAAGAGCCTCAGCAGCAATAAGCAAGTTGTTCAAAAATATAAAATGAAAAATATTAAAATTAAAGTATTTTCGTAGAAAGTTCAAATCCCTACAAATGATACATGTGGGGCTCTTTAGCTGAAGAGACCACCAGCACTTAAACTTTTAATGATATGAGACGTAAGAATCCCTTTTTGTAATCAGGGTAATGCACCCAACACTGGCATGAAATGTGGCAGCCCCTTAGTAGCAAGGCCAACAGCAGTGCAAATTTATTAATCACCTAAAATCTTAGAAAGATGCCCAGAGAAATCTTATAACCAATTCCCTGAATGTGAGTGAGTGACTGATTTGGAAGGGCAAGAGCACGACAGCAAGAACTGCCTGCATCAGTACGTGCAGCAGAGCACTGCAGAAACAGCTTTTACCTCCTGCAACACTTCAAAATTCAAATTATTATCTTTTGTCTGGTTTGATTTGGTTTCTTTTGTTGGTTTTTGTTTGGTTGGTTTTGGTTTCCTAGTCTGTTTTTATTAGAGCTGCTGTGCTTTTGAGGAGGTCATGAGACAGTGTCCTGGCTGGCAGAACCCCAATCCCTGCTGACCAGGGAGAGGCAGGGACAGTATAGTCCTGCGTGGAACACGAGGGAGGTTTGGGAAATGAAAGGACAAGGGGGCATTGGTGTGTGCAGCCCTACTGCAGGCTGAGGAAAAGTGACCCTTTGTCCACAGGCCCTGCCAGTGTGGGTGGGAATGGCGTGAGAGGGCACCAACAGCCTCTTTGATTTATTCCTTTTGCTGGTGGAACTCCTTTTGCTGGTGGATCTTGTGCTAGAGACTCGCAGGATTCACCTTGTCACCGTGCAGTTTTCTCATGTCCAACAGGATGGTCATGGGGCAAGAGCTTGTTTCTTTGCCCAGTTCATAGTGAACAATTCACCAAAATTAATAGCTGCAAAGAAAAGACAGAGATGGATTCTCCCTCAAGCAGCCAGTCACTGTTGTAGTTTTGTTCCTACAGATGCTGTGTGAGACCTGCCTGCAAATTCAGAATTGAATAAAAGCAGGACCTTGGGTCCCTGGCATTCTGGACAAGCATTTTCAGCCCTCAAGTGCATTCCTTGTTCTCAAGGCAGACTCACTGACTGGGATCAAAAATTTCAGATCTTCCTAATGAATGCTTCACTCAAAAATTACCCAATCCCAGTTAGTTTACAAGACAAGATGGAACACAGGAGGCTCTCTCTTCCCACTGTGGTTCATAGTCAGCCCCTGTCTGGGATGGTGGGTTTGTGGCTGTGGGCCTCTACCAGACTTTGCTGAGTGGGTGAAGCAGTGCCACGTGCAAAAAGAGCAGAGACCCCAACCAGCATCTCTGCAGAGTACTACAGTGATGTTACAGGGAGTTTTGCTCAGGCTGACACTGCCCTGAATTGCATCATCAAAGATTCTGGGTTTGGAAATGTCAGCTGAACCGCAGCTCCTTTTCTGCTGACTGTCAAGTTGAAACTTCTGGTTTATTTCATATATCCTCCAATGTCGGCCAAACCAACTCCAAAATAAAAGGTGGCTCTAATGTTCAAACCTGTTTGTGCTGAATCCGTGGTGACAGCCATTTACTGCTGTACTTGTGTTTAATTTACCAGGACACCTGGAGATACCTTGATGTTGGAAAGTTCTTGGTCCTCTGAGAAACAGTAAGAGATGTGATATAGAATGTTTCAGACACATCAGTGGTACATCACTGATTTGCTACATACCCTTCAGCAACTCATACCACCTCTTTTGTTGTCAGTAAGTACATCCATTTTGGTGTTTTAGCTATTGCAGCTATTTTGAAAATAGTTATCAGCATCTTAGCCAGATGCTATGACAGAGCAAATTAATTAACATTAGTGAAGCATTTGGTATTCTTGGATAAAAGACACTACAGAAAAACAAATTATTACCTCTTTGCAAATCAAAATTCCACTCCATTCCTAAATACTTGTACTATTTTTGGCTGATAGCAAAAACCAAGACAGAGTTGCCTGAAGGCATCCTTAATCAGAGATTTTTCCCTTTCAGATGAACAAAAAATAACTCTGTAGTGAACAATTTCACTAGACAAGGAACAATAGAGAGGCTTCTATGCTAAGGTGGTAATTACTTTGTGGCTAGAGAAGGGAAGAAGCCTGAGACAAGTGTCCAACTTCTAAGCTATTCAGGCTATGGAGGAAACCAAAGGCCTACAGCTCCATTAAGAACTGGAATTTAGAGGTTTTTATCTCAGTTGTCCTACAGCTGAGAAAATTATTTAATCACTTCTGCCTTGGTTGCCTGGATGGGTTCCCTTTTCCACCCATTGTGACTGTACCTTTGTACTACAAGCCCAATTTAAAGTGTTGTGATTATAGTTTCTGAGCTTCTCATCTTCAACTTCCCTGACAACAATCCCTAGACGCAACAGTAGGGACATGCAGAACAAGTGTGCACACAAACACAATAACTGTGTCCAATAAAGTAAATTTGGCCTTTTATTAATTTTAACCAGCTGGTGAAAACTGAGCTGTCTCTGCTCTTACTTCAAGAGTTATAAAAAATAAAAATGGCTGGTTGTGAGGTTTTGTTCTTGCAGATGGAGGGAAATATCTGCCTCCAGTAATGCCTGTGGGATGAATTTGCCTGGAGTGTGCATGCTACAGCTTAACCAAGGCCACTCTGGCAGTCATATTGTTTCACAGTGTGAGATGGCACATTTCCACAGCCTTTACCCAATATCAGGACATCGAACTTTTTCCATTACCTTGTCCTTCCTTCAGCTCTGTGGTTTCCTGTGCTTGTTCCGGTGTGAATTTCCTTCCATCCACTACTTTGTCATGCAGCTTTTACTTCAGGAGGCAAGAGGTTTGCCTTTGTTTTGACAATTGGGAACTGCTGAGGACACAAAAATGGACAGTACCAGCTATCACCCTTCATTTCCCAAAGCCCTACAAACTTTTTCCGCTGCCATAGATGAGACATCTTAAAAAATGCACCTCAGCATACGAGGCATCAGGAAACCTTTTCCTAAAATTAACTTCACCAATCTCATGTCTCTTTGGCAGCCTGAGAATATGAGCAGCAAGGTCTCCTACAATGCATGGATGACCATGTTTCTTGAAGACCTGCCTTGAGCTTGGCAGCCCTGCCCAGCATGACTTCTACAGATGTTCTCACTGCTCATCACCTTGGACTTTACTGCTGCCACTCAGGCTGCCCTGGTTGGCAGGGGAAGAATTAATGCTCGGTTCCTATGTACAGGTAACTCTCCACCAGGCAGTTTTGCTGTCCTGGGAACTGGGGCTGACTACAGTTACAGCACTCCTAGTCTGCTTCCTGATGCTCTTATATCCCTGTGGAACTGACAGGGAGCAATAAAATCAGTTGATGCTTTCTCTGAACTATTTTCTCCATGTTAGAACTGTTTCCAGTATAGCTCTGCTGTACTAAATTCTGCCCATCATCTCTTGCACTTACACTAGCAAAAAGTGTAAGTATGCAGATTAGACCCCAGCAGGAATATGTTGCTAGTTATGATTTTTTTTCTAATGCAGCTGGATTCATTTGACTGGTAGCAAAGTATTCTGGTGTGACTCCATCTGGCATCAAGATGTATTTGAAGTCTTTGGTGTTTTTTCCTGATGTGAAAACTAAATATTTCTCACATCAAGATACCCTATTGGCGTGGTATTTCACCTACCTAGCATAATCACAAATTAATCCAGCAAAGTGAGGCTCTGATCCCATAAGATGTTCCTAACAAAAGTTTAGTCTCCATGCTAGTTTTGATGGAAGCCAGCTGAGCTGCAGAGAAGTACAGAGCTCATTCAGCTCTAGCTGTGATCCTGTAGTCATGACTAAAGTCCATTGTAAGTACCAGTTTCTCTTGGGTTTTTGATTACTTGTAGTTTTTAAAGCAAAGCTTTTGGAAAACTTCCAGAGAGAATGTAACCTGTGCATTTTTGCTTTGTTGAATAAACAAATTAATGTTTTTGGGGCTTCTGATGACAAATTCAGATACCTGTTTCTATCAAAAAAGTATGGCCCAATAGTGATTCTCTAACACTTGGATCAAAGACCCAACTCAGGCTCCTTTGCATGATACATAATAGTGTTTTTATCATTTGGTTTAGATTTTATAAAACAGAGACAACTTAAAAGAAAACAGACAGTGATAAAGATGTCACTTCCACAGGATTTATTTTGTCCTTGGGACCTACTGTTTGAAAAAAATGTCAGATTTGGAGAAGAAACTGCTCCTCAGTTCTAATACAAACTCTTCCTTGCATTCAGGGACAAGGGCAACTAAGGAAATTCCTCTCATTCCTCCACTGAAGATTTGGAAGGGCAAAGTAGTCTTCCTCAGATTTCTAGGTCACTTAAGCTGATGAAAATTCATGGCTTACATTTATGCTGGATTGTAGCTTTATGGCTTTCTTGGACTACTTAGTCATGAACTTGGTTGTTTCACCATTTAATCGTGAAAGACATCATGAATTTTGCTGGTACATATGATGACCCAATAACAACTCATACACTGCTGCTGTTTTCTTTGCAGTCAGGAAATTGACAACTATTGCTTTTAAAGTGTAATAACTTGCCCTGAACATCTCCAAAGAGGACTCCTTTTTATGATCCTTACTTCTCCTCCACTAGGTTCCTTCATATACTGTCACCGTTTAAAGCATTCTAGTTGGAATGCAAACTGAATCAAATTGTTACAGTAAGGGGTGATGTCCAGCTTCCACTGGAAGACTGGGAAGCACAAGCAGTCCCTGAAACTGTGAAGGTTGAACCCTATGGTACTGTGACGTGATATAGTGGCATTAACATCAAACACAGCAGTGATTTGAACTTGCTTCTTGGCACTGTCGTTCCCTCAAGCAGGACAGCTGAAGTAGGTGTGAGACAGTGCCTGCCAGATACCCCAACCAAGCTATGATTTGATGAGGCTGTAAGTCAAGGTGGAATTGATTCTATAAAACTTCCTTTGGTTTAAACCCTTGCAAGTTTAAAATCCCATAACTCAGCTCAAAACTACCCCTTCCAGCCCTAGAGAAACCACCGTCTTTGGATGATAGAGGGGCCGTGAAGCACACTGCGTCCAGCCCCATGCTGCACAGCGTGCTCCAGCAAAACCCTCTCCGGGACCGCCGCACACGCGGTTCTGTGTGCCAGTGGAAGAAGGTGTGATGCTTCCTAGTGGCCTACCAGCTCCTCCAGCACTGGAGCAGCATCATTTCTCCTTGACACGCGTGAATGCGCTGCTGCATGCACCTGCACCTTCCTCCTAGGCACGAAGCGTCTGTGTCGCTGCCGGGCCGCTACTCCCTCGTTTCTCTGTGGCTGAAGCAGGGCAGGGGGGGCGCATTGGCCGGGCTCGTTCCTCAGGACAACCCGGGGGCTGCAGCGCAAGCCCGGCGGTGCCTGCCTGGCCACGGCACGGATCCCGCCCCGAACCACTCCGGGGCCGGGGGATGCTCCCACAGCCCTGCCGGCCGGGTTGGGCGGATCGGGCGGTTCCGAGCTCCCGGATTCCAGCCGGGTTCCTCCCCGCCGCCCCTCCCGGCGGCGCGGGGCCGCCCCCCGGCCCGCCCGCTCCCGCCCCGCCGGCGTGGCTGCATTGTGCGCCAGCCGCTGCCCCGGGCGCTGCTCGGGGAGTGGTCGTGGCCGCTCGGCACCCCCGAGCCTCCGGGGCCGGGCCGAGCCTCCAGCTCTTCCCTCGGGGGCGCCGTGCGCGGTGAGTGGGGGTCGTGCGGGAAGCGGGTGATGCCGCCGGCGGCTCCGTCAAGCCGGGGCTGACCCCGCAGAGCAGGGCGAAGGGGGAGCCGGTGTGAGCTCGGCCCCCGCCGCGGCGGACGCGGGTTGCGGTGCCGGGGCTCGGGGGGCGGCTCCGAGCAGCGCCCGGGCCCGGCGGAGCGTCGGGGGCTCTCGGTGGGAGCAGCGGGCGCGGGGGGCTGCTGGCTTTGTGCGTGGCTGTGAGCTGCCGTGAGACACAGCCCCGGCAGTCTTTCGGAAGGTCCCTGGGAATGCTGGAGCGAGGGCTCGCAGGTTTTACTCCCTGCGTGAATATTCAGTGTTTGTGCAGACGCTGCTCTCCTTCTCTTCCAGTCTGGAATAGCGATCTCAGGTAACTGGAGTTGGCTGTAAATGTGATTCCTGTGGTCTGACTGCTGTAAGCTTTATTCACGCAAGTAAGATCTCCGTGCATGAGTGAAATATTTTTTTTTGCAGAATGATATTGCATGTTTCCACGCTGAAGTGCCCAGTCTCCGATGGCTCCTGCAGGAGATGGGCTTGTCTCTTTCAGTGTGTGTGTGTGTGTGTGTGTCTGTGTGCGGTCGCTGTTAGTTTTGGCAGCTCGTAAGTGATCATTGGTAAAGGTCGGGTGTCTTCGTGTTCTTCAGGAATGCATTTGGCTGGATGTGTGCCTGTGTTTTGATATTGCAGGAGCAATAGGAGCGAACAGCCTTAAAAAAAAGGTTTAAAAAAGGTGTTTAGCTTTCCTAATGCTTATCATTTCCAGCCTAGTATACTTGTAAGCAAGGCATGGTAAATTGCAGGAAACAATCAGGTTTTGTATTTACTAGCACATTGATGAATACTAAAATGTAGGTCTAAAGCTGAATTTTGATGCTTCATTTAAAATAAATTCTTGTCATTTCTTTTGTCTCTTGCACCTGTTAGCTTTTAGGAAAAGATGATTATGAGGTGATGATTAGGCAGCTTTCTTACAACTTTAATTAAAGGAATAGTTCACTATAGGCCAGCTACAGAATAATGGACCCACTTGTCGTCTAGTATGTAGTTGAATGTAGAGCTGTGGTACTGCCTGGGAAAACTGTTCTTTGTAACTTCTCCCATAGCCAAAGCAGAGCTAAAACTTTGTTCTAGGAGTCAGGTGAATACAGTGTATAAATGTAGTTCCTTTATTATGAAATATATATTGTCAGGAATTTCATATCTATAATATACATCGCTGATTCAATGACTTAATGCTTCATCTCACTGTTTCTTATTAATAATCTAATTAGGGGAAAACTCTGGAAGGAATATAGAATTAAGACACAGTCCCAGTTGAACTCACTAAAAAAGACATTGCAGAACAAAGTGTAAGAGGAATTTCCAGAAGTACTTACTCACCACCCAAGACAGAGCCAGATTCTGAACACTCCTAGCTTGTATTGAGGCTCCAGAGTTAATTGCTAGATTTTTAGGTCTTTCTTTCCAGTATTCAAACTTTTATATCCAGAGTGTTTTGGGAGACAGTGAGGGAACTGTGTCTGTTTTAAGTGAAATTCTCAGTCTTCAATGTGTAAGAAAATCACACCCTGAGCACTTAAAAATACCTGATCCTTGGGTTGCAATAATAACTCCTACCACTTCCATTCTGAAGGCACTTCCATTTAATTTTTACAATAGATAGAATTACAGTTGTAAAATCTAGCCACAATAAGACACGCCAGTAAAATTACTTTAATTATTTCTTTTTGCAATGTAGAAGCCGTTGGGATTGAATAGCTCTGTAAATACAGTAATAGAACTGCATGTGAACAAAAGTAATAGGTAATGGCTAAAAATAGTATTTCCTCAGTAGAGTTAAATATGGATATTAACTGCAGCAATATAGATTGGTCCAGAGCTGGATGCTTGGCTCATTCATGTTTGCTGACCTGGCCTACTCCTTTATTTTCCTTTAAAGTATCACTTTTATGTGTGTGTTTGATAATAAATCACAAATGCAAATCAAAAAAGCTGTTCATTAAAGTAAAAATTGGATCTTGTTTCGCTGCACCATAAAGGCACTGTAATTTCTAGAATGTGTTCTGATGCCATGTAGCTCAGCAGTTTGTGCTGAGGTTGTGCCTCCATTTACAGGAGTGGCTGCTTTCACACGTGGACCACAACATCTTTGCACCAGGGGAGAACTATTAGGTCTAGTTCTGATCATTTAACACTGTTTGAAGTGGTTCAATGTCACTGCTCAATAAATGTCTTCATAAAAAGGTCAGTGAAAAATTTACCTCTCCAATAGCCCTGTCACAGCCTCTCAAGGAACTGTTGAATTATGAGAGCTGGTGATTTTCTGCCTACATCTGTGGCCCGGGACTCATTGACACTGAGCATAAAGAAGAGAAAAAAATGACAAATGCATGTCCAGCAGCACATCCTTTGGGAGGTGTTTGCTTTCCCCCAGTTTCATAGGATAAGACTGGTGAGTTTGAGGTGTGGCTAAAGAGTGATTAATTAGCTAGTGCATATTTAGCCCTTGGAAGATGAAAAATAATGTGTGGGGGTGATTTGAATTGTGCTGTTATTCCCTGCTATTAAAGAAATTCCTTGCCTGCTCTGTGTTTCAAGTTGGAGCTGTAAGCAATTTTAAAGCATTATTTAAGCTGTGGTTTAGGTTTGTTTAAAGAGGAGAGTGAGGGAAAGTCTCTCAACAGGAAAAAATAGTAGGTAAAGATTTTCTTGTTCAAGCATTTTTTTAGAAGCAGCAAATCTGCATATATGGGAATGAGGAAAAGGGAGTTGAATGGAACTGAGTGAGGAGCTGTTGTGTGAGGTAGAATTCTGATATTGTTCTCTTATGCCATCCTGGAAATGCATTTGCATTTAAAATTTCCAGGCGATCCATGCTGTAGGACCAGTGCAGAATGCTAAATGAAACCTGACAGCTAACTGAAAATGCTACACAGTGGTGCTGGGCATTCCTCTGCTCAGACAATTGAGTTGAAGATTGTTTCTTTTAATGTTTGTGGACTGGTTCTGAAAACAAATGGGATGTCAATTTTATTCTGGGATGTTTTCACTTGAAAGATGTTAACTTTCTGTCACATTATCACGCAACTTCTTGAAAAGTCACAGAAACTGCAAAGTCCAAATCCCTTTCTGCCCATCAGATAGCCACAATATACTCCTTTGTGTCGCTTAGGCTGAAATTCAATCTGCTTGGGAGGCTGATGAGTGGATTGGGGCACAGTTGTGATCCCAGAGATACTGGGTGTCACCACAGAGGTGATATGTTCCCACAGCCTTGATGTTGCTTGTGTGAGCAGACAAAGTGGCAGCTCTTCTGGGGAATGTGGTGGTGCATTTTCTGTACAAGAGTAAAGCATGTTTCTGCTCAGGAATAGTGAGATGTAGAAGCCAGGATGATGGCAACTGGGGAAGGAACGTGAAAGGAACCATGAAAGGCATCAGAAGAGATTGGTGGGTTTTACCTTTTCACGTGTCAAACTTGGGTGCCTGCAGTTATTGGCAATAAACTGTCCCTGTGTGGACAGACCAACGATGCAGAACAATCTGAGGAGACTGAGGGCTGGAAAGAGAGAAGAAAATGATTGATGGGTTAATGTGTGTATTGGGTGTGAAAGAGCACCTGCAGTCACAGGGCTGGAACAAATCAAGGGCCTGTGCCTGGCTGTGGCTGCTGCAGTGCAGCAGTGGTATGGACAGCACAGTGGTCTATGATATCCCAGTTATGAATAGAAGAATAACAGCCTTTACATATGCAGTATGGATGCCTTTGGTGCCCTGGTATAACTGTAAGGCACTTGCCCTTGGAAAAGGGAAATAGCTGATTAGGAGAGCAAAGTGACTGATTTCTGAGGAATGATTAAAAAGACTTAATATAGATTATCTGAGAAGCAAAGACTCCATTGATTTCAGGTATGATTACTCAAGAAACATAACCTCTTAGCCTTTGCAAGAGGATGTGATTAGACATAATGGGCTGAAAAAGAGAAGGTAGCTTGAACATCAAGAAAAGCTGTTTGCAATTAAGCTAAATAATCTTCCATGAAAAATGGTGGTAATGTTGTTTGGTGTTGTGCAACGCTCACACAGAGCTGGAAAAATGTTCTGCAGGGCTGGTCATTTGGAGTCACATCTTCCCTGGCTGAGCTGTGCCTGTGGATTAGGGTGGAGGTTTTGGAAACAAAGCTCTTTAGTCTGCCAGGTCAGCCCCTCTGTTGGGAGTTGGCTGCTAAGCCCCCCTCTGTAGTCTGCTGGAGGAGCAGTCATTCCCTGGTAGCTTGGATTTGTACGGGTGAATTAATAGGTCTCATTCCATCTTTAGCCTCTGATCCAGGAAATACATGAGCATTTGCTGGCATCTGGCATGTCTACTGTTATTCTGTAAAACAAACACTGGAGCATCTTGAATTCTGTTCTGATCATGTGGTGAGGGAATATGGGAAGTGATGGAAGGTGCTCCGGTGGTGAGCACAGCAGGCTGGGCTAGAAATATTACTGGGTTTGCATTGACTTTGTTAATTTGTGTTCTTGGACCCATGCTGAGTTCCTATCTTAAAGAAAAGCTGAAAAGCAACAGGCTTGGGGTGTTTTCCTGTTTTAAGTTTCAGCCTTTACTGGCAAACAAAACCTAATGGATAGTCTTGGACAGTAGTTGCCTCTTCCTTTGCTGAGCCCAATAACAGGCACAACTTGTTGCTAAAATGTGAAGAGCCATTTCAGAGGGTTGTGCAGCTCTGGGTTTTATAGTGTTACTGCAGAGTTGTAATACTGTTCTGTTTCTCTCTTCTCGTATGAGGTAGGTTGGTTCATGAAAAGTCTGATCAGACCACTGAGAAGTACAGTGTGTTGTAACTTATGTCTCCTGGGTGATTTGATCTTGTAAAAGGCCATCTTTCCTCTGCTGAATTTCTTGTATCCCACAATAAACTAGGAGTTTATACAGCTTAGACATGCTCTTCCTGCAGAACTGGTGGAGTTATCAGGGTTCCAAGATGATATGCTGTTGCTAGATAGGGAAGAGTGTGTTTATTCTGATTCATAGTGGCTCCATTTAAAAATGAGAGACAGTTTGTCTGTCTTCATCATGAATGGCTTATTGAAGGGCAGGCAGGTAATACACAGACAAGCATTTACAACGCTGGCTGCCTTTTAATTAAGTGTAACTTGAGTCACAAAAGTTCCTCACCTCATGCCTTGGAATAAGGTTTTCACTTCCTGCATCACCCATCCATTTGTAGTGAAGATTTAGAAGAAAAGAAATTCTGAGATTTCATTGTCTTGGTTACAGAGGAAATCAGAAAGCTGAGGGAAGTTAAGTGACTTCCAGAAACTGTGTTAACCCAGTTTGGATCTGCGCATCCAGCCCCTCTGAAAGCCAGTACTGATGATTTTCCTTTTAGTATTATATTAACTTTTCTTTCTGTAAAATACTCTTTTAAGGCTCTCTCCAGAAAGAGTGGAGGGCCACTTCTTTTCCTTTTTGTAACTACTATTATTACCTAGAGAAATACCAGAACACTGATTTGATTTGGTGATTATCAGGTAAATGAATTTCACCTCCTAATTTCCCTTTAAAAGGAATACCCACTGTTGTCTGCATAGGTGTGACTTGGGTCTATAGTAACAATTAGTTTTTAAAATATGGGCCCTAAGAACTTCAGTGCAGAATCTTGGTGCACTCCTGACTGCTGCACTGATGCTTACCATGACTTTGTTGGCATGGTTTTACTTGTTTGTTTTTCTGGGTTTTGTGGTGTTTTGGGGTTTTTTAAAATTTATTTTCACATTTTCTGTGGAGGACTAGGCAAAGGCTGCTGTCAGCGGGTTATCAGAGGACTACTGATTTGTTTGGACTGGCACAACAAAGCCACTACTCCTAAATAAAGTTCATGGTATAAATTATCCTGTAGTGTATCCTATTGTTGGAGGCTAGGATTTTTCCTTTTTTTTTTTTTTTTTTTTTTCCACTCTCTCCTGGAATTTTGTCCCATCTATTGCCTAAGAGATGGTAATGACTGGTACTTAGAGAAAAAGAAGTGGCCTGGATGGCAGGAAGGGTGCAGCTGGCTGCACTCTTGTAGCTGAAGAGTTTTCTCTTGTAAGGGCAGAGAGATACCTGAGATTTTGGCTGGGGGGTGCAAGGCTGGCCTCAGCTCCTTGCTCTCTCACTCTTGGATTGGAGGGCAGACGGCCGGTCTGTGGTTGCTGTGGGGAGAATTCACCTGGAGCTCTGTCTTTTACTGCTTCTGCTGTGAGTGAGGCTTTGCTTGTAAGGGCAGCCGGTGAAGTGAGACCTCATTGAACGCCCAGTTGCACTGGGAGAGACCCTCACCATGTGCTGGGGTGCCTCAGAGGAAAACCCAGGACCCTGAGCCCCTTCGAGGGAGCCTCTCCTGGCCATGCTGAGGAGCCCGGCTGCCTCTGCCCGGCCCCGCCGCTTCTCTTCTGCTGTTCTGGGTTTTCCAGCACGCCGCAACCCCGCATCCCCTGCCTGCCGGGACACCGCGGCTCCTGCCGCAGCTGCGGAGTTTCTGGTACATTTTGCTGCCTGCTCCGGGGTCTGCTTGTCCCTGCCACGCTCAGAGGTTCCTGCTGCAGCCCACGCTGCCATCCCGAGGGGCCCTGGGGCCGCCTGCCCTGGGGGTTTGTGAAGGAAGCGCCGTTTCCACCCCGCCCGCCATTACCCACGCGCAGAGAGGCGGCTGCGCCCGCGCCACAGCGCCCCCTGCAGCCGCGGGGGAATCATGGCAGCCCCTGCGCGGCCGGGAGCCAGCAGCGCCCCTGCTGGCTGTGAGCGGAACTGCAGCGCAGGGGAACCTGCCCAGAGAGGCTGGGACTGGGATTGGGCTCTGCTTGTTTGCCCTGGTATACACACACATACTAGGGAGGAAATGTTATGCCTTCTCCCATATCTTTGCCTGAAAGCCCCTTAATTTCAAAGTCATAATAATTTGGAGGGAAGGGGGTCACATTTTCCGTTCCAAGGGAGGTTCCCACCTTCCTTTGCAGATGCCTGGTCTTCAAACCAGACACCTATCAGTGAAGTCTGAATCAGTCCAGTTCACAGCACCAATAAAAAATACATTCTTGTGGTAATTCTGGCATTCCTGACAACAGAAAGTATTGGAAAATTTGAGAGAGACTTTGTTCTTATAAAATATCCAAGCCAGTTTTGTGTAACAAAGAAGCAGCTTGGAAAGTTCAGATAAGAAGCCAGATGTTGGCTGGAATTAGTGAGATTTGCTTGCATGAATCAAATTTGGCATTACTACATGCTTCCCAAATTAATTCTGTCATGTATAATTCCAGTGTGAGTTGATTTTCTATTTTATTCTGCATGACTTCTGTTCATTTATCATTATTAAGCTATTTCCTGGAGATACTCAGTGTATGTGTGCACTTGTATGACCACCAGAATTGTCTGCAGTTACACAGACAAAATATTAATCCAGGTTAAAAGGTACATTTTTCCCTTATAGTGTATACTGTGTTTTAGTTTCAGCTGTATACAGCTGAGAATGTACCATTTCTCAGTTTTACCTGAATATTTGACATGAAGAATTATCCCAGCCACAAATAAGGTACAAGGTTTACCGTATTGTACTCATGTACAGTAAATTTATTCTTTTGCTGTTTTTACCATTGGTAATACACTCCTGGCATCATCTCTTTTAAATATTTTTGCTGGGAAAAGAGTATGCAAAAGAATATTTATTAGCTGATTTAAATTCAATTAACTTCATTTCCCTTTCATGGGGTTTTTAACAATGCTTAATGAGAGATGTAACTGAATTGCAGAGCTGTGACTTCCCTCTGAATACATCAAGATCTTTCCTGAATTCTGGTGAAGATTTCTTGATCATTCACACTTTAATCCTGGCCTTTGTAATTATTTTGTAGCATATGAAAAGTCCCATAGATGCTAATTCTGTTAATCTTTGTCATGCTTATTTAACAAATAGTTCCAGCTCCTCATTTATCTGCCTTAGTATCTATTGTTTATTGGTGATTTTTTTTTCTGCCTGTAAACCCCTGGGTTGAGGCACTAAGACCACCCTGCACTCCCCACCCTGCACATTAACACTTTGGTTTTATGGCTAAATGAGGGAGATTCCTCTTAACTGCCTTGTACTCAGACCTCTACAGACACTCAATTGCCACTTCAGCAGCATTTAGAAAGTAAATCTCCAGCTTAGGGAAAAAAAAAAAAAAATTAGAACTGAGCACCAGCGTTGCTGAAAAAATTCTTGTGCGTATTGGAAGATGCAAGAATTTAAGTTTATAAAGACTACCTATTATCTGTGTGCATAGACAAAAATGTGATGCTCTTTCCTCTCTGCCTTGCTTTTAGTCTCATTCAAGCAAATGGGCTGATAAATGCTTGGAACTTGTCTATCCCTCCTGTTATCCTCCTTGTTTGCTTGCCTTCTTTCAACAGCTTCTCCATTCGCAGTGTTAAAGAACAGGAGAAGAAGAACACTTAAAAAATGAAAGTGTTCTAATGTGTAATCCTGTGAAGAAGGATGTCCTGCTTCCCCCACAGATGGTCAAACTAGAAGGGTTCCTTTCTTGTCTTCAAGTTTGTTATGTCAAGAAGAATGATAAAAGCACACTGAAATTGCAAATCATTGCATTGCTGAACACAAGCTCCTGTGTGTGGAGCACTCTGAACTCTTTGAAGACTTCAGCCTGGGCTGCCGTTTTGTGGGCAGCAGGGGTTCAGAGGCAGAGCTTGTGGATGTCAGAGCAGTTAACTGAGCTAGGCTCTTTCCTAAGCATTTCTTAAGCATTCCTTGTTTTTTCTTGGTTTTCCATGCAGGGACCCAGATGTACATGGATAAACATGCAGACACATGGTATTTACAGACTGAGCACGATAGCTGAGCCACTACTCTTAAACCAGCAGCCACCGTTCTGCTGGGTGTGCAGTGTGTCCTCCCTAGGGCCTGGTGTAACCTTGTTTGGGGAATTAAGTGGGATATGACTCCCAGAAGCACACATTATGTATCTAGATGATGTATTTCTTGTACTGAGACAGCTGGAGGAAAATGTTCGTGAGGCTTGCCATAGACATTTTGGTCAGGAAAGGCTAGGAGAGGACATGTCCAGCAGACCCTGGATGGCCTCTCTGTGGTGATCTCATCAGCTGCTGGGAAGACTGGATGCAGCTTTAAACTTTGGGACATACACTTGGATACTGCTTGCTTCAAGCTGTTCCAGGGAAATGTGGAGAATGCTGCATAGCTGTGAAGGCCAATGGAGCAGCTGCCACATGTATTGGGATTCCTGCTCCATCCACCTGAGCTTTGCAAACCCTGGTGAGATATATCTGGTAGAGCCTTGAAGTGCTCAGAATGGCTTTTTGTGCTCAAGCCCTAGTGAACATAACTATACTATACATAACTTGGGGCAGTGGTCTGATCTTTGGGTGTGACCCAACTGCTTATGTCTGGAGGCAGGTTGTGGTTTGGGATGGCCACAATGATTGGGAGACCTCCTGGAGGGGCTTGAGGGAGCTTAGGTAGTCTTTGCTACTGTTTTGGCAGGCTGCAGTGCTCTGTGCATGCATTCAAAGATCCCAGATATAGGCAAATAAAAGCCTTTGCTTTGGTTCCCCCTTACTGGTGGTTTTTTTTGTTTTTTTTTTAAACTCCTGCATCTGCTACGATGCACAATCTCCTGCCTGCCCCTATGAATGAGACAGCAGTGGAGCAGATTTTTTAGGCTGATAAAGAACAGGAAAAAACAGTGGATGTAGTGGAATTTGAAGAGGGTTCATACCACTGAGCAGCACAGTGTGCTGTGCTGGCATAAAGTGCTGCAAGATGGTGCCCTTGGTCAGGATTTGCAAAGTCATAGGGGATATTTGAAGCTGTTTAAGAGAGACTTGCTTTGATTATGCTTTAAAAACACTTTCTTCTGCTGACTACAGCAAAGCCCTTATCTTCCTACCTTGGGAACAGAAATCTTTAGGATGTGAGTGCTGCAGATCCTGCTCAGACCAATATTCAGTTTTGTTCTTAATTTATGATGGTTTTGGCTTACTGTGAGGAAGTTAAATGGATTGTGGCTCTTTGGGTGGTGACAGGAGATGTCTGAGAATAGTAACTCCAGCCCCGATGCAAACAGATCTTAGTGTTCAGGTCTTGCTTTGTAGCTGCTGAGGGGGACCAGGGCTTGCACTGTCCTTTTGCGTACTTGGGTGAGTTCTGGAGAAAATTGGGTAAGAAGTCAGTGAGTGCAGAGAAGTTGAGTGATGCCTGTGCATTTAGAATAGCCAGAGGTGTTGATTATTTAGCGCTGAGTTTTTGGGTTCAGCAGCATCGTGTGCCTTCTTCCTTTTCCATGCCGACAGTGCTATCTTGTGCTGTAGTCTTGGCACTGTCCTGTTTCCCATCCCTCCTTCTTCCCCACCCCCTCTGATTACATTTCAGTTTCTTCCATGTAAGAACTTGTAGTGGTTTCATGTTTGTCAATTTCTGTTTCCCAAAATTAGTGTAGTAGTCTTGAGTGCCCATTAGAATTATTTACTCTTTTTCTGCTGTGAGATAGGATTAGGAGAAAAGCAAGGCAGGCTCAAAACTTAAAAGGTATAAAGACAGGTTTATTAACAAAACTACAAGAAAGAAAAAAAAATACACTTTTTAGCATATGTATTCCCAGAGGCATGTCAACTTTCTACTGGTTTAACTAGATACCAATGTTCAGCCTTAGTTACTGATTGGGTTTTGCTATAACTTCCTAGAAAAGTCACTCCCTGGCAAAACCACCACAGAACTGTAAATTACTACAGTAAACCTATTACTCTCTGGGGTTGTGTTTAATGAGTGGAACTGTGCAAAAGCCTAAAAGATAGAATAATTTGAATTAAGGTACTAAGTCATGTTGGAGGCTTTTACTTTCTACTGAATGTAACAGCAAATATTGCAAGCCTGAAGGAATACAAGGGAGATATTTACTGCGTCCTTTTGTGCATGGAATAACTTAGGGAAGGATGCAGATTGGCCAGCCCTGCTGCACCTCACCTAGGTGAAGTGCAGTGCAGCTCTCTGGTACCTCAGTGAAAGATGGATAGTGGCACAGCACAGCTGGATGCAGATGTGACCTTGTACCTTGTCCCAGCAAACTTGTGCAGTGGGGGAAAGTGGCAGCAGGAGACAAGCACAGAAAGGATTCACAAGAAAACCTGGGTCTTCCAAAGTCACCATGAAGCTAAAGCAGTTTAAACACTCACCAATTCAACCCACCATTCCACATAACTTAGATATGATCCAAACCAGAATGTACTCTGTGAATTTGGTTTTTTGCACTTTTCTAAGGGAAGAGAGAACTTTGATTTTTTTTTTTTTTTTTTTTTTACTGGTCTCCTTTTAAAAGTTTGTGTTTCTTGTGTTTGGGAAGAATCAGTAGCCCAATTTCCTTCCAGAACTCTAAGATCTCACCACAAACTGTGTGTGTACACATATAGATACACACACACACAAATATTTACATTAGAGCCAGCCATTAAAATACTTGAAGCTGATTTACAGGATGTCTTCAAAGTATTGAAAAAACCATGGGAATATTCTTGATTTCCCATAATGATGTGGTTCCTACTCAGCCTTCTCTGGGGATAGGGGTGTAGGGTGGGGGAAGCAGCTGGGTGGGAGATAGCAGCAGCTTTTTAGTACACACTACCAAAATAAATTAGGATTTTCTTTACATGGAGACACAGTGCTTAAAAAAGAAATAAAGCCATGCATTTTGTTTCTCCTCAAGTTCTCTGCCTGAAAATAGTTTGACTAAACCTTTGGGGGGTAGATATGGTATTTCTTTTCAATCTCCTCTTGTGCTTTTTCTTCTCGCTTGAGGGTTCATTGAAATGGAGAACAGAAATCTGGCCTTTGTTTCAGTTATTTCTGGTTCAGCCACCAAAATGCCTTTGTGTTTGGGCCTGAAGCCAGTCTGGCTAATGCCATCTTGGGGGAAGACCCTTCCACTTATGGAAATAACAAGCCTGGAGGTCCTCTGGTTCCACAGAGAATATTTGTACTCAAACACAAACAAAGCAGAGCTTTTGACTGAATCAAAAATCCTTGACTCCCTCTGGTGTGTTTGCCTCCTGCCTCCTACAGTCTGCTGTTAGCTGTGCTTTCATGGCTCCCTGGCACTGTCTCCCCTGTTGTATTTCTTTGTATGTTTTCCATGAGCACAAAGGTATCTGTGTAAATCTCTTCGTTTTGCAGGTGATTTCATTCTCTTCCAGCCTTTTTTATCTGCCTCCTTTTTCTCAGCTTTGTCCCAAGGTGAAAGTCAAATTTGGGAAAGATTAGAAACAGATATGTATAAGAGGGATTGACCCAAGTTTTCGAGGCTTGAAGATGACTGTGAAGGGAAATAAAGTGCACTTACACCCTTCTTTAAATCTGTTGGATTTTTTTTAATACCATGCCCGATCCAGCCAACCTGGTACTGTTACTGTAGTAGGACAGGTGGGGTAAGAGGGCCTCTTGCATTTTTTTCTTTAGCAAAACTTGAAGATGTCTGGTCAAATCCCACTGCCTTAGATAGGCACTATATTAAATTAGCTCTTGAAGGCCTGCCTACAGACTGCTCCATGCCTGAAGAAAATGGACTTGGAGGGCTGGGAGAGAGGGAGTGTTCCCTTTGCTTTTGTCTTTGACTTTTGAGGGCTCCTTTTTTTTTGTCTGTTTTTTTTTTTTTTTTTTTTCATTTCCTTGAGCATCACTGTTCTTTGACTTTTGAGGGCTCCTTTTTTTTTGTCTGTTTTTTTTTTTTTTTTTTCATTTCCTTGAGCATCACTGTTCTGACAGACTGTCTCTCCTACCCTTTAATTAGCAGGAGATAGCTACCAAATATCATCCCTTCAGTATTTCTGCAAAATCAGGATATATCTGGTGTGTATATAGAGTAAACAAATGGAAGGAAACCCCAGGATTTAATAGCAGTCATACAGTATTCATAGTAGTCTTTTACTTCTTCCGAGGCTTCAGAATTAATTTTGAGGCAGGGAGCTAATTTTTTAATTACCTTTAAGTAAAGTGCTGCTGAGGAGTAAAAAGCTGCATTTGTATTTAGTGAGGTGCTGACTCAGCATGGCATAAATGGAGTCCACCAGCTTTTTGTGACGTCTTGTAATGCCTTTTTCTCCCTCATTGTTTGAAAATGAAGGGATATAGGAGTTTTGAGGTTTGTTTTTGAGTCATCTGGCTTCCTGCTGTGAGATTTTGTGGGAATGCTTTCACTGTTCTTCAGTTTCACCCATAAATGATTGTGCCTAGAATGTATCCTGGGAGAACATGTGCTTCTCTTTTTGCTTAATGCTTAATTATCTTTCTTTGGGCTGCCTTCCCATAGCATCTACCTCTGTCGGATTTTGGTCTGTGAGTCTGTGACTGAGGTTCCACGGTTTGAGAATAATGCAAAAAAACCCCAAGAAATAAGAATTTTAAATCTTTCAATACAACTACTTTTATGCTATTTGGTAAATGCTTAGAGACCTGCTCAGTAAAGCCTGGGGGAAAAATTGCCTGACTTGCAGTTAATTTTTACTGAGGTATGATTGCCCTTGAAGGTCAGAGAGAGTTTTCCCTGAACTAAAAGTCTAAGAAATGGTTCTTAGGTTTGTGCAGGCTTTTGGGCATCTTTCAGGTTTGGGGTTAGTTTCTTGGTTTGCCTGGACCCGTGGCAGCTTCCCAACATTGTTCTTTGACCTGCTGGGAAAGAGTGGAGAAACAGTGCTCTCTAATTCAGCAGAGGTTGGGCAATAGCATTTCTTGAGGGTTAGAGCTCTTACTGGTTGGGATTGTCCACCATCACAATTCAACAAGCTCCCCAGTATGCCTTGATACCCAGCTTCTTCCTCCTCTTCAGTTATCACCTAATTTTTTGCAATTGTAATTTTGTAAGATTTTCCAGAGTTTGGTTTCATACATAGCAAAATCTTCTGGTTGGTTTGTGCCACTGGAGCTGACATCTAAATCGTGTCGTTCTTCAGTTACTTGTCATAGCAGATCTCTAGTGTTTCCTCTGTTTTCACAGAAGCTTGAAAACTCTTTCATTGTGTCATCTTTAGTTGAAGAAGCAGTTTTGTTCAGGTTTTAAATGATTTCTACTCGCACCTGCTTGCAACAGGGCAGTGGAACTAGTGTTTAAAAAGTTCATAGGTTTGTGAGAGAAATTGCATTGAGGCTTTTGATGGGTGCCTCAGATAAAGCACAGCAGAGGTGCTGCACTGCCATTGACTTTGCAAACTACTGCTTGCAGTTAAAATATGGAGAGGCCCTTTTGCCTTGGCTGATTGGCAGTGCCCCTTTGCCAGCAGTTAGTCTTGTGTGTGTCTGCTTGGCAGAACAGAGCCAGTTAAGGTAAAATCAAAAAGCTCAGGTTAACCTGTGGATAGGAGATGCTTCAGTGAGGGTGGCTGTTCTAGTTCTGCTGTGGCTGCTCCTCCTCTGTCCAGGCAGGAGGGATCCCTGGGCTGGTCACTGCTTTAACCCTCCTGCTTGCACCCACTAAGGGTTCTGTTTGCACAGGGTGACAGTGTCCAAGCAGAAGCTTAGACTGGTTTAGATAAATCCATTTAATTGTTCTGGCAGAGCTGGGGGTTCCTGTGAGCTTGGATAATGTGTTAGTCTGCAAAATGTTCACCTTTACATTCCTCTCCAAGTGGTATTGTTTTTCTATTATCTCTTTTCCTCTATTTTGCCTGGTGAGAGGCTGATGCTTGAGGCTGTGAGTGTCTTCTTTGTCCATGTGCCTCTGTACAGGCTCACAAGGCTCACAGAGTGCTGTGTTAGTAGCAGGAGGCCTGTGTTCTCTCAGGAGGTCATAACTCTTCCTTTGCTGGAAACAAACTCATCCATCCATTCGTGTGTGAGAGTTTCAATGGTCTTGGAATTTTTGGTAGCAATGACAACATGATAGTGAAAATCTCTGAGGCCAACCTGGCAAATGAAAATGGGGAAGCAAAAGCTTGAAGTTGTGTAGAACTTCAGCCAAGCTGGCAACCTGTTGGGTGATCTAAGATAACTTGTTGCTTTATCAGGTGAAGGAGAACTAGGAGGTCTTAGGTTGTTCTTTATATTGATGATTTTGGGTTCCTTTTATTACCTTCTTTCTGTGGTAAGGTTATTTATCTCTAATTCATCTAATACCAGTCTTGCCCTCAAGAGGATCCTGAGGCATTCGTGTCTGTGCCCATAACCGTGGCAGCTAGATGCCAGTGAGGATCTGAGAGCCTCCTTCAGTCCTGCAATAAATACCTGGTGCCAACTGGCACGATCCAAGAATTAGTGGGCTTGTCCATTAGCCTTTTCTCTGATTAAACCACCAGCCACTCTGCAGGAACAGCTTCCAAATCACACTCCCCTCTGCAGCAAGCAGGGATTTCTTCCTTGATTTCTTTGCAGCTCATGAGCCAAACCAACATCACACCTGCCTGCCATTCATCTGCCAGTGCTGCTGGTGCCAGACCAGCTGTGCAACAGCAGTTGCTTTCTGTCTGGGGTGAGGACAGATTGCTACTGCAGAGACTCAGGAAGCAATTGGATCAAAAACATAATTTGCTCTTTAAGCACACTGAAGTCCAAGTAGATCTCCTTCCCCCCTGCTGAAAGAACTGGGTGGGAGAGGGGGGTTGGATAAAATAAGATGATGGGAGGTAAATAAAGGGAGGAAAGAACTGAGCTGCATCCTCACCATCTGTCTGCTTGGAGTGGTGCAGCTGCTCTGCCATTGACAGGTTGCTGTCTCTCCACTCACTGCAGACAGCCAAATTACTTGCATTGTGAACACAAATAGCTGAAGATTAATACTACTAAATAGCCTGGTCACAAAATCTACCCTGAGGCAAAGCCTCTAGCTGCTTGAAAACCTTAAAAATCCTCTCCCTCTTGATTCGATTCACACTTCTCTTCAGAGACTTACACAATTTGGGAGCCAGACATTTCAGCACACATGCTTTTTCTGGATCAAATCCTGTGTCTTTGCAGCACAGTCAGTTTTGGAACATTGATAAGTTATCTAGAAACAAGGGGAATGGCCAGTTGGAGTTACAGTGGTACTACTACCGTGCTTAAAATTAGTTAAGATGTGTTTAAATGCTTCATTATCTCAGGGTCTGTCTGCCACCCAGGACTGCACAGTTTCTGGCAGTCCCAGCTCCAGGGAGATGTGGAAGATGCTCTCCTTTTAATTGTGAAGAAAATGCTCTTTGCATCAAGTGCTGTGGAAAACAGGCAAGCATGAACTGCAAGGTTACAGGCATAAAACAAAGAAAAATTCCAGAGGTATAGGGTGCTCTTGTGAATGGCTGTAAACCTTTGTTGAAATATCAACTCGGCACTCGAGGTATCTGAGGGATTCACCCAGGGCAAGGAATGAGGACTTCACCCAGGGGTTTAGTTCTCCTCTCCCCGAGCCACAGGGTCTTTGATGTGGTCTCATGACAACCTGGGTCCTGATCCAGTACTGTTGACATCCGTAGAAGAATCCTTTGTGTACCCAACCTAAAAAGAAAAAAAAAAAAAATCCAGCACAACACAATTTTGGATACTCCTCTCATGGTGTTATTAATGATGATAAAGATTTTCCAGAGATGAGTCACTGGTAAGTGTCCCTTCCTGAGCCTGAAGGACCATTCAGGCAGTTGTTAATCCCTGAGACTAGCTCTGCAGCTGAGTCATTACAGAAAATCTGAATATGGTTAGGGGCTCAAGGTGTCTCTCATAACTGTTCAGAGAGGTCATGATCGGATGGCATATCCGATTACATCACATATATTTGCAGTGTAGGACTATAAAGTAGTGATGACAGGAGCACAAAACATAGCTGAGTTGAATCCAAGTGCTTTTTGTGATAGCCCTATAATTGCTGCTACTTCTCTTCTTTTTTTTTTTTTGTTAATTTCCCACAAAACCATTCCCTACATACTGCCTCCAGCACACCAAGTCCTGACTTTGTTGTGAGGCTTATCCAGCCTCTGGCTGGTTTCAGTTATGGAGAATCAGTGCAACTTCCAACCTCTGTGTAAGTCCAAGCCCTATACTCACACCACCCCAGACTTTGTGAAGCAGGAGATGAGAGACCTGCTCTGCCTCCTCTCTCAGTAATTTGTTCTCTGATGTCCAGGCATATCATCCTCACTGGAGAGGAGGCAAAGCTTCTTTTATATCCTTTTCTTCTGTTATTCTCAAGGGGTTCAGGCAGTAGTGTGTGCTCTGAGAACAGCAGCAGATGCAGGCTGTGTTCTCATATTTCTGGGTTTCCTGGGGAAGCTTTTGACTAAGCAGCTGCCATCTCATGCAGAGTCAGAATCTGAGTCTCAGAATGTGGTAGAAATGTCAGAGGAAATATAAGAAGTTGCTGCCCCCAGCTATTTGCTGCCTTTCTTCAAAATCTGCAAGGCTGCTGGAGCAGAAAGTATCTTACTATTGCATCTGGCAGCTTCAGCAAGCTTCACCTCCCTTGGCAGCAGAGCTGATACCACGGGATTTACACAGCAACAGTAAAACAGCCCCTCGACCATCCTTGGTGCTTTGGTAGGTCAGGAGGAGGAGCAGAAGGGATAGTAGTGGCATCATTTCTTAAATTTCTCTTTGCAGACTTGAAAGCCATCTCTAATGAGGTTAGCATGAACTGCCTACTTAATACTCTTATTCTTTTTTTCCCTGTTTCTCTCATACTATTAAATGCGATTGACAATTACTTTTGTTTTCAGGATTCATGACATAGAGTACTGTCAATGTAAGGATTGAACTGTTTTTATTTTTCCTTTTTTTTTTAAGTTTCACTGTAGTCATAGTGAAATTGAGGCCCTGGAAATTGAGGATTACAATGTTTTCCGTTCTTTTTGCCCAATCCCTGCCATCCACTCAGAGTTTTTCTTTGCCACTGGGGCCTTGTGAGCATCTCTTGTAAAACTCCACTGCAGATTCTGCATATGCCTCTATCTGGTGCCATTGCTGGCATCATCAGGCTCTGTGATGCCCACCGTGGAAATAAGTAAGCCCAGCTCTGCTCTGAAAATAGAGCCATGTGAGAGGTGAATTCCTGGAAGGTGGTGTGCCAGAAGCCTGGTGGTTTGAGTAGAGATGTTCAGTATAACCTTGGTGATCCTTAGAGCACGTTCAGCAAAGCCTACAGAAGTGTGAAAAGAGACAGATAAAGTTGTTGAGGGGGTTTGTGGGTTGTGACTTAGTAATTCCTTTTTGCCATGCAGACTATAGATTCCTGCTGCACTGGAAGTCACTCTTGGCTCTGCTCTGCTGTCAGGTTCCTCTCTCCCCCTCTCCTCATGCTCCTTCCAAAGCTTGCTCGCTGCTGGCCATGCAGTGGCTTGGATGAGAAGGGTGAGATTTGTTTCTCTGAACTGTCTACAAGTCCAAGTTGCCTGGGTTCCATCACTGCCAATCTCCTTAGAGGGTTGCTATTGTTCTTAATGGGAAGCTGCTATTCCTGAAGATGTTTTCCACATGGGGTCTGACACCTCAGCAGACAGGCTGGGTTCATTGGGTGAGGATGACTCTGGGCAGCACCTCCCCACCATGCAGGAATTGCTTATAAATAGGAGGACAATTTGACGTGTTCCCTTTTTCTTTTCCCACCTCCCACAGCTCTTGGGAATGAGGAAGGAAGCCAATAAGAAATGTTGATGTTGGCATTTGGCATTTCAGTCAAAAGCGAAGGAAGATGAAGTGGAATGCCTTTTTTGTGGTGGGCAGAGAAGTGTTGCTGCAGAGGTAGTGTGAGGCTGCTGCACAAAAAAAAAAAAAAAAATCCTGCCTGGATTAGTTCAGTGTTCAAATTCAGGGGGAAAACAGTTGACAGTTTTTGTCTCTGAGATTCCTAAAGTGACTGAGCCAGCGAAGGAGACCCAGTGGGTTCTCAAGTGAAATTCTTACAAAATGACCTCGTTTACACTCACTGCATCCTCTAGCAGTAAAACCCTTTAAATTCAATTTCAAAAATTCATGAGTTCAAGTGCTTTAATGGAAGCAAAAGAGAGACCTTTCTGTTTTGTCCTGAAAGAGCTCATGGAGAGTTCAAAGGGAACTTTTAGTGTCTAGTTATGCTGTGCCCACCCATCCAAGAACTCTTCTCCTTGAGTTAACCTGAAGCTTGAATGTTTTATTGAAATCACTGTGGAATGTTGACTTTAATGTGAGACTTGTAAAAGGGCAGCCTGTAAACCAAGGCACTTATACATCAAAGGTGAATTTAACTTCAAATTATGCACACTATAAATAGGATTTTCTAGTCTTTTCCTGCTGAAATTGTTCAATATTTTTCTATGTTTTTTATTATGGCAGAGCTAAGGCAGTGCAGAAAGATTTAAAAATCTCAGTCTATAAAGGCATTTATGAATTGGAGGAACATTGCCATCACGATGGTTTTTAAATCTGTTTTTTTAAATTGTAGTTCACCCCTTGAAAAATGTGTTACTCTTCTACCTCTGGGATTAAATTCACGGCCTGCTTGCAGTGTGAAAATGCTGGCAGTGGAGCAGTTGCATTTGGGAGCTTTGCTTGCGAGGTGTTTTCACTTAGCTGAATATAAATTAAACTTGGGGTACTGTGAAATGCAGTTCACTTGGTGCTCTCTGCAAAGTGGAACATCACCACTCTCATCCACGTAAGCAGCTGGCAGGGATCTCTGCACCATTGTTCCTGCAATCAATTAGTCCTTAATGCTGAAGAGTCAGTCTATGGGAAGGGAAGAATGAGAGGGATTCTAAATATGAATTGCTGGAGCTGGGAGTGTGGAGAGAGTTTTAAGTAGGAACCTTGAGTACTGAAAAAGTCATAATCTGAGATAAGATGGGGGATATATTAAAGCTTTTAGACCATGTTAATCCTGTAATCAGCCCCTTAAATTTTCATTTTTGTTTTTAATACATTCTAGCTTTCTTTGTCTCTAGAGTTAAATTTGACACTTTTTAATGCAGAGCTTTCTGTAACTTTTTCATCTGGCTTCTTTTAAGAGTAGCACAAAGGATTTTGAGGAGAATTATTTCCTTTAGGTTTCAATCTTCATTAGTTTATGTCCTCAGAGATATAAAAGCAAATTAAGTGTCACTAATGCAACAGAAAGAAAGTCTGAATACATGCAACAGAATACATGCAACAGAAACTGGCTGTCAGCAAAAAAAAATCTGCTATGAAATGTCAGCCCCAAATCAAAATTTTGCTGTAGGAAAAGGTCCATAATAGAGCCACAGTGGGTTTTAACACAACAGACCCTAATCACATCCCTCTGCCAGGCTGATTAGAGTTTAATTGCAATCACCATTTGCAGCCAGAGCACACTTCCCAACCAGCAGGGGCCAGGACTTGGCCAGAGCCCAGGCCTCAGCTGGGAGGGTTTCCTGTAAAATATTCTACAACCAAGTCTTTGTTCATGTCAGTTGGGAAAATTTCTTAAAATGCTACATTTCTTACAGAAAGGTTACGTGAAAGTTTCTAGAGCAGTCAGTTTGGTGCTAAACAGGTAGCATGAGCATCTCAGTCATCTGTTTTTAGCTAAATAATACTGATGGTGTCAGTCACATATTGCCCAGGGCCCATCTTGTAAATCAGCTCTGGCTGTGGCCTGCTGCTCAGGCCTGAGCACATCAGAGGGATTTCTTATACAATTACAGCAGTTTTTCATGTCCTCATGCAATGTCCAGCTGTGTCCACAGGAGCTGTTGTTGCTCTGACGTGACTATGTTTGTACCTTGTGTTCTTGCACCACATGCCTCATGTTGGTTTTGTTCATGTGTCATCTCCCACATGCTGCTGAGAGGTTGCTTTCCCTACCTTGGCCCAGGTGCTTAGGACACCAGTTCAAGGCTCTTCAAGCTGAGAGTGATTTCTCTGGTTTGCAGCTCTCTTCTGAGCTACTTGTGTTTGTGCTCCTGAATGCCTGGCAGGCAAAATGCACTGACTTTGCCCAACGCTCTGACTCAAGCTAACAGCTCTAAGTTTGCCTAAAATAAGTGGTACCAGGATGAAACTGATACCCGTGGAGCAGACAAAGGGCGGAGTATAATGGGTTTATTTCGTTCTCTCAAGTGCAGGAAAGATTAACTTTAAAATGCATATTTTTAAACACATGCAGTCGCATCCTTGCAAAGTGAGTATGAAATGTCAAAAAAACAAAAGCCAGAGTTGTTTGTAGCCTGGATGAACTAAGCCAAAAAGGACATCTGTGTATTTTTGGTTAAATTTAGCAGTGTGTTAGAGTTGATACTAATGACTGTGCAAAATGCAAGACATGAAGAACTGTACTCAGAATGTGGATGCATGTGAATACCACTGTGTATTTGTGTGTATGGTATATGTATGTACATATATATGTATGTGTGTGTTTATTTATACACACACACATATACATACATATATGATTTTTCTAATAGTGTCCTGTATTTATTGAGCAGTTATTTGCAAAAATAATCTTTAAATTATGAAGGAGTTTATGTTGGGGTTAGAAATCACATAATTTGTAATTTTGTGCTTCACCTGTTTATTGACTCTGAGTTGTTCACTGTGTTAGTAGTCACCTCAAAGGGGCACTTCAAGACCAGCCCAGGGCAGGCAGTGATACTGTACCCATCATATGAAGCCCCAAAGAAAGAATTCCCAGTATTTATAAATTATGCATTTAAGACTTTCCTTGGCCTTCCAGGACATCTGCTCTCCACAGCTGATCACAGCAGATGATGCAGCGTATTTCAAACCTTTTTCTGTTGCCTCCTTAATTTTGTGACACAGAACTGCTTGCACTGTCTGTGCCCATGGAAGCTCTCTTGCCTTCTTTAGAGATAACTGTAGCTTTTAATATTAATGCCAATGAATTGCTCCCCATGAACAAAATAAATCAGGAAAGGGGAAAGTGCAAGCAGAATTATTTGAGTCAGCAGTGAGGTAGAACACCACTGATTATTGTGCTTATTTTACTTCTGTGTGTGTCATTTGGGTTTATTAGTGCACTCTTGAAACATACTGTAGAATAGAAATATTTACAATACTGATCTTTTGTTCATCTTTTCTTGCAGAGGTGACTTTTTTGCAAGGGCCTGACTTTTTTTGTGTTGCCTGTCAAGATTTTTCATGTTGACTCTTGGAAACCTGCTGCAGAGTCTTCCCTGTTTACTATTCAGTCCTGTTTTCTTCTTCCTTTAGCAGGTAAGCATATGTTTCTGCAATACTAATTCCAGCTGGAAAATGTTTCCAAATTCAGACACCTGGAGAGTTTGTTTTGTTGGACTCAGTAGGGTTAACATCTCTCCTCCAAAATTTCTGCCACAGGAAAATACATGAATAATAATGCAGTACTTTGGAGTCTTTAGCATCAGTGCATGTTAGTCTGCATCCATCTAGCTTTAATGCAACTCCTATGCTTGAACTTTCAGTTGGGAATCTATTTACAGCTGAATCAGGATTGTGAACAAGCAGTATAGAAAATTGCTTGAATTGTTGCTGTCTGAGAGGAGCCTCTAAATAACTTTGTGTCCTTGGGGAAAAAAAGCCTTGAAGAGGAGAGCCAGAGTGGGTGCTGGAGAAGCTGGGGTGTCACCCACCACAGCACCCTGAAGCTGAATGAGAGCATTCAGCTACTGTTCACCAAGATCCCAGTCAGTGTTGCAGAAACAGATTTAGCTGCCCTGGCTGGCTGTGCATAAAGCAACAAGGGATTCTCAAATGACCCATATATGATTGATATGTAGATGGGTGTGGCAAGAAGGGACACTGAACAGCTGAGCTGTAGGAATGTCTTACACAGCTGCAGCTCTTCTGCAGGGGGCCCTGGCCAAACCCTTGATATTCATTGTTGGAGTTGGATTTGTGTTGGAGATTAAAGGTTTTTAGGAAGAAAAACATTTTTAATGATTTCTTGAAATCACTTTTATTAAATGCTAGTCATCAAAGGAGAGTGTGTATGGTGGTGTGCAAGTGCATTTATGTGAAATGTGCTTACTCTGTCTTTGATGTTGTTCTGTTTTCCTTTTAACATTATCATCACATGTAGGAACTCTTGTTTTTTTTCAAAACAACTTAGATGTTTTCCCAGAAAACAATTGTCAGTTTCCTTCTGCAAAAGGATTTTCTTTCTGAACGTATAGAGCTTTATTTACTTTATCACTGAACTGCAGAATCTAACCTCTGCCATGGCTTCTGCTTCTTTTCCTGTGTTTTTAAAGGAATGAGGTCTTTTCTAAAGGGTTGGCTCTTTTATTTATTTTATTTCGATTTACTTGGCAGTAATGCATGCTTTCTTCCCAATCTGTATGGAGTGGGAATGGTGGGAATTCCTGTTCTGTGCTATTTTATTGCAGTGGTAGCTGGATTTTCCTACAGTGTTCCTTGGTCTCATCCCAGGCTGCAGGAGTAAATGGTCCCCTATAAACTGCAGTTTGCCAGAGCACTGATCATAGTCAGTGTTGGGTTGGAAGGGACCTTGAGGATCATCTTGTTCCAATCCCCTGCCATGGCTAGGGACACCTTCCATTAGAGCAGGTTGCTGCAAGCCCTGTCCAGCCTGGCCTTGAACACTTCCAGGGATGTGAAACCTGTGTCTTGGGTTTCAGACCTGCAGCAGAATTTATCTTGTTCTGTAAACTGGGCACAGATGTTTCAAACTGAGAGAGAAATGAGCCCACACTTTTACCTGTGCTGCATGTTTTGTCCCTTAGGATTTTGAGGGTGCTGTTTAGGTACTGGACCTGGATTCCCTGACATGTGAGTTAAGGGATGTCAGTAGCAGAGAGGGGGTGTTGTACAATGGGAACTTGATAGTCCCAAGTCATGAGGAGTATGGGCATTGCTTTTCTCTTCATAAGTGATTCATCTGGAAAAGGTGAGGGAAGAACTACTCAGGCAGGAAATCCCTGCTACCTCTGCCTGCGTTGTTTCAAGCATACCCAGAAAGTTTCTGCTCCTGAACTTTACAGCCCTCCCTAAAACAAATGCCCACATCTGCTCTTAGCTAAATTAACAGTCTACCAGCTAATCTGCTACCAAACATGAGTTCTGTCAGCTGCAACTCCAAATACAGCTCCTAAGAAGATTCAGCCACTGCCAGCAGAACTAAAAGCTGCTTTCATGCTTCACTGAAATATTTTAAACGTTCACTGTGTACAATCTGTCTTTGGTTTGTTCATTGTTAAACTTCTTATTCTTGGTGTTCTAAATACCTCAGAGTAAACAGAGACATGTGTAAGCCCTCTGTTTTTGTGCAGCATTTGCAAACTATCCTATTATAAACTGTTTATAGTTTGCCATGCAATCTGTAACCTTACTGTGACTGACGGTCAGATCAGAGTTCCCACCATGTGAGGAGACATTGTTAAACATTATGCCTTGAGCAACTTACCAGCACCCTGACAGAGTGTTTGCTGACTGGAAATATCATTGTCTTTTGAAAAATCGCTGCCTTCCCACTGGAAACCCAGTATTTTATAACCACTTGGGTTTTTTAGTTTATTGCCAGCCAATGCATTACTTGGCTGGCAATACAGTAAACTTTAAGCAATGCTTGCAGTTCTATTGTATTCAAATTTTATATTCCAACATATGATTAAAATTATAAGTATTACTTGCTCTTCATTGTGGTATGCTATAATTTAAATATCTTAGGAGTCTGGCTGTACTGTAACAGGGGCCATAAAAAAAGGTATTGAAGGCTTCAGGCCCCCACTAGTTGACATCTGCAGGGCACAGCCTTTGTAAATATTTGTACACAGGCAATATATGTACGTAGGTTTGTACATTTCTTTCTGGATGTGCCTTGTGTTATTTCATGGAAATGTCACAGGTTTCAAATCCACTGCATGCAGAAGCATTGGCATGTGGGTGCCAATCAGAAATGGCAAAGTGACACATTTGCTGTCCTCATGAGGAGACAGAAGTCAGTAGGAGAGTGTTGAGGTAATAAGGGAGGTTAGAAGGGTTCACTGAGTTACAGCAGAGACTCACTCATTTTTATAGTAATTAGTATTATGGGAAATTCCTGGCAAAATTGTAACTATTTGTTTGCTCCCTTTTTCACCTCCTCCAAATACAAAGAGAAGAACCTGGCAGTAATTTCATTTATTGTTCAGTTATTGTTCACTCCTGGAATGTGTAACTTGAGCTGAAGTCTCTCTAAAATTTCATTTGATTCCCTAGTCAGATGTTCTTAGCCAGTCTTTTTGTTAAGGCTGTCTCATGAAAGCCTTTGTCCTTTTTCTCTCAATCTCTCAATGCTTTTGATCAGCAGCAGATTCTCCTAGAAATACTAATTTAATATCTCTCAACTTGAAATACCAGCTGAGCTTGTACCAGTGATAGCTCTCAAAGATTTCTCCATCCAGGGTCAGAGCATGTACTTGAGGAAATTAAACATTCATTAATTGGATGCCAGATTATTTACACTTGTATTATGATCAATCAGGCAAAAAACCTCATTCATCTCATCTAATTTTAGGTGTTTAGAGCTTGGAGTACCATATCCATATCTGAACTACTCAGATTATAATTTCTAAAGAAGGAACAGGCACATACCCAACATGACTTTCCTGACCAGGTTGAAATATCCTTTAAAGGATGCAATGCATTGCAGCCTGAATGTGCCCAGTTTACTGCAGCAGTTACAGAATGAGATCTGGATTATCCTGTACATTTTCTAGTAGCTAGGGCTGAATGAGCTTAAAAAAATTGGAAGACCAAACTGGAATGACAGAACTTTATCTCAAGAGTGTCTTAAATGCACCTTCCACTACTGACCTCCCAGGCCACCACGCTGCTGTTGCTGTGGTCATGAGTGTCTTGTTTTCTTCATAGCTCTTATGGAGAACTTAATCAAAAGGAAGAAAATAATTCAAATGCTGTTTCCAGTTTTCATCCCTTTACTTATTTGTCATCTCACAAATACAGGTAGTAGTAAAGTATAGATACAAGCATAAATATTCTCTCTAGAGATCTACCTGTTAATACTATGTGAAATAATTCTACCATAGAACAGCTTAAGTCTTACTTTTATTACATTGAATTTTGCAGTAATAAAGAAAGGTAAAAGTAGTACCTTTTATTCTTCTTCCATTTCCTCCAAGAGGACAGGTCACATCACTGAGGTCTGAATAATCCTCCAAGAGTTAAATTATGAGGATTACCAAAATAGGGCTTAAAAAAAAATCATGACATGGGCTTGAAAATTGATTGGGTTTTTTTATAATGTCTTTAGAATTTGTGTTCTGCATTTGAACTGAAATGGGACTTCCAGCTGTTTCAATGCCTGGCATTGGTAACTAGATAGCATTTCTTGATAAAGTCCAAGGAAAGTATGAAATGCAAGTGTGTCCTGGTGATATTTTCATTAGACCTCTCAACTAGGTCTTAAAACATCTAATAGTTTTGGATGCTTTTGGTTTTGACTACAAAAGTTTAGTCCCTCTCATAGAGAAGGACAGTTATACACTGTTAATAATTCAGCCTTTAAAATTAAGGCATCTATACTGCTTATTGGTTTGTTGTTTGGGTTTTTTTTAACTCTGTGGGGTACCAGCAGTAAGTTGGAAAGCCTTTTGCCTTTTTTAAAAGAATGCTTGAAAACATTTGAACCAAGAAGATTTTTTTGTTGAAAGCATTAGATAGGAAACAATACACTACAAAAAACCACTGAAACTTTCAATTTTATTCTGGCAGATTAAATTTAGATGTGTTTACGTTTCAACTAAATTCTTCTACAAAACAAATCAAGGAATGAATGAATCAAAATGAATCAAAAACCTGGATTCAAATTATCTTTATCCCAGTTGTAATCAGAAGTTCTGGATGCTCTCCTTCCTCAGAGAGTTCAGCTACAGATCCAAACCTTTTTCTTAGAATTAATCCCTATAACAGATGGCTGATAAAACCAATATGACATACACATATATACATGCACATATCTCCTTTTTAACACGTGGGGGATTAGGTGACGGCCAGGATCATTTTAGATTTATTTTACAAAAAAGTGATTTGAGTCCTTTCCCTGTCCTCCTCCCTGACTCCTCCAGTCTGCTAAAATGTTTGTGCTGTGAAGATGAACACTGCAGAAAGCAAGACTTTCATGTATATTTAGCAAGAAGATAAAAGTTTTGGTTTCATTCCTTCCCCCTGTGTTCATCAATCACATTAAAGAGATGGCCTAAAGTTGATGCAAACAAATGGCATTCAAAGTCCCTTGTCCATTTTGTAATTGCACGCAGCCATGGTTACAGCCCCACAGAAGGTATTTTTGCATGTTTTATTGGGGTTTTTTGTGTTTTACATGGCTGTTTTCAGGGCTCCCTCCTCACTCACCTGAGGGGACTCAGCCCCAGCCCAGCTGCCCTTCCAGGTGGCCTCATCACCTCAGGTGTCATTGTGTTCCAACCTCGCACAGATGGGCTTGAAATGAAATTTTAGAAAAAGTAGGTTGACACAAATGGTTTTGCCAGATTTTAAGGGTCAGGGTGAGCAAAGGCTGCAGATTTTCCACAGGACCAACCAAGCTTTGTCCATCCTCCTGTGATCCTCCCCTCACCGTGAAGATGTCAAATTGATGAAGTTTGGTGTAAACCCTCTTTATAGAGACCAAAGTATCTCAAAAGGACTTGAGCCAGAGATTTGAATATGGAGATTACCACACTCCAGGCTTCGCCATTCATTAAAGGTTTTCAGTTTATTTCTTTTTTCCAATGATAGTCCCAAAATGGAGCATGCTCCACAGGGAGCAGTTCACGTAAGTGCTGGCTGCAAATCTAGGACTCCCTGGCCTATAGCTGTCTATATGAAGGAGTTGTGCATTCTAGAAACATTGCTTTTAGTACCAGGATCCCAACAGAACATCTGGGAGCCTCACTCAAGTTAAGTCCTTCAGCTTTTCTGTTTCAGAGTGTGGGAGCTCAGTCTGAGTGGTCTTTAAAACTGCTGGCCCTAGAGCAGCCAGCCTGGAAAACCCTGGATGGCTCAGAGCTCCCAGTGCCACGAAGCCTAAAACATTTATGGTTCCATCAGTTTTCTGAGGGGCACCCAGAAAAAAGAAAAAAAAAAAAAAAAAAAGGAGCCTGCCTTTAGAGAGCTTGAGCTGGAATGTAGTTACTGTAGCCCAAGTTTGGAGAAGAGATAGTTTGAAATGATGAAATGGAGCCTGGTGAACTTAATAGCAGGACTCATCAGGAGAGTGAGACAAGGGGCATACCATAACACAGATGAAGACACACAGATCTTCTGAATGACACCTCTGTTCCTCCACTGCATTCCCCAGTACCTTGAGGAGGCTGGTGTTGATCCTGACTTTAGAGGAGGAGGAGTACCTCAATTAAGTATCTGTTGTTGCTACCTTGTGGGGAAAAAAATATTTTCTGTGAGGAAATGTAATGGAATGTGCTTTACTTCCTCAATAAGGAGGCATTCCTCCTGGGTGATAACTCAGGTTGATATCACGTTGTGTGTGTCTGATCGAAGGCTGACTGGCTAATGCGATGCAGTGACAGTGAGGAGTTTTTCCAAACCTTGCTGTGGAGTCTAAAAAATTCCACCACTCTGCCCTTTGCGATAAATTATTTCCTAGAGCATCCTGAGACAACACTCAGAATGTGATACATACTTGAGAGGTCATAGTACTGGACCTGCTGACCTGGTAAAATGAAGAAAGATTTAAAGGTACAAGTGTAAAATAATTTGTACAATTAAGGCTTTTTCTACTCTGGCTGTTTCCCCTGCCCAATATCTCAGTCTGCAGGGGTTGTCTCATCATGAGAAGGTGTGAAGGATGTGTGTGTGAAGGATGGCAAGAAGTCCCCATATTTAAGTTCCCATGGCAGTTCCATCGCACTGAGTGCTGCAGAGTCCTAGTGCACAGATAGATGTTGCAATTTTTGATTGTCTTTTAAATCTCTCTGGCGATTTTTCCATTCAGGAAGATATCCTTGTGAGGCAAAGGGAGAATGATGAATTTTCTGAAAGAATCCATTTATGTTGAACACAAGGCTTTTGTTGATTCTTGCAGGACTACAGGATTTGTTCCAAAGACCTATAGTACCATGCAAATAACAGCAGTGTAATACCACCAGAGTCGAAGATCCCCCCAGTTTGCAGAGCTGGCTCTTGCATTGCTTGGGTCTGAAGTAACCTTGCTGATTTAGGCACAGGAGGGGACAGTAATCTCAAGGCACAGTTCATGTTTCTAGCCATGCTCAGAGAACGTTTCACAAGTGATACAATGGCTTTGAGAGAAAGACAGGATATTGCGTGTAACTAACAGCTGCCCACCAGTGCAGTTCATTAGAAGCACTGTGAGTTGCTGAAGTGGATTCTTTATCTTGGTGTCCTTCCAAGACAATCAGAGCCTTCTTGGAAGACCTTGAATCAGAAATGTTTGGATATAAGAAAAATAGCAGTGTGCAGCACACACTTCTGATCTCTCAGGGTTCACAGATTTGGTACCATATATAACTGTAGAAGACAGCACTGAGATACTGTAGCTGCTGCATCAAGGTCATGGTGTTCTGGGAGCCAATTAAAATTATGCAAGATAGGCAGTTTAAGGAAGAACTCACATAGAGCTCAGGAAGGAGAAAAATCATGTGTATTATGAGCTCAGATACTTTGTAAGATTAATTTCCCACTATCTCATGATCTTGTAATAAGAACAAAAAGTATTTTAAATGTTTGATTTATTTATTGATCAGAACTCTAGAGACCTTACTTTCTAATCAAAATTTAAGATCTGACTTCTATTTAAGAGCAAAGTTTTGAGATTGTCTTGGAGTATATACTGGTTACAGTGGGCTGTTAATTCAGTGGATGGGCAACAGTAATACCTGAAACAGGTACATTTGGCACTCAGAACCCCATCTCCTTTCCAGGGGGCATGTGAGTGGAAGGTGGTAATGACAGAGGTCATATAATCCAGAGCACTGGTCCTCACTTCCTCCAGCAGAACTATTGCATTTTTTTGGACCACTGCACTGTCTTTAATTCCTAGAACCTTTACAGAGATGACTAGGAGCAATGCTACAAGCCAGAAGAATTGATTTATCAGGGAAAGCTCGATATTTTGGATGGGGGTGTAACAGGCCTATTCCTGTCCTAATTCTCTCCTAGTGCATTTTTCCTGCAGAACAAGACAAAAAAAGATTTAGCTGTCTACTTTATTTAAAGAACTGCTTGGATCGCTATGCTCTGTAAAACCAAAATCTGTTGACAACGGGGGTGGGATTTCATGGATGCTTTCAGCAGGTATTGCTCAGTTCATGACCTGTGTTAGATTGTGCTGGGAACTGGGGTCTATATCTGAGCTCAGAGTCTTGTTTTGCTGGCTGAAGAACATAGTGAACCTCCAAAGTGAAAAGTATAAAGAAGAGCTCACAGTCCAAACAGGAGTACTGAAGCCTTGATTCCCTGAGAGCCAGCTGAAGAGTGGTTTGCAAATACTGTGTTAGTACCAACTAACTCTTTTCCTTTCCCTTTATATTTAAACACTGCCTGAGGTAGAATTAGCTAGCCAAGAAAGACAGAAAATGAAGAGGGAGTACAAAAGCAAAGGGTGAAGGACAAGCAGGAAGGGAGCAAGGTGGGGAGGCTGAGGAGCTCAGTGTACAGGTAATAAATGTCATCCATCAGCAGACTGGGAAGATAAACTAGAATTGGATAGTTGCTGCAGTTCTTTGCTCAGATGCAGGCCTCTCTGCTGAGAAAATCTCCTTGGCACGGTCATACTACTCTGCCTTACACTGAAAAACTCCTGGAAGGGAAGGTCTGGGCTGTGGGCCCTGATTGCCTGCAGGTGCCATGGCATGGATGGCCATGTCTGGTGGAAGCCAGTGTATCCCTGAGGCAGGCAGTGGAACTGCAGCAGCCGTGGGTTGCCTGAAGGTCAGCTGTGAAGCTTTGCAGGATGGACTGTTAACTGCAGAAGTAGCTACAGGGCAGAGCATCCCTTTCTAGTCCTACTCAAAAGGCTCTTCTTGGGTGTCACCTTGTGATTGCTTAGGAAGGAGATACTGTAATGAGCATTTCTTTGACACAACCTAAAAGACAAATGCCATGTGTGAATCCCACGTGGAGATGAAGGGGCAGAAAGCCCAACTCTGTCCAAGGGGAGGCAGCTGTGGTCATGCAGGCATGGTTGGTCGCAGGATGCAGAAATACAGGAGCTGTTCCAAAGGTTGGGAAGGTGTCTAAGTAAGGCCAAGTCCTCTCTTACAAATCAGTGCTTGGCTGTGGTGAGGGCAGAAGTAAGATAAAGGACTAGCAAAACCAAGGCTGTCCTAAAACTAACCTCAATGAACAAAAAGGTGTCCTTGAGAATGCTTTTATTCCAGAGTTTGAAGAGTGGGATGGAGGAGGAAGGGTGTAAATAGACCCTGTTTGGTTTCAGACTTTCTTTACTCTCTTTATTCTTTGTTTTCTGATGATAAAGGTGCTTTATGTAGCGAAGGAATTGATGAGTCATAAAGTTTACAACTTTGCTTCCTCCTGGCTCTTTTTATTTTTTCCTGATGGTTGCATCTCCTTTCTTTCTGCTTCTCCCCTCCTCTGCTGGCATGGCAGGATGTGCTGTGCCTTTAAGAAGGCTGTGCTGTTCTGTCAGAAGACTAATTCCTGAGCTTTGGCATGTGTCAAGGCATGCCTTAAGTTTTGTGGTGTAGTTTATGAAAAACACAAATGCCTTTTTCTAGGGAGATTTTTAACTCCTTTCTGCCGCAGAGACACTTTACCATTCTCTTCTTTGCTTGCAAAGTGTACACCACTCAACATGACTAGGAAATTCTGCTCTCTTCTCTAAAACAGAGAGATAAAGTGAAGTAGTGGGCTACTTTTTTTTCTTTTCTAATTAAAATCTTTATTTATTGGGTTGTTTAGTTTCATGGCAAAGCTCTGAGTGGTAAATAAAGCTGAGATGGCAAATTCTCTTACTGTCTATGTGCTCCCACTGGTACCAATGCCACTGCAGTGCTCACCTGTCATTGCAGTAGCAGAATGATGTAGTCTAAAACATGTTTACCCAAAGCAGTCATGGCTTTATTGTGAATTTCATATATTGTGAATTTCTTAATGTTTCCCATTGTGAACATTACCTTTCGCTTCTTTCTCCCCTCTCATCATGGTCAAAAAGAAACTTGTAAGTACACAGTACAATTAAACTGTAAAAATTAACATAACATTAGGTAAATAAAATGTAAGGTTCTTTCTTTTTTTTTTTTTCAGCAAATCTCATTCTTTTGAAACCAAGTGTATGCTTGGGGAGGACTGCCTGGATTTTTTTTTTCTTTCTGATATTTTCTAGGCAGAGCAAAACACTCTTTAAACCACAGGTCCCAGCAAGAATGTTGCAGACATAACTGACGTATCAGGAGGCAACTGTGGAGTAACCCTTGTGATTTTAAAAGCAGGTTTTGATACAAGGTCCTGGATCTGTGTGTTAACATGGTTTTCTAGTAAAAGCATAGATCCTCTTCAACTTCCAGCTTGTATTTATTCACCTCTGCATTGTTTTAGACCTTGAGTTAGAAGTAAGTCCAGGTAAGCAGAAATTCCCCTACGAGTCTGGCACTCTGGGACTTGCTGTGCAGTCACTCGCAGGATGTGGGCCCCACAGATCAAAGAATTCTTTCTAGTAGAGACAGGCCTGTTTTTACAAGGAGAAATGTTGGAGGGGAAGAGAAGGAGCTAGGGCTGGCAGTGCCTTCCTCAGTGAGGTGGTTGTATGGCTCTGATTAAACTACTTAACCTTTGAGCTGCAGGGTTCGTGTGAGCTGAATAGTGGTATTAGTACCGTGTACAGCATGCTGGGTTTAAATGAATTAACCTATCAGTATTTACCGTCTCAGCTCTGTGATTGTGCTGGGTGCAGCTGTTCTATTTAAGAAGCTTATTGAGCCTTTGGGAGGTCTCCTCCCAGTGGTCCCCTCCCTCCCAGTGAGTCTGACAGTGCTCTGATCCCTCCCCACGGCCAGTGGCAGCACAGAGTGCTGAGCCACTCTGGAAGCAGTGCTGGATTGACAGCACTTCACCAGGGGCTGCAGAAGCACAGCTGCAGCACAAGCCCTTCCCAGGAGTTCTCTCTCCTGCGTTGCCCTCTGGCCGCCCAGGCCCCAGAAATCCCCAGCTGCCTGTTTCCTGCAGCATCCACTCATTCCTCTGCTGGAATGGGAAACAGAGGTCCAGGCTCTCCTGCTGTCTCTGCCACCTGCTTATGGGCTGGCCTGGGCAAGTCACACCGCCTCTCTCTTCTTCACTCATAATGCTGAAGTTCAGATTTTATCTTCTCCCTTTATACTCCAGAACTGCTTAGGTCAAGTTAATGAATGACATGAAGTCAAGCATGTCTGTGGACTCACAGCATGGTATAAATATGAAGTATTACTCTGCAATTATGGGTGGAGGTAGCCCTTGTTGAAAATAATTTATTTTATCATAAATCAACATTTGGTTGGGCGTAATCATAGAAAGGAGAAAGGAGTGTAGAGAAAGCCTGTCACCTGTTACAGATTTTTCAGGAGATTGGAATGCTGGCTCACCTGTGTTTTTGGTGCATGCATTGACTGAGTCTAGTAGTGGTTACTGAGATTGATGGGGTGGCATATAAACAGATTGGCATCTACAGGTGTAGTATTTCACTATGCAGATGGAATCAAAGAGTTAAAAAAATCCAAGGATTTAATCCAGTATAATAACATCTTGCAAAACTTATCAAAATCACAGAAAGTGAGAAGCAGAAAAGCAACTGAGCTAGGTAAAAAATGAAATTAGAGGGAATTATATTACCACTTGTTTATCTAACTGGTTGTTTCACTTCACAGGGCAGACAATCATTTTATCTGAGTCCTTAGCAGAAGCTTAGGTTGTGTTCCCTTGCTCTCCCCAGGTGTATTGTCCACAGAAATGGAGTGCCCTTCATCCTGTTTGGATAAAGCTGTGTTCTGCTGGAGCTGTGTTTGCTCCCTCATTTGTATGCTGTAGAAGACATCTCATCCCTTAGAATGTGGAGATAGATATAGATAGTTGTGTTTGTTTTCCTTTTGCTGCCATATACATAATAGATTGTTGTTTGAAGGATTTAAACATCTGGAAGAGACTGGGGATAGTAATGTCTTTGTCCCCAGTTTAGATGTGGGGCTGCAGGTCCCTTCCAAAGTGAAATGTTGTATGCTGTCTACTGTGATGCTCGTTTGTATACTTGAGAATTTTGGTGTGGGAAGGTCAATTAATACAATGCTAATTCAAGCAGCTGGATAAAACCACTATGGCTAAAATTGGCAAAAGGTAAAAATAGATTTTTTTCTCTAAGTAGTTTTGCAGTTGGTTCCCATGGAGCTACCACCAAATACAAATTTTGGAAGTAAATATTTATATGCAATAATCTTGTGTGACCTTGACTGAATAGTGAGAGGAATTGGGGTTTTTTACTAAGATGTGTCAGTATATGGTGCACATAGGGCAGAGCTCTCTGTGAGAAATTGAGTTTTCCTGTAATGCAAGCTTTGTCATGTTATTTGGACACCAGCAAATCTGGTTATAGCCTAAATCTAGACAGCAGGCTATCACAGATGAAAAGAGCAAGTAGAAAACAGGAAAAAAAAAAAAAAGAAAAAAAAGAAAGGATAAGTTTTTCTATTGCAGCCCCTTTGCAGAGAGTTCGAGATTACTCTGCAAGGAGTCTTAGTGTCTTTTACCAGACTATTTGCAGATCAATGCCGCAGCAACAGAAGAACAGTTCTTATGTTCTGGCTCAGTCTGTTGCAAACTATCCCAGAAGATTAGCCAGGCACTCCTGGATTTAAAACAACTGCAAATGAGTGACAGCAAACTAAGCATGGGGTGGAGTCTTGTAGCAGCAAATCCTTCAGCTCCACTGCTGCATTTAGAGAGAGAAAGATTTTTCCTTTGAAGATAAGACACCTGAGGCTTTTGTAGAAACTTGGTGCAGCTGTTATTGCAATTTAAAAATAAAACCAGTAAAAGGCAGAGACAGGCAAAGCATCCGGCTCTTCTGTGTGCCACCAAAAATTCCTCCAAGTTCTAAACCCCAGACCATCCCCTTTCATTGTGCAGTTATGTTGTGAATCCTTTGTGTGAGGCTTTGAGCCAGAGCAGCCTCTGAGGGTGTGGATGTGTGAGTGTGAGTGTTCATTGTCGTAACGTGGCAGGGCACAGACGATTATGAAACTTCTCAGTAAAGTCTCAGTGCGTCAGTACTGGCTACTTGGGGTTTTGTTGTTTTTTTTTCCTGTCCGTTGCCCTCCAGTTTCGTTTCCATTTATGAGTGCAGGAAGAGGGGGGTAGAGGTTGAGAAATGCTGCAAGATTCCCCCAGGCTGCTGGAGGAGCCAGGCAGTTCCCATGACAGGTGGAGCACCGCAGTGCTGAGCAAGATTCCCGGGACGTGGTGCCCGGGGCCAGGGGAAGGGAAGCCTTCACACTTGGGACAGCTGTGGTTACAGGGGGCCCCTTCAACGTGCTGTAGCAGCAGCCAGAAGTTTGACTTATTTTTTGAAAGGACTGGAGAAATTATTAACCACAGTTGATGACGTCAGAGTTGATCTGATTAAAGGTTTGTTTTCTTGCTGGCAGAGGTGTGCTCCGTAGAGACTGGTTCTCTCTTCTTTTTTTTTTAAGTTTCTTTTTTGAACAGCAAACGGAGGGAACTGCTCGCACTGCTGCTGCTGCCGCTGCTCCAGCTGCGTGTGTATGTGTGTGCACAGGATGGTGTATCTGTAGCTGCCACACGCAAACACACATTTGACCATGAGGACTCTTCGCAGGTTGAAGTTCATGAGTTCGCCCAGCCTCAGTGATCTGGGCAAGAGAGAGCAGGCAGCCTTGGATGAGCGGGGGACCCAGCAGCGCCGGGCCTGCTCCAACGCTACCTGGAACAGGTAAGGTCACACTGGGTGCTGGCTCTGGCAGGCTCCCCGTGCTCTGCAGCGGGATGGACGTGCAGGTGGCTGCTCCGTGGCCTCCCGCCTCGGCAGGCTCACGGGCTGCCGTGGCACTGGAGCTGCCACTCAGATTAGCACAGCAGTGCCTCTTTTCCCCTTGCTCCTAATCTTTCTCTGAAGGCTGGTAATGAAGAGACCCTGCCTTCCCTTCAGCCTTTGTGACAGACAACGACTTGTTTCACAAATATACCTTTGTGTCTGTCTAGACACTCTCATTCAAAGTTTATTTGTCTTAGCTTATTTTTTTGTTAAATTACATGTGCACAACTGTTAAAATACATACTTTTTATCTGCATATCTATGGCTGTTGCTGGTAGTTGATGTAGTTATGGCAAAGTCTGCTAAGTTTACTCATGTTAGTACAAATAGATGTGTGCGTGTGTGTATGTACACATGCAAGCACCTGCACTTTGGACAGGGAAAATAAGCCCTGATTGTTTTCTTTATTGTGTTTATACATCTTAATTCTTTGACTGTTTTACAAGAAAACCTATGCAAACATTATGCAGCATTATGCTGTGGATGTATCAATTAGCTCAGCTATTCAGAAAACATCTTAATGTCCATTTTGGTGACAATCTTAAAAGATGAATTTAAGTCTCTAAATTGTTAGGAATTAACTTCTTAGGTCATTTTTGAAAATGAAATGTCGTCTCCTGGATCACAGCTTGGAAAGTGTCATCTGCACTATTTTATAATTGTATGGTGGTACAGCTGTAGCATGAAAAATACCAGTGATCTACAGACATATTTGCTAAAATTCTGAGAAAAATAAAAATATATAAAATATCCTATCTTCTGTCCTTCTTACCACTTGATTTGTGGTTTCTTGTCTGTATTAAGAATTAGTTGTTGAATATCATCAGTGCACTAAACTCTGAAACTGTGCTGATCACAAAAGAGACTGTCTTCTCACGTATCATGCTGTTTGTATGGCCCTGAGTTTTACCTGATGTGTGGATGGATGGTGATGGTAGTTCAAGGATAGATTGGGCCATCTTGAGTGGTGCCAGGTGGGACTTTATTTGGCCAGTAGCCCTAAGGGAAGCAGCAGGGAGTAAGAGATTCCTGGATGGGGATCAGGGTGACAGAGTAAGAGTCCCCAGAGCCTTTTTGTGATGGTGTGCTTGCAGCTTTTGTTGGCAGGGGTTAGCTTTTCCAGGTCTTGCATGTGGGGAGGGAGCTGTGAAGGCAGATGCGAATCGAGAGCAGGTCAGGCACCTGCTTGCTGGGAGGCAGAGAATTCCAGGCTTGGGGCTGCTGATATTCAAACTAGAGGATTTTCCTGGTTGAGATGAAGCAAGAGTTTGTTCCTTTTAATTTGGACAGGACAGGTACAGCTCTGGCTAGAAGTGCTTGCCAGTCAGTGAGCTGGACTCCTGCACGTTTCATCCAAACAATTACACAACTGTCCCGTGGCCTGTTCCTTGAATAGGTGTCCGTGAGTCGTCCTGTCACTGCTTTGCATGGACTCAGACCTAACCATGCTTTCCACCCCTGGGTTGCCTTTTCCCAGTGGGTGGATCATCATTTTTGTTGGCATGCTCCCCTGAAATGCCTGAGAGCACTAATGGGGTTGTTGTGTGGGTACAAGTCAAGTGGGCATTGTCGTGTGCCTGCTGCCTGGAGCTAGGGCAGGTATTGCAGATATGGGCCAGTTGCACTGCATGGGCAAAGGGAAAGCCCTCTATTTCTTATTTAGTGCAAGGCTTTCTTCTGAGTGAAAGAGAGAGTCAGGGTAATTCTTCTTTCAGGCTCAGAAAGAGTTGTATAATCTGTTGCTTTTAAGATACTCAGATGTTCTGCAGGCTGTAAGACTGGGTCTTTATCCTGGGGAAGGTCAGGTCTTAAATGGTACTGAATTAGATGGATTAAGAAATTATCCACTGTAGCTTCTGCCTATCACCAGTGCATGCCTATCTTGACATATATGGCAGGGTCTAGTCTTAAGGGAATCTGTGTTCATCTCTCTTGGGGAGACTGTAATGTCCCTGGACATCTAAAGTTTGACTGACCAGAAATCTGGTATGAGTTTTTAAAGTCTTGGGCTGTGGAATTTCTTTTATTTTTTCTGCTGCAAAATTGAAACAACCCAACACAGGACACTTTGCATACTTTGGTTTACAGGAATATTTTCCCTTCCAAGTGAAATGATTGCTTGTGTTGTTTCGTTCTGTGTAAGCATAAGAGCTTGCTGATCAAGGAAGTCAAGATGCACCAGCAGAGCTCTCCCCTCTCACCAAGCCTGGTTGTTCTGTATTTAAATGTCTTCTGTTTTCTTGCCTAATGTTAGCAGCTGTGCCTGGGTGTGGCATGTGTGTATCTGCTTTTCAAAGAAGCTTTGAATCAAGTTCAAGAGAACTGAAGTGGGGAGAGTTGAAGCGCAGTGCGCGTCAGGTTCGGCCCTGCACAAACTGGCTGATCCCATGCTGAGAGGCAGATCTTTGGGGCAGAGCAAGGATGCTGCCCCTGGCCATGCAGAGACTGAAAAGCTGAAGTGCTTCTGCAGGACAGCAGCTCTGTCACTGTGGGCGTTTTTGGAGGAGGGGTGGATGCATGGCTGCCCTTCTGCGTTTGTTCTGTGTATGGCCACCGTGATCCAGTGATGTCCCCTCCGCCACCTCTGTCCCCTTCACACCAGTCTCAGCTCAGACTGTTCATACTTGAGAATTCTTTCTGCGTTTTGACACCAGGGGAGGACTTCCTAATTCAGCTTGCTGGGATAACATAGCACTGTGGTAGCAAGGAAGGTCACTTTCTCCCTGATGGCTTCCCTTCACGTCTGAACAAAAATGCAGTGAAACTTTTCAGCAGTGTTACATCAAAGGTAAATTGGTGCCAAGCTGCTGTCTGCTATTAGGCAAATGAGACTTTATATCCTGGCTTTTTCAGAGCTTGCTTTCCCATGAACCTCAGATCTGTGCAGCAAAACACTGTCGGTGCAGTTAACTAGCAACCAACAGCAACACAGCGGAACAGTACACTTCATTACTGCTCACAGAATTTGCATTGGATTAAAATAGTTCAGATTTTTTTTCACTAGCACTGTCTTCAGTTCTTGTTCTCCCCCCCCCCACAACCCCCACTTCTGCTTCAGGCAAAAAAATGAGGGCTGAATGCTGACTAAACGAATTGGGCTGAGAAACCCAGGAGTCTTAATCCTGAGCTCACACACCAGGGGGCCCACTCAGGCCAAATAAAATCCATGGCAGGGTTTTCCTTCTGACTGAGCTGGCACAGGCTGCCTGATCAGGAGCTGATACTGTCTGAGTTGTGCTCTGGGAAAGCCTCTAGTCAAAGGCTCTTAGATCTTCTTTGATGTAAGAAAATAGGGAAAATTCACAGAGACATGGAGTGGGAGATAGCAAAGAAAAGGGGAAGAAAACAGGTAAGTTGCTTGTGACAGTAGTGAGATCAGCAGTAGATCTGACAAGACATACCAAATCAGAAAGGATTTTATTGCCTGGGCTAATTTTTTACAGGGTTGTAATAAGCACAACAGCTTGCTGTAAAATAACTTTTACAGCCATGAAAACCTTATTTCATCTCGTAATTTAAGATGAATGTTTTTTCAGGTCACAGGAAGGCTTTTCCAGTGGAGAAAATATTCCAGACCAGCACATTTTTCTCTTCCTTCTGTTATTCAGTTTTTATTTAGAAATATTTTAGGATATTTCTGTCTGTCTGAAGATCCTGACCCTTTATTTGAAGCCCTCTGTGGGGTGTTTGGTGCTCTGTGTGCATGGGGGACAAACAGAATCTCACTGTGGGGTGGGAGGGAGATCAGGGCTGGTGAAGGAGTCTTCCCACTGGCCCAGCCACCACTGCTCTCTCCATGGAACGTTTTCCAGCCATGACTACAGTAACAGAAGGAGGTGGTGATGGTAGGGAATTGCTGCTCCCTGTAGATATAATTTATAACTCCAGAATAATTTATACCTCCTTGAATGCAGGAAACCAGTCTTCTTCATCCTATAGTCCATAGAGATATTAACCCTTAGTAACACCTCCAGGAAGTCCCCTCACCTGTCTCAATTTCTTGGTTAGTAAGAGCAGAGATTATAGTTGGTGAAGTGAGTCAACTAATGCCTCCCTAAGTCTTTGAAGAGCGAGTTTTCCAGACCAGCTTATTTTCACTTGTATGACCAAGTGCTTAATTGCAGCCTATCCCTCTTTGCAGGTTGCCTTACCTTGGTTAGAAATTCCTGGAACATAAATGAACTAGCATCTGCAGGCTTATTTTGGAAGGGTCAAGACCTCATGGAAAGCTGGTGGAGTTGCAGATGGACTGAAGCTGTGCTGAAAATGGGCTCTTCCCAATAGGATTAAGCTAATTCATAAAAAATGGTGTTTTACTCTGGAGCAAGGGTGTCTTCAAGAAGGTTTTGATGCAAATATATCAGGTTAATTATTGTTAATTAGCTGTTCATGTAACTGTGCAGAAGAAATTTGCCCTAAAAAATTTAGTGCCTTTTGAAAGTGAAAATGTTGTCTTGAGCTGCCTGGTAGTCAGAGGGTGTGATGATTCACACGGCATTGTTTTTTTCTTCCAGACTTCACCTGGAGCTCTGGGAAGGGGAGAATTTGCAAACACTGCATAAAAATCATATTTTCACCTATGCTGTTTGCACACAAAGGCAGTGACTGCTTTAGAGAACTAAAATGATCTGTGTGATGTTCATAGGATGTCGACATTGGCCAGTCCTGCTGCTTTGCCAGGAATGCCAGGCTGGGAGGGCCGTGGACACGGTTGAAACATACAGATCAGGATTTAAAAGACTTGCAGGCCCAGCTTTGGAGCTGTTCCTCATCTCTGTGGCCAAACTGATTCTGGCCTGGCAGAAAAGTGATTGAATTGCAATACTTCCCAGATGTCAGTAAAAGAACAGGGATGGTACTGGAGGAAGCCAGGCTCCCACCTCAGTGATGTCTGGATGGACAAATAGCAACTCATGAGAAATGTATGTTTTGGTGGTATTGAGCTCTGTAGGCAGTAGCCTGTAATAGATTGATACTGTGCAAAAATGAGAATAATCCACACCACCCTGCCCACCTTGACCTGCCCCTTTCAGGCTGGTTGGGAGTGCCATCAGCAAGCATCCAGCTCTGTGCTCCAGGGATTTACATCTTCCAGATCCCTTCCTGGTGAAGTTAATGGTGGGGAAGGTCTGTGCTGTGTGTGCTGAAGCTGCCCTTCCCCACGTTTTGGTCAGCTGGACCACCTCCTCCTCTGGAGGCTCAGTGAAATGTGGAATGTTGTCTTTCAAAAGATATGAAGTTGCTTAGGCTGCTGAGTTGATTTTTGTGGCTGTGAGCACTGCCTTGGTTGGAGATAGTTTTCTTTGGCAGTCTTGCTTCTGTGGGATAGATACGTACAGTACATTGCTGGAGCCATCTGACATTTTGTTGTCATTCTAAAGGCAACCCACCCACCCCCCCCCCCCCCCCCAGAAAACCTGGTCTCTCCAGTTTTCACATCCTGATTTCCCCTCCTCCAGCAAGCCTGCTCGGTAGAGTTTTTTGGGCTCTAGTGGGCTCTTTTTTGTTTCCTGCAGTACTGAGTTTCTGTGCACCCACTTACACTCAAAACAAATACAGAGAAGGTGTTCTCAGTAATATTAGTGCATGAGTGCACCCATTATTAACTTTCATGTTGTAAAAGAGTTACAGAAGGGAGTTTACAAGGCATTTTTAGTTCAAGTTAACTATTGCAATGTAAGTTTAATTATGTGCATTACTGTCTTAAGCCTCAAGGAAAGCTGGTTGCAGGCACAGGTAAAGTGATCCACCCACCTCAAGCATCTTGCAGCATTTCTGTGTGTAAGCAACAGCTCAGATATTCTTGACACCAAAAGGTTGAACCATTCTGACCAAATCTTTTTAAACAATCACTTGTTAGAGAAAACGATTGATTTAAGCAAGGCCTGGGTTTGTTTTTACATTAGCTTGAGGTAACTAAGAATATTTAAGCAAACTTTTCATTATCCTGACACCAGCTGAGGCTACCAACAGCATCTTGGTTATTCCCACTCCTCTGTGTCTGCTCTTAAGCAAGTGTGGAGGGCCAGTTCCAGTGCCATTCCCATGTAACCTGCAGACAGGGGCTATATCCTGCACCCTCCATACTGGCACTGTTGTCTGTGATGGGAAGGAAAGGCAGGTGGCCAACCTAATGAGGCCAAGACTTGTTTTCCAGACAAGGATATTGTCCCTCACTACAAGGGAGATCTCAGGCAGATCAGAAGTTCACTGCTAGGATGTTTTCTATAGATGCTGTTCTGCTATAAAGACAATAAATTAAATGCCCACAACCTATTCCCTTTAATTCTGGTTAAAAAAGCTTGTTCTCTTTTATTTCTTTGAGGAATAATGATGGACCTGTTAAGCTGGAGCAAGAGGACCTTTCCCTCATTTAGAAAGGGGTGCCAGAGAGAAAGAGAGAGAGCATGTTGCCTTTTAAGATAGATGTTTAGTCATTATTCCCTGCAGAAGTCTGGCATGGAACATTGCAAAGTTAATTTCTGAACCACAATAGCATGTAAAGGCTGCTTGTTTTATTCACTACATTAATCTTATTTCCCATATTACTCATAATATTAAAATACCCAAGTCACTTCACTGTATGCCAGAGACATTTATCTGCCGATTTTCAAATAATCATAAATTGAGTGTGTCTGTATGACCCAGCCAAAATAATCTGGGTTAGATCATGAATGAATGTCTGTGCTTGGGGCTGTAGGGGGGAAAGAGGGACTGCTGTGGCAGCAGTGTAAGGCCTTGGAAACTCCTCCAAAGGAACAAAAGAGAGAAGAGGCTCATGGTTCTTATTTCTGTCTGCATCTGTATTTCTCCACAGCAAGGTCAGACCCTTCACCTGTCACTTTTAGTTTCCTTTTTCCTTAGATGAAGGTGGCTGAGCTTTTCTGATGGTGTGTCTCTTTCCTACTGTGTGCCTGCATTTTGAATGTCTCAGTGAAGAGTGTTGAGTTTCCCTTCCAACCAGTCCTCTGCTCCCAGCTGGCATTGAAAGGAGCTGTCTTATCACAGGCCTGGGGAGGTTTAACGTGGACACTGGCATTCCCAAGGCACTCTCTGTTGCTGCCTGGCACAGCTCCTGCAATGACATCCCTGTGCAGCTGGATCGGGCCACAGCTGACCAAGTCTAACAGCACCTGAAGGGAGCTTACAGGAAAGAAGAGAGAATTTTTACAAGGATATGTCATGACAGGACAAGGGGGAATGTCTTCACACTGACAGAGAGTAGGTTTAGATTGGACATTGGGAAGGAATTCCTCCCTGTGAGGGTGCTGAGGCCCTGGCCCAGAGAAGCTGTGGCTGCCCCATCCCTGGAAGCATAGAAAGCCAGGTTGGATGGATCTTGGAGCAATCTGCTCTAATGGAAGATGTCCCTGCCCATGACAGGGGGTAGGACAGGATGGTCTTTAAGTCCTTTCCAACCCAGGACATCTGTGATTCTATGACAAGCTGTTCCACCAGTAGAAATTAAGCTCCCTCCCCCTGGAGACTTTATGAACAGCTACTGATCACCTTTAGCCCTTCTTCACAGGACACAGCAACCCCAGACCTTCATAACTCCAGGATGGGCAGATCTGGTCCTTGTCCTGCATTCCAGAGCTCTAAAGCTGATTGCTGCTGCCTTGTACAGACTCCAGGGCAATGGAAGCTGTTAATTGTCTCTGCAGTGAGCCATAGAGATTAAAAACTATACTCTCAAATACTTCAAATATACTTAATATGTGAATGTATTAAAAGTTATAGTTGAATACTTAAAGTACTTAAAAATATTGGCCTATGTTTTTGAAATTACTGATTTCAGTTGTGCAGCTGTTGAAGTCACTGAGTTGCAACAAATAAAAAAGAACTGATTTTCGAAGATGTTACCTATTTTCTAGGCAGTCATTTCCTTTTAGGCATCAAGGATGGGTGGAGTACTGGGAGTCACCTATGACTTGCAGAAGGTCCTGAAGTGTCTAGACAGAAATGCTAGGATAATTGTGCAGGTGATGCCCTTCTCATTGGGTGCTAATGACTCATCCTGTCCTCTTTCAGCATCCACAATGGAGTGATAGCGGTATTCCAGCGTAAGGGTCTCCCAGACCATGAACTTTACAACCTCAATGAAGGAGTCAGGTAAGAGACTCTGCCGTGCAAGGTGTTCTCAGCCAGATGCTCAGGGCTGTTTGCCAGCTTTACAGTTTCTGCAGAGCCTTAAGGTTTTTGTCCCAGTGGCAGCTTCCACCAGCACAGTCCATTTTGCCTCAGTAATTGCTGCTGGTGGTGTGTGTCAACATCTCACTGTGGGCCAGAGCTGATCCCTCCTTCTGCAGAAGGAATTCAGCCCTGAGCAGCAGGGTTTATTTCAGAGTCTCTCTTGAAGTGCTGCTTTAAAACCAAGGAAGGGAAAACCTGGACCCCTCCAGTGACTCAGCCCGGGTGTGTGGCAGTGATACTGCCATTTCCAGAGGTGCCACTCTCAGGCTCTTCCCTTGCATCCATGGAGGAGGTGAAGCCTCCAAGCACTCAGTGGGACAAGGCAAGGAAAGATGTCCTGCCTGGTGGTCCCTTAGATCTACTGCTCCTTCCACACAGCAGGAGTGTGTGTGAAGGGACAAAGCTGTCCTGTTAAGCACCATGGCATGAGTGACACTCTTTATGTTTCCAGCTTCTTTCCCATATTCTGATGATACTGTCTGCAACAGACTGTCAGCCTGTGAGATGTGTAGTGGGAGCTTTCTTACCTTAAAAAAAAAAGTGAAAATCCCACCATTTGAGTCATTTAAGTTACAGTTGAAAAGAAAATTTACCAAGACATAAGGTGATATCTGGATTTACAGCACTTCACATTTTACTACTTTTTTCAGCACTTACTATTACTTACCAAACTCTCTCAATGGCAAGGGCAAGGTAGCAGATTTCCTGATAGAAATCTGTCCAATGCTTTATAAAATAAATGGTGGAAAAGGATGTGCACTTAGAAAAGACAGTCAGCTTATTACGTTCCCTAGCTGTGTTCAGATATGATCCTTAGTTATTCCCTTTCCCTTACTGCTTATAGCTACTCTGTCTGGACACTGGAGTCTGATTTTCCAGTATATTCCCCCGAATATTCTGGGTTTATCTGTCCTGGTCTGATTCTCACTCTGGGATGGTTGGCCTAGTCTGGTTCCTTTAGTTGTGAAAATATTTTCAGAAATGTCCAGCCAGATGATATTTGGCCTGTGTTTGCTCATATTGAAATTAAAATAAACTTACAGTTATTTCTTACTTCGCTGGTGAGAACTGACATACAAAAAATAGCTTTTCTAGGATGTCTGTCACTTAGCATGATCCATCAATCATGTTGAGTTACTTATTGGAATAATGGTTAATCATTATTATTGTAAGTGCCATTAGGATTCTGCAGCTTTATCTGAATGACAAAAAAAATGGTAATTCTGGACTGAGATTTCTTGGCCCAGTGCATTTCCCTTAATATGCTCATCTGCTGGTGAGGGACAGGAGAGGAAAAATTTTCTGCTGATGTGTCAGACAAATACAATATGGTATGAACCAACAAAGAGAAATGTGCCCAAATTTTGCTTTAATTTATTTGGCTATAAATCCTGCATCATGATGATGCTTGGTAACATAGTTGAGTTGAATTTATTGCAGAAGCTTGTGGCTGAATAGGCAAGCTGACTAGAAATACACTGAATTTTTTTTTCCTGTTTTATGAAGGGCTTTGCTGCCACTTGCTAGGCCCATGTCTTTTTGTTTGGGTAGGGATAATGCTGCTTTGTTGGTATCTCAGCTGATAGCTCACTTCAGGGAGAATACCTGGTGCCTCATAGCTGAGCTGATGATGAAATTGATGATTTGATACATGCTGAAAATACCTGTCTTACTGCCTTTGTTAGTTATTTCAAAATAACTTTCTTTGGGTTACTGTTATTATTGAGTATACATAAGCATGGCCTCAAAAGTGGAACGAGTGTATACTTGCCTTACAATTTTTTTAGATGCATTTTCCCACGAGTACAAAATAAGAAGCAAATCCATTCTTTCCACTGGGCAGAATTCAAGTGTGGAAACATTCAGGTAAATGGTTAATATTAGTTAGTTGCTTTTTTAAATAGTTGCAGGGCAGTAAAAGAAGTTATTTTACTTTACTACTTCAGTTAGAGCAGATTCTGGAATATTTTTCATCATAAACCCCTGAATATCCAAGTTGACTCACAGATCAAGTGTAAATATTTGAACAATATTTGCACACCATTGTTTTGACTCAGGAATGTCACATACATTCAGTGTGTCACATACATGCAAACAAATACATAAAACTTCTTCTGAACACACATCTCGAGGTTTTGAACCCTGATTATTTAAGGAAACATCAGTAGTTACAAATCTGTACAGTACCATTTACTTTTCTTTTAGGTTTGGCTCATAAAAGCTGACACTTGTTTACACCAATGCCTTTTGACACCATTCTGTAGCATTGGAAAGTGGCCTTAAATACAGAATTACATGCACAGCCCTCAGAATCCCTATTGCAATCAAACCAGTGTGGGGGTTGAGTCTCTCTCACTCTGCTGGAATGCCTGAATTCCTCTGCTAAAGCTGATGAAGCACAATAAAGTCCCAGCAACTGGGAGTATCACCAGTATGTGGCCTGTACATTTCTTCTGGGCCCTTACTGTGTGATTTATTAGGAGATTGACTCAAAAGTATAGTAGTAAAAATCTCCATGCATATGTCTACTGTTTAGTTTTCTCTTGGTCCATGTCTGCAGTATTAATAATCAAATAGTGTTTTCTCCTTTTTCATTTCACGTAACTTACGTTACTTCAAAGTGTTTATTTTGACCACTTTTAAAACAAAGAAGAAGAAGAAGAAGCAAAGGGAAACAGAGTGGAAGCTGGATGTTGTGTATTAAAGCTAATGTGTATTTATAGCTTCCTCTTTGCTGAGTTTCAGGATACTGATGCGATGCAAAACACATTTTTGTGTCATTTCCTCTTCTGCAGCCAGAGTTCAAACCCAGTAAAATCACTTGTTTGCTTCATTTAACTTTATTTAGAATCTATTCTGCAGTGTTACACTTTCCATTCTGAGTACTGTTGCAAGAGTTAATTTTAAAATGAACCAATGAAACAGCAACAGGGGGAAAAAAAAGTCAGGAGCTGTTTTAGCACATTTTAAGGGAATTTATATTATCATCTTAATTTATTAAGTTGTTAAACAGGCAATGAAAACCTGGTCTCAATTACAGAGAAGCTTTATGAGTGCAAATTGCCTGCTTTAAAAATCAGATGTACTTGAAATAAGATCTGCTATCTGGTCAGGGATAACTTTTAGGTTTAGTCACATTTTTGCCTGGATTCCATCATGATGTCCACATGTCTAGATAAGGTTGGTCAGTAATTGAAACTACCCAGGATCTGACAGCCTAACTGTTTTTTTTGTTAAAGGAAATGAAGCAAGGATGAAAAAGAAATTGCAAGTCATGTCTTAGAACCAGTTTTGTTGTGGATCTCTTTTAAATGAATATATACAAAGAATATCCAACACCAATGTTCTGATCTGGCCTGAAGGCCTCACTGTTTCACTAGAAATTAATTAAGTAGCTTGAATTATCTGTATTATTAGAGATTCATAAAGCAAGATGCATGAATTGTGCAGTCAGCTCTTCTGCCCTGTAAACAGAGATGTTAATGTAGGCATAGAGCTGCCTGGTGTGGTGCAGTCCAGTGCATATAATTACCTACAAGCTGGTAATTGCTTGATTTCAGTTGAAAAGTGGAAATGTGGTGGAATCTTGTTTGATCAGAGAGCTGGCTGTTGGATGAATAGAACATACATTTTTATTTCCTGACCTAAATACCAGAATTTATCAGTAGAACCTAAAATACTAAAAGAGAAGGCACTTGCACATCACCTCTTCAAGGCTGTGAGGAATCCATCTGGAGCTGCTATCTTGAGGAGAGGGTAGAAGATTCAGCAAAATCTGTCAGCATAAAGTACCAGCATTTTCTTGAAACAGTGGCACAAAGAGATGCATGAGAATAAATTGTCACTCTCCTAGGGAAATTCAAATCTGCAACTTTCTTCTTAGTTCAACCTAAAAATGGTCTGTCTATCCATGTTCAAAGTAAGATGAACCTTTGGTGTCATCACTTGTGATCTAGAAAAAAGTCACTGGAGAGTAAATCTGCACTTGGAGTGAACACACTGCAGTTTGGCTCTCACAACCTTGTTCTCCCTGACTTCTCTTAAGGAACTTGAGCAGCCTTTGAGTGAGGTGGGTATTAACCCCTGCCAGGGCTTGTCAGTTTTACTGTTGAGAGCAGAGTCTCAGGGCAGTGGCAGGGCTGTCCTCTCCACCTTGCAGCCACATGGGGCTGGTGATCTGACAGCTCTTCATGACAACAGGAGACCTAATGCCTCAGCTGGCTGTCAGAACTTTTGTCCCTCAATAATTAGTCCAAATTAATCAAGCTTGTGGCTGAAAATGACTTTGATGTTTAGGAGCATCTGAAAATACCCTTCCTTTTATTTGTTTGTGGTTTTTTTAAAATTTAATTTCTGCCTAGGCCTTCCAGAGCTGAGGTCAGTATGGATGTGCTAAGGATAAATAAACCAAGATACCATAATTCGTCTTCCTCAAGACTGACATGCTACTCTCTTCCCTGAACTTTCAGGAGATCTCAAGAGGCTGTGCTGAAGCATGTGTTGTAAAAACATCACAATCAAGTCCTGTAGACTTTAATGGAATATAGGGATATGCTGGATTTGGTTGATGTCTCTTTGTTTACTGGTTAAATAATTTGATTAATCAGTTGTCACTTAAAGATATAACACAGAGGGATACACAACATGTTCTTGAATATATAATTCACATAATTACCCTAACTGAAGTGGGTGTTAGATTTTAAGTCACATATGTCATCACTTCTTCATGGGACCTGACATGGTCACACAGACAGATTTTCAAAAGAGATTTTTTCAGAAAACCCAGCTAGGGCTATGTTTCTATGAGGTCTGAGCTGTTGTTTATGCATCTAAATAGTGACCTGACTGAAGGGAAGTACTGTCTAGCATCCAGCATGTGAGGTTTAAATAACACAGCTTTTTAGCCATGTGGTGAATTTTACCTGGATACAAACAGGCTTATGGACGGAGTTGAATTCAGTTTCTGAATTTGACAGTTTGTGGGATTTTGTTCTGCATGGGTGTTTCAGTTGCTCTCTGAGGTTTCTTTGTGGGTGTGTAGAGGAATCATGAAAGGCAGAGCTAAACTGTTAAATTCCTACCTGCCTTTTCATTGAAACCATATGAAACTCCAGCTGTCTTGAGGCTCCTGAGTGGATGTAGGATGGAAAGCATCCTCTTTTCATCAAATCTTATTTTTCTTTCATATGTGCAATTGAGGCATCTAATATGACAGCAAATATTTTTCAACACTCAAAAATGCTGGTTTGAGTCAGTATTGTTGACCCTGTTTGCTTTCTTTGTAGTTAGTCATTAATGACAGACTCTGTGCTCCTACAAAAGTAATTTGCTATTAGTGACTTCCCCTCATTCATGCAGTGCACAGCTAATGTGATTTGCTGATTACACAAATTCTTTTCTTGCTCTTTTTAATACAGGCAATTACTGAAAACAGAACTGGGATCATTTTTCACTGAGTATCTGCAGGTAGGCCTGTGTTTTCTTTATTGAAATCCAATTCTGTTTGATGCTACTGAGAAAAATAATTTTGCCCACTCTAAATGATGACCTGGAGACCCTTGAAACCATTCAGAGATGTCCATTGACTTCTCTGTGTTTTTTGGAATGAACAGATTAATGAGATTTTATACAGATAGTTAGATACTGAAAGCCCAACCTGTCACTGTGTTTCTGTAGGTTATTGTTGTCCTTCTTGAGGTTTCAGAAATTGTTTTTTAGCTTTAAATTGAAGTCCTTGAGTAAACCAGTGAAGTTCATTGCAGTAGAGTTCTAGGAAAGACTTCTAGAAATAAGTACCACTGTCTGATGAAGGAATATTCTTTCTGCTTCTCTAGGTACATGTTTTGTAGGTCAGTCATTTGAAGTTTGAGAAGCACTTTGTACTGCACAAATCACATCCTTTGTCGTAAAAACAGCAGGTGATTATAGCATCATTTCACAAGTGTCCCAAGTGATTTAAATAAGATGGACACAGCAAGAGTCCTTTGATAATTAATTTTTAAAATAAAAGACCCCCTTCACTGTCTAAAGTTAAGAATGAACAAAATATGAGATATGATGGCTGAAGGGAAGTACAGAATTGAGTAAATGTAGTCTGTGTTTTATTTACAGAATCAGCTGCTCACAAAAGGCATGGTGATCCTAAGGGACAAGATCCGGTTTTATGAAGGTAACTTGGATTTTATCATGGCTGTGTATGTCACAGGTGTTTTAGCAAATGCACTCTGGAGGCACTGGCATGCTTCCCACTCTCTTCCTGGGACTATGGATTAGCAGGTCCCAGTCCATTCCTGCAGTCTGTTGTTGGGTCCTGCCTTGTTGCTCACAGTAACCTTCATAAAGGGGAGGTGAGAGCAGCATTGAGGGAGTCAGGGAAGGATTCCCTCCAGCAAGGATACTTCCCTTCAGTTATATCCTGCTCAGGAAAACTGAAACTAGAATAAGATATATAATAAACAAAAAACTAAGCACAAAGATCCCAGTTAGCTTAAGTATCTAAGTCCAAAATACTGCTGTAGCTTGTTTTAAGAGTTATTCTGGACTCATGCTGACGTAAATGAGGTCAGGCACTGTCTCTCTCTTGTTTTAAAGGCAAGGCTCCATTGAACTGTCTACACCTTCTTTTATGCCATACAAAATTACCTGTGTTGTACTTTGTAAAAATGAGCATTTAGAGTAACCCTGTTTCCTGGAATCCATGCTTATTTTAAATGTTGAGATCTTTGCCTGGCAGTAAGAAAAGGATCTATCCTTGATAGCACGTGTAAGTCACATTCCTTCATGTGAAGGATGCTCATCATCAGCAAATCATAGGAATTCTTCCACAGCCCTCAATAAAAGGCATTCCCACCTAAGTCATTCAACTCTGCAGCCTTTCTGAGTTGCTGTGCAGAAATCCATTACACCTCAAAACCAGGTACCCACAAGGTGGAATAAGTGCTTGGCGGTAAAGGCAAGTTTACCTCAACAGAGTCATTTACTTCATACTATTCTAGCAGAAAGATTTGAAAAGGAATAGATTTATAAGGGTTTTTAACCTCACCTTTTGGGATCTAAAACTAAATTTAACTCTTTAAAACTCTGCCTTCATGGTGTAGTGGTTGGGCTTCTCCTTCACGATCGCATTTATATCTTGGAAGCACTTTGGTATTTCAGACACTAGTATTGGATGTTAAAATGCAAGCTTATTTTTGTGATTTAAGCCCAGCCAGCAGCTCTGCCCTGTGGAGCCTCTCACTCATTTCCCTCCATGGGATGGTGGGTAGAGTTGGAAGGGTAAAAGTGTAAAAACTGGTGTGTTGAAGTAATGACAATTTAATAGGCAAAGCAAAAACCACGCACACAAGCAAAGCAAAATAGCATTTATTTCCCACTTTTCATGGGCAGACAGGTGGTTAGCCATCCCAGGAAAGTTGGGCTGCATGACACAGCATGATGACTTGAAGACAAAAGTAATCACTCCAAATCACTTCCTTCCTCTGTCTCCCCCAGCTCTGTATGCTGAGCATGGTGGTCTGGGCTGTCCCTGTGGCCAGCTGGGAAAAGCTGTCCCAGCCATGTCCCCTCCCAACTCCTCCTTGTGCCCCCCAGGCCCTCACTGGTGAGGTGGGAGAGGAGCAGAAAAGGCCTTGGCTCTGTGCATGCCCTGCCCAGCAGTACTAAAACATCCCTGTGTTATCAGCACTGTTCCAGCCACTACCAGCAACTGGGAAGAAAATTAAATTTACCCCAGCTAAAACTAACACGTTTATTTTACTATCACTATTACTATCACTATTCGTACTACTGCTATCATTGTTACTATTATTATTACTACTACTGCTACAGCTCCTAGAAATTTTTTGGATGTGGAAATACTTGCTGTATTTCATTAGAACTAATAAAAAATGGATTTTTTGAAAGGTTTTAAAAATTGAAATAGAGAACACCCTTCTCAGTCCTGCAAATGAGTGTGCAGGACAGAGAGAGCTCCTGCCAGGTGGTGCTGAAAATAAGACCTTGGTGTGTTCCACAAGCCAGCAGCTGCAGTATAGCATGGTGATCTACATCACTGAAAGCACTTAAAGTCATCAACCTGGAAATGATTCAGGAGTTGCAGATTCACCAGAGCTGATGCTATTCATCATGTGCTTAAAAAGGCTGGGGGATCAAGGATTCCACAGTAAAGATGGCAGTTGGCTAACTTTGAGTGCAGTTAGCAGTGTCAATGCTTTCAGGCATAATTGCTTTGTGATATGTGTGTAGTTCTGGGCAAAATACTCCCTGGCTGAGGCTCAAAGTAATGCTTTAATACAGAAATTAAGAATAGTATCATGTCCTGACACCAGTAGTAATACTGATTGATTGCTACTGAATTTGCTTCCTGGTAAGTCATATTGTCTTTCTGAGTACCTCAGAATCTCTGATGTCTTTATCTCCATTAACACTTGCTGCTGGGGGTGCAGGGGGTTTGCTGTCCTCTCACAGTGGGGTTGGGGGCATTGGGATGGTAAAGAGCTTCTCCAAGGTCACATGGGCCATTTTGGGGAGCAGGGATCTGAAGCCAGAACCCACCTATTGAACCAGATTTCCCCTGTGGATCTTGGCTCCTGCATTTGCCTCTGTGTTGTGTAAAATGTTCTGTGAGGAACTCAGTGTCCAACTTGGTTGTACAGCCTGGCCAGAGCTTCTCCAGGTTCCACTGGGGAGGATTCCAGGTGGCTGCAGCTGGGGAAAGAATGGGCATGGAGGTTGCCTTGTTGTGAGGACCACGGGGAACTCACCCCATAGCAAATTCTAACTGCATTACCTGAAAGTTAAAATCAGAGCCTTAACACAATTTTTGTTTTCCATAGATCTTGGGTGAGTTTTTTCTGTGTAAGTGGGAAAGGGAACAGTGGAAGAGCTACAAGGGATCTGTTTGAGAGGATGCTTTACAGAGCATCTCCACAGAGTGTGGTTTTCTCTACTGCCCTGCAGCTAGAAAGGCAGGAAGGAGCACAGTGGGGTAAATTCCTCTGCAGGAAGGCTTCCACATTTAACCTGATGTGTCCTCCCCCTGCTCTCCTCCACAGTCCTGTCCAGCAGGTATTACTGCAAGAGGAGGACATAACGTGGGCTGTTACTCTCCATTCTTCACAGGGTGTTCCTAAGTAACCTCAGCCTCTCTGAGTTTATTAAGACCATTAAATGAGTCACCTGAAAAGACACAAATATGGAAGGATCAGATACACCAGTATGGAAAACTGATTCCATACTGCTAATAGTATGTAGCTGCTACATGATTCATCTTGGCATACAGTAGCAGATTCATGTTGTTTCCTGCATTTTATACTTTTTGCAACTAGCTGATTACAACCAAAACTCTTCACTAGTTTGTTTTGTGTTTTTGCAGGGCAGAAACTACTGGATACCTTAGCTGAAACCTGGGATTTTTTCTTCAGTGATGTCCTGCCCATGCTGCAGGCTATTTTCTATCCTGTGCAGGTGAAAAAATTACTCTATTATCATAGAATCTTGAAAAACTGGAAAAAGCAACTTTACAGGTTCATCAGCAGATTGATGCAATCCTTAATTCTCTCTCCTTGGACCAACCTCCCAGTGTAACTGTTCTGTTTAGTCATGTCATGCAAACAAGTTTCTTATGCAAATGGTTTGAAGTGCTTGGGTGGAAAAGATGAAAGGGAACTTGGAAAACAAAAGTGGAGTGCAGGGAGGGCTGATTAGTCCACCTATCAATCACACTAAAAGTCAAAAAGGGTTATGAGTGATAAACTGAAGTGTTGCAGTGAAATAAGTGCAGTTGTGATCATTTAAATATATGCATTTCCTTCTCTGCAATGTAAATTTTATCTTTGAAGTATCTCTGCTCTTGAAAAGGAATTGTATTTCTGAGATCAAATTCTGTGCTATGGTAAGTGGACAGGAAGAGTCAGTGGAGTTTGACCAGTTTAGATGAGCACAGATTTTGACTCCATTAATTTTAAATACCAAATAGACACTTGATCTTCTAATGTAGTGATAGCCAGAGAGTATTGTTTGTCACTGAAGTCTCAAGGAGATCTGTACCAGACAGGTACAAGGGATCTTTGCAGTTGCTAATAGATGCCTACAGATTCTAGTGGGAAATTGGTGCCTGAATGTATTTTGGGAAACTTCAGAAACCTTCTCCCATTTTTTCAAGTGGACTTTATGCCTAAAATGGTTGCCCAATTGTTAACAATATTACCATTTGCATCTTCAGACATTTGCAAATATGAAGTCTGAATTTAGAGGAAAAGCTGCAATTTCACACTGAATTTTATTCTGAAAGGGAGGAGCTCAGAAAACATACAGGGCTGCTTCACCCAGTGACTTGAGTCACCAGTAGAAACTCTAAAACAATAGAAATGAGATGTTATTAAAAATATACTAGAACACAATGGGAGGTTTTTCTAAGTGCCCTGTAATTTAAATCCAAGATATTTGGACACTTAGAGATATAGGTAGGCTCTAAGCCTTTTTTTATGAAGCACTTGACTAAATTAAAACTCAGTAAGTTGTTTTTGAAAATTGCATCAAACATTCCTATTCTCTGTTGTGTTTCTGAGGCCTTTGAAAATATTTTGGTAACACAAGTCTTATCCCCTGTCAGATGGAAATAATTACCTGAATTTCCAAAGGAACTTTGAGGGTTTAAAAGTCCATGTAAATTCAAATAGGTCTAGTTGCTCATGTTCTGAGGTTTCTTCCAAAAACCCAATTGGTGCTGATGTAAATTCTATTAATTAGCTCCTTGTAAATTCTATTAATTAGCAACTGAAGTAGATTTAGGGCCTTTTTTACTTCAGTTTAAATAATGTCGAAGGTGAAGAGGAATGACTAAGGCTCCTGCCTTAAGTCTCTTCCAAGCTTGTAAGAGAGGAGGATCCACAGATGGGCTGAGTCACAATTCCTGCCAAATTTGAAGTACTCAAAATCTTACAAAATATTGGAAATTCAAGCAGTTTGCAACCCTGCCTTTTTTTAAACTTATGATACATTTAATTTGTGATGTACTGTTAAAATACAAAACACTCATATATTGCCCAGCTCTCATCCCACCCCAACCCTTCATCCTTTCCACACTCAATCAGACACAGTCAGCATCTGTAGAGTTCATTACTGCCAAATCAGATTTACTGAGACTTGGGGGCTGCTCTCTGTCCTTTGTTATCTTTCCTTCATGTTTCATTTTGGTTTACCATTCTTGTAGTCCCTCAGGAGTGGAGGAAGGAATTTGAACAGAGGATTTTGAAACTCATTTTCACCCTGCTCATAATCTGTCTTGCTTTCTTTGTGTTTCCAAGGGAAAGGAGCCCTCGGTTCGGCAATTGGCTCTTCTGCATTTTAGGAATATAATTACCCTCAATATAAAATTGGAAGATGCATTATCCCGTTCCAGAGCCAGAGTTCCACCATCTATTATTCAGATGCTCTTAATACTTCAGGTAAATTGGTTACTTTTCTCAGCCTGTCTTTCTGTACTGCACTGCTGAAGTCTTCTTAAACAGTCTCTGATTTTGCTCATTCATTGAAAACTTCTTACCCAGAATGCCAGAGCTTCTATGCTCCTGTGGTCATAGTATCTAAATCCTAATATTCTAGTATCTAAATATCCTAATGCCTTGTGTCTAAAAAATCTTATGAACCTAATATCTAAATTATCCAATAGTATAATAATAATATACTCTATATTAATATGATATGTAGTATCGAATATCTAATAATATAATATAATATAATAATAATTAATGTGACATAAATGGTATAATAATTTAATACAATAAGTGTAATGTAATAATTAAACTATCTAATTACCTAATATCTAAACATCCTAATGTCTAAAAGTAGGGACTGTAGAGATGCTGTAAGATGGAGAGAGTGTGAGAGAACAAACTTGTTTTGCAATTAGGCCTTGAAACATGAAGTTTTGCAAGCTGACAAGTGTGGTGATGACATGATTCCCATTAGATGCTGTGTGTTGCTGCATTAGCAGTTCAGGATATGAAGCTTCACATCTGGAATAAGCATCAAAGTGAATATACAATTAATACAACAATGTGTGAATCATGGTCATATTTGGTCACTGGAACCAAATTCTATGAAAATTGGTGATACAAAAACATGAGGACCAGATAATGGTATTTTTCTTCAGTGTTAGATATTTTTTTTTCTCTGTATGTGTAGTAGTAGAAGAAACAAAATGAGGAATTCCAGGCAAAAGGCAATTTTATGATATTTTTATTTGCTTAGTTAAAGAAAACATGAGGTATGATGTGGAGAAAAGGAATGAGGCAGACAGGAAAGAGAGAACCAGGGGTGGACTTTTAAAGGGTGAGGAAATTGAGATTTTCATGGCTTCTGATTTTTAATAAATGTTTCTTTGCTTTTCATCACAGTATGAATTAGTTCTGTATCTGAAATTGTTTTGAAGAGCAGGATAATCTAATGAGGTCAGTTTTGAAAATGGAGGAAAGGAGTAAGAGTCTGTCTGTTGGGTCAAGAAATGGGATTTCACCTCTCAGAGAAATCAGTGATACCTCAGCCATCTCAGTGTCCATTTGTTGGAGTATTTAATGGTGTATTTAACCTGATCTTTCAGGAAAAGATCCTTATCATATAGGAATGATATGGTCTACTTGGCCTTGTCTCCCTTCCCATACCCCCACCTTGCAGCAGCTTCGTGAAACTGCTGGCTGATTGTGACACAATGACAGCAGTATGGGTGTCTCATAGAAGCTATGAGAGTATCTGGAGAGAGGAGAGGAGCCTCAGGGAAAAGCTGGAGCATAGATTAAATGTGTAATGATGCATCAAGGAATTCACATTCCATGAACCATGAACCCAGCTGCCTTAGCAGCCACCAGAGACTCCCCACAAGAGAGTACCATTGCAAAAACCTTCTTCACAGAAATGTTCTTAGGTGTGAGGTAAACTGCCCATTCCAAATCAGATTTCAGCAGCATTGTTGCTAACAGGTCTGCAAGATTTTTGTGATCGCTTTAGGGAGTCTGTGTTGGCTGTGTGCAGGATCTGGCTTTGAATGGATTCAGTGGTGAGCTGGCAACTGAGTAACATCCTGATTTTTTTCTTTGCAAATCTGCTTTTTTCAGCAACCCAAAGTGTTAACACTGTGGATGCCTGCTTAGGGCAAAGGGTCAAATCCATTCTTGTTGCAAAGCTGTTCATGGAAATCAATAACCAAGTGAGAGGGAATTTGCCCTTGGGTGTTCATTTCTGCATGCTTGGCCTATGGTTGTGTGGTGGGGATGGTGAAAGTCTTTTCTCAGCAATAGCTCTGCTAATCTTGTGGTTTAAAATCCAATGGGAATTGTGGGAAAAGGTCAGAAGAAAGTCTGGAAATTAGTTATTTACATATGGTGTTAGTCAGTAGCTGAAATTCAGAGCAAAGACTTTTTTCTCAACTCAAACGTCATGTTAAAATCAAATTTTATACAATAGTGACATAATGGAATTTTCTCAATTTAGTTGAACTCCATTTGTTAATAGGGTTGGAAAAGAACAATTCAGATGTCCAACTTGCACATGTTGGTCTTGTGGGCTTTGATTTCCTGGACTGAGAGATGATGTCTTGATGGGGATGTTGTCTAATCCTGATTTGTGTCCACTGTGAATACCTCTTCCATGAGAAACTTGGTGACTGGAGCAGACTCCCATGGATAGAAGATGATGCCAGTGATGTTGGCTCTGGACCAGATGTTGAACTTAGTGCTGAGATTTCCTTTTTCTGTCCTTGACAGCCTCATGCAGCTGTGTGATGTAGTTAAGGGATAGCTCATGTTCTTTAGGACAGCAGTTGTAATGTCAAAGGTTGGAATGCACCACTTTGTTCTGCTAGACTGGATTAAAGTGGCAGAGCTTTGGGAACTAATGCAAGGTGCATCTGGTATTATGTTTTAGGTGGTGTAGGGGAAAAGCTCTCTTACTTTGTCAGAAGACACTTTCCTTATTGGACAGAAAGGGAAATTTTTTAAAGACTGCTCTGTTTAAAGGACCAGAGATCAGTCCTAAGGTTAATTATTAGACTTGAATTCTTCAGTTCAACAGAAGTAGCTCTGCAGTGCTATAACCTGGTGTAATTACAAACCAGCAATCTTTCAGGAAAGAGAGAACTCTGGGATAAATTATATTCCTGTTCTGTCAGTCAGTGGTAGTTTTATCACAGCTTGGAAGAAGAGCCTTACATCACTCAGACTGAGTTGCCAGCATAGCCTCAGTTACAAAGCACAATCTGCAATTTTAATCCTTTGTGGCTGCTCACAGGCAGCACAAGCTGAAGTGCCTCCAGGATGCTCCTGTTTGAGTTGCAGAGAGTTGAAGAGCAGAGGGTGAAGGAAGTAAAAGAACTAAAACTGCTTTTCAGCACAGAATGATGCACAGGAGCTCAGTCTGGGTGAAATGAGGGCGCTGGAGGGAGAGGGGTAAACAGAGGAAGAGTTTAGAAAAGAACTTTCTTAACCAAAGAGCAAAACTGCCACTATCTGACTTGCTTGCCAAAGCATGTTGTCAAAGATTGCCCTGGCTGCTGAAACTGGAACAGTATCTCTCCTGAGGTCTGAGAAAGAGAATTAAAGAGTGTTCATCTGCATCTTTCAGTTAACATCAGGATTATTTGAATTCACAGACTCTCTCAGGGTGACCTGGCATATTTGTAAAACTGAGAAGATCACAACACAGTATCTCTTGTGCTGAGGGAGGAGGCCTCACAAAACATAACACAGTATCTCTCATGTGGGGGCAAGCGGCCTCACTAAACAAAAGCTCTGAAGAAAAAAATAATACCTGTGGTTTCCTCTTTGGCTCTCTGTGCCTCGCTTGAACTCTCTTGCCTGTTGTCTCTCTCTGTTAAGGAAGACTAAATAAATACATAAAGCTGCCCAGTGTGACCTTTTTGTTATTTCTGCAAAGGTCCTTCCACTTTAAAGGAGTGGAAAAGTACATTGCAAGATCTGAGAGTGAAATGCAGAGAGTGCTGTTTTTCCATCTCAGCAGCCACGTATTAAACTGAGGACAGCATAGTGGTTAAAACAAAAACTTTGCTATCAGAAAGCTGCATCTATAGAGGTGCTGTAACACTGTGATGCTAGTGGCAGTCAATTCTTTATGGCCACAGGTTTTCACAAGTGTTGGTTGCTTTTGGGAGGTTTTCTTACTAAGTCTCTTAGACCTGAAGCACAGGCTGAACAAAGTGGTGTGGGTGTGAGGTTTCCACATGCTTTTAGTTTCTCTTTACCTTTGTCTGAGCTCCTGGTTTAGAAGACACATAAAGAGGCAACCAATAAATAAATGTATTGTAGACCTTATTTAAATATAAATCACCATATCAAAAACCTATGCCTTCTCTGGATTGTGCATAAATTTGGATGTTTTCTTCCTTCCTGGTGAAAGGGTGATATGTTTGTGTTGTTAGCATCAACCCCATAAAGAGGTAAAAAAGCTTGCAGCCAGGGCACAAAGGGAAGAGCCCCTCCATTGTTTTGTGTTAACACATGCAAATCCTAACAGATCTCTGTTCTTAATTCAATAATTAATTTAATATAATAATTAATTAATTAATATAATTAAATATATTTTAATAATATATTATAAATATATGTGAAAATTATTTATAAATATATTATAAATAATTTTAATTAATTAATTAATTAATTGAATATAATTTCAATTCCCTGAATGACCCCAGGTAGACAAAGGCACAAGGGAATAGTGGATTTTGAATTGCCCAGGGCACTACAGGTGGGGTCCTCAGGAAGTGGCAGCACTTTTTGACTGTTATCACAGACTACAGAGCCTTGAGCCATCCCAGGTGCCACCAGCACCCTGTGGTGCTGCAGCAGCACCTGGCACAAAAGGTTTTCTCTCCATGATGGAGCTGTGTCCATGGAGGTGGCACGGGCAGCCAAGCCTGCGGCCAGGGTTGCTGCTGCAGCCCCTCCCGTTCTGTCCTGCTGGGATTCACTGGGCACTGCTCACAGGAACAGTGTCAGTAGGGATTTATAGCAGAAAACTGCCCGGGGTCATTTCCTGGTGTTGCAGACACGGTCTTTCCTGTGGTTTTTGGAGCCAGGCCACCATCAGTTCCCAGCACGGATCTGGGGCAGGGCGTGCAGCAGCTTAGCTCGCCCCTGAACAGGTGCCACCATGCCTCTGCCTTCTTACAGCCCAAAGCTTCCTGCCAGGAGATTGAGAGGCAGCTTGTGTGCTCATTCTTCTGCTCCATGGCCCTTTCCTGTGGCACAGAAAGGGCTGCACGGTGCTCCCTGCACTTTGAACACTGGTACTTGCTGATAACACAGCTTCCTCTCCCATCATCTTGCTGGCTGCATTCTCACCTTTTACCTTCCCATATGTTGCCTTCTGACTCTTTTCCTCCATAGCTGAATTTTATTTTCCCATGGGAGTGGTTCTTGGGGTTTTGGTGCTTGCCTGTTCCTCTCTGTATGCTATAGAATTTTATTATTATGGGAAGATGTGTTTCCACTTAAGCTAACAGAGTGATCAAAACAAATTATATAAAATGTCTTAGCTTCGGCCTTCTCTGCAGAAGGTGCACTAAGAAGGGAAAGAAATGTAAAAGCTGTAGAACTGCCTTCCCTGGCATACCACCAAGCCCCCATCCCCAAGCTTTTCCTCTTTTCCTATGCCAGCACACTGGTGGCCTAGGGTCTTCTGCAAAGGGCAACTGCTTTGTGCTGTTATTTCTTCCAAAAATAAAAAGGCTAATTTTTTGTAACTTACTAAAGATAGGGGAATGAGGAATGAGTCTCTTAGAGGCATCTTTTCTTCCATGGTGAGTAGATACTGTTAATTGCCTTCTATCATTAATTTCACAGTTTCACCCTTAGTTCTGTTGCAGCTGCAGAAGAAACAACTGTGTGACAGGGTGATATGTGACACGTACTGTGAAATTCATTAACTCACCACTACCTAATTATTACAAGCAATTAAAAGGTGAACAGATAATCGTGTAATAGAGCAGGACTCAGATTACATTATTTGATTTAAATCATTATCTGTTGCAAATCCTCTGTTGCTAGTGAGCTACGTGGCAGTGGCAGCAGATTTTCTGTAGCACAAGGTTACAGTGATGTGACAGGTGGTGCCAGCTGTGTGCACAGCTCTGCCCAGTGCCCCCAGTTATGGGTTTGGCATGAGCAGAGTGGCTGGCCATGGCTGTGGTTTGGCTGAGAATGACTATCCATCAGGAGGGGGGTGGAAGCTGTGGTGGGACAAGGCAGGTAGGCAGAGAGGGAATGTGCTCTTGAGAGTGGATCCAGAGGCCTCGAGTTTCAAGTCATTAGGCAGAGCCTCGTGCTTTAATGCTTTCTGATCCAAATGCAAAGCAAAACCCAGGGATACTTCCTCTGGCAAGAGGAAGAGCCATCATTTAGCCTGGCTGAAATCTGTCAGGAAAGTGCTTTGCAAAGTACAGTTGTACTTCGGAGTGACTGTTGCATAAAACCAATTAAATTTCTTCTGAGGAAGCTAAGAGCTGTCAGCTGCTTCTGTTACTGGACACCAGGTATCTCCAAGCCTCCTTTACTGCTGGACAAGAGTCTTCATGCACTGGGCAGTGTATAAACACAATGGGAACACGGTCTCTGCACTGGAGACTGTGCAGCCTGATGCATGAGAGAGTGGATGTATCTGGATGGACAAATGGGGAATGGAAGGAAAGGAGGAGACAAATGTGTTTGGGGAGTGCACTGGCTGTGAATTCACATTTTGTATGCTGGTATTTGTTTGCTTTCTCCACCCATGGGGTTGCTGAGAAAGGGTATTGGCTCTAGATCCAGTCAGTTACTTTCCAGTTATTTTGAGTTGGCAAAGACTTTTTAATTGAAATTTAGCTGTTATGTAGGAACGTGCTGCTTTCAGCAAAGCTTTTGCAACAAGCCAGGAGGGCTGCCTCAGGCCCAGGCTTCCAGGCTCCTGGACTCCTAACCTTGTGTTCTGGGATTGATGGAAGCTCAGCCTCCTCAAGAATAACTGCAAAGTGTCAGGGTAGACAGGTGATCTGCTGCTTTCTGGCTCACAGGGATGAGTACTGGTAATGGAAATGGTGTTGCTACCAGAAACAGCAAAAATTTTTAAAAATCCAGAAGGCACAGCTGACATGTCTGCTCAGTCTATGCAAGTGTATTTCAGAAAAGAAGAAAATTCTTGGGGTAGATTCAGTCACCTTAGAAGGGTGAAGCACCTTGGAGGATGCTCATTAATGATTTAAAAGGGGAGTGTGAGTGAAGGGCAATGTCAGAAATCCTCACAAGTGGGTAACAGCAGTCAAGTTAATGTTTATGACTCTTCAAAAGCTTTACTTGGATGTCTCTTCAAAACAGTCTGGATGCACTGAGGGAGGGCTATGCCATCCTTTTTTCTCTTTGAGTAGCTGCCTGAAAATAAATGTAAGATGGATTTTCTTAAAATAAATTAGAAAACACCCAAAGCTGGGTAAAAGTCTTGAATGCTCAGACTTAAAAGTCATCAATTCTCCAGCAATGTTAGGTGAGCCTAAAGTGCATAGATCAGCAACAACTTCAGGAGGGAGCCCAAAAAAAGGAGATTTATTCTCTTGGACATTAAACATGAGATCTTATTATTTGGCCACTCATATGTGATCCCTGCAGGGGGCTGCACATGCGTTTCCATGCATGTGTGTATTTGCCTGTGAGTGTAATGTGACAGTCCTGAAGCATTTGTGAATGCAGATAAACTAAGTCCAGCTCAAATGCATTCCATAAATAGCTCTTCAGATGCACTCATCTTTGTGTTGATTATTTGTTTAGTTGTTGGAAAGTCACAGGAGCTTATTTGACTGCTCTGGCCTGTGCCCAGGGGAGTCACTTAGGTGGGATTCAGACAACCTCTAGCCCTAAACCTATAAAAGGAAGAAATGCATACCATTATTTTCATTGGGTCTTAATTAGTGAACTGGCTGCTCAGCTTCTGGAGAATCCTAAGCACTGTTTTTAAAGCCTCAAAGTAACTTCCTTACTTTCAATAATTTAATATCTTTTTCTGGGCCTTATCTTCCGCTTTTTCTTTCACAGTCTCATATAAATGTTTAATGACAGTTTAAACAAACGTGAGACATTGGATATCTGTAGGTCAGGCAAAGACTAGCCTGCTTTTAGTGTTTGGCTCTTTCTGGAAAGAAAAATCCTATTGCTGCCTATCCTTGTGCAGCCCAGCCATTTGAAAAACTCACCAGCTGAACACAAACCCTGGCTGGGTGTTTTGTCTTCCTTGTATTTTGTCTGTGCCTCCGTGCCACCAGTGAAAGGAAGGAGGAGACAGAGCAGCTTCTCACACTGACGTTGACATAATTTGGCACTTGCTGGAGATTAAAGTGAATATGACAAAATCTTTCTTTCTGAGGCAGTAACAGGGATCTGAAGTGCTGACTTCTGACAATATGGCAATGGCAAGCTCATCTGCATCTCTCTCCTGTGACTGCTGTTGCTATGAGAAAAGCAAGAGATACAGGCTTTACCAATATGCCAGTGCTTCAGGAGAAAATGAAGAGAGGAAAAAATAATGTGAGGCAACGCTATCCAGGGCTCATAACAATACAACCATGAATTTATGCAGCTGCATCTGTCCAGCATGTGCAGAAAGGATACCAATGCCTAGGAACGAACATGTAATGCACAGGGCACAGCTTCCCATGGTTGTAAACTGGTATAAAATTATTAACCTAACAGGGGTTATTCTCACTTAGAGTATATAAGAATGTGTGATGTACAAGTCCTGCTTTTCCCACTTCCTTCCACCATGAGGTAATACCTGTTCACAAACATAGGTAATATAGTCTGAGAGGTTTCCCAAAAGTGAGTCCATTGTGAATTTTCAGCCCCCTCCACTGGGCTCAAAGAGCTCTCTCAGAGGGCAAACTGCATTCATCCAGCTTGTTCCAGTCTGCAAAGGTGTGTCTTCTGTTTCTTCCCAGCCCAGACACATTTTCTTGTTTTGCCTTTGGACTGCAGCAGAGGAACCCCCACGAGGAAGGGGGCACACAGACTTCCAGCAGATCAGGTCAGCTTAGTCAAGACAGGCTTCATCAAAGCAAAATTTAGTCCCTGCTTGAAGCAGTTTGGATTCTGTTTTGAATCTATTTCCTAAAGGGTGAAAAATGTCAGAGTTGTTTGCTTGGGATGAAAGTAGCATGAGTCATCAAGGAAACCCAGGAGGAAGTACCCAAAGCTTTCTATCCTGGCAGACATGGCTAAAAGCAGGAGCAAGTACATTAAACTCTCAGTTCTTTTTCCTTGCTCCCAGTTCCTTGGATGCAGGGCATTTCATTACCCAGATGTCTCTCCAGAACAGATCAGTTGATCTTGTAATCCCTCACAGTGAGTTTACTCAGCGCTTTTACGGGACTTGAAGCTCTCAGATGTAGAGTCCTCCAGAAATGCTGAGTCCTGTTGGAAATAGAACATGTGCCAGCAATGTGCCCTGGCTGCAAGGAAGGCCAGTGGTATCCTGGGCTGTGTTAGACAAAATATTGTCAGCAGGTCAGGGAGGTGATCTGGCCCCTCTGCTCTGCACTTGTGAGGCCACACCTGGAGTGCTGTGTGCAGTTCTGGGCTCCTCAGGGCAGGAGAGACATGGACCTCCTTGAGGGAGTCCAGCAAAGCACTGTGAAGGTGGTAAAGGCACAGGAGGAAAGACTGTGAGGAAAGACTGAGGGAGCTGAGGCTGTTCAGAAGAGATGTCTCAGGGGCATCTTATCAATTGTTGCAAACACTTGAAGAGAGAATGTAAAGAGCATGAAACCAAACTCTTCTCAGTGGTGCTCACTGATCACAAACTGAAGCAAAGGGAGGTTCCTCTGAATAGCAGGAAACATTGTTTTTGAGGGTGACTGAGCAGAAGGATTTAGCATTGCATTCACCCACCTCCTAAATAGGGAAGCTACAACCACACAAAAATAGCACTCTGCAAAAGTACCAAAGAGATCCATCCTCTTCTCTGTTTGGAGGACTCAGTAGATAAGCTGGTTCTTTATTTTTGGAAGCTAGTTATTCTGTCAGTTATTGACAATCTTCATCTTGATTGTTAAATAATTTCTAGCACAGGTTGTTTATGCTTAAGGGCTACTGCAAAGTCCCCATGCAGCAAGTTTTTACATCCCTGTTTGCTAGAAGCACCATCATATCCTCCAAGAAAACCTGCACTGAGCATGCCCCATTTCCTTTCTTTGCCTGTGCTTTTCTCCTGCTATCACTGGCAGCAAGAAAATGTTGAATTTATTAACTTTTAGGTCTGAAACTGCATGGCTAATTCTATTCATTGCCTTAGCCTTGGTGTCAAGTTAGCAAAAGCTAAGGAAAATCCATTATCACATTTAATACTTCCATGACTTTACTCATCAGTTTGCATTGACTGCACGTGGAAATGGAGGCCAGATGTTGCTACAGAAATGTAGTATAATACTGCTATATAAATTTGTATAATACTGCTGGATTTGCTCTGCAGGACTGACACCCTGGGAACAAGGAGGGCATTGGAGGTCAGGGAGCCCAGAATGTCCTCCTGTTGTGTGTGAGTTCCTACAGTGGGTGTAAGAGTGAGATCTTTTGAGTTTTCCCTTAGAGTGCTGTGCATGGGCACTGAAGATGGAGGGCATGTGAACAGGAGACTTCCAGGACGATGCTGTGTGGTGCAGTAAGAGCAGCAGCTCCTGAACAGCTGTGCACTAGAGGAAGGCTTCAGCTCTTGGGAGGATTGGTTTGTGTTACTCAGGTTCCAGAAAGTTGTGATGCAAAGTGGGATAACAGCTAGTCCTGACCTGTAAGGCACTGGTTTCCAGCTGCCTCTCAAGCAAGGCTGCTGCTCTCTCTTTCACTATGCCCAGCAGCACATCTTGCTGTTTCTGTGGTCACCAGGGTGTGCAGTGCAGTCTGCACACCCTTACCAATTCTCCACCAGCAGTGTTGACTGAATAATGTGTTTTCACAACTGCCACAGTGGAGATGGACACGACACTCCAGGGTTCAAGTGGCAACAGCAATCTTTATTGTTCACAGCTCATATTTCTATGGTTTCAAAATTCACATGTTCAATCCCAGTTGGTGAGTAACTTGTTACCACCCAGTTCACTGGCCAACAGCTGCCTGCACACTGCTCACCAAAGATTGGCCAGCATCTGTTCCTTGCAGTTAAATCCTTCTGCTTTTGATGCCTTAAGGTTTAGCTTTCATGTTTTTCACATTCTGTGCTGCCCAGGGGTGCAGTGCTGAGCCTCACATTAAGTGTCAGCAAGCTCTCTTCACAGAATAGGGAGACAAAACAAATCCTTTTCCTGCAGGAGACCAAGGACAACAGTTACAAGTTTTCAGGCCCAAAAGCACAAACAATGGTGGACTGAAGAGATAAAAAAGAAGAATGGGACAACACAATCTGAAGCTGTACTTGGACAATTGAACCCCAATATGCAAATAGACCAAAACTTATAAAAGTGTGAAACCTTGTGACTGGTTTGTCCATTTTGTGACCATTTCGGGTCTACCTTAGGTGTAGCCTTGGTCAGGCTCTTGTCCTGCCCAAGGTGTATCCTTAAAGGCCTTTCAATAAGTATCTACTTTATCCTCTAGCTCTGTTCAGTCTCTGTTCCAGGCCAGCCTTCCCAAGGCATCACTTTTCAGTATTTTGTTCCATAAAGATGTTTACTTCCTTTTCTCAGGAGTACAGGCTGATCAAGTCAAGGTCAGGCTTTTGGGAATTTGGCAGTATTGTGAGATGATTCAGCATTCACAGAGCTTTGGCCACCCTCCTCTGTGGGGTTTCACCACACACACAACAGATATTATTATTCTGTGTCTGCCTTGTGACTTTTAATTTCAGTTTTCTCTGGGAGTGGTTGGGCAATGATTGTTATCCAGCATGTGTCAGATTATCACCATTGCCTGAGTGGTCATAATGAGTTTATTATGACCATGCCTTTGTTATAGTGAGTTTTCCTTTTCTCCAAGGAATCTGCTGCTTTTAAGCAGAGATTACATTTCTTAGCTGTTTGTCTGTGTGCTTAAGACAGGGCAGCCCATGAGGCCAGGACCTCACTTTGCTGTCAGAACTGACCCTGTACATGCTTCTGGCAGTGTTTCCTTTCACATAGCACCAGGTCAGGACTGTTTTAGCATTTTGTTGGTAGACAAGGGTGAGTCTAGCCATCAAGGGTGCCCCTGGTATCCCCATAGGGTGGATGCTCCAGCAGACTGAGGCCCAGAGTGTTTTATGTGGCCATGAGCAGAGCCATACACAGTCACTTCTTGTCCATGGGCACAGGACTTTGCTCTTCTGTTCCATTAAGTCACCAAGAGTGATCATTGCTGAAATGACTTTGTTAAATAATCCAGAAGTTTGCCTTTTCTTCCTTTCTTTCCTGAGTTCAGAAGTTGGTAACCTAAGCACCAAGACATGTTGTGCATCCCTTAGTGTTCTGTGTCTGTTACTGGCAGGGCCTGGGGCTTGGGTCCAGGAGGTCTGGTTTGTTTGTTCCCCTGGGTCTGGAGGAACACAGATTTTATTTATGTTTTATTTTATTCTTTTTTATTTTTCATTTAAAAGCTATCCAGCAGTTTGTCAGTTGAAGCAGAAGACAATCCTTTGCACCAATACTTACTCATGTACACATGCTGATCAGCTGAAGTGTTAAAACTCAAGGTGAGTGCTCCAGCCTTTAATCAATGACCAGTCATTGATTTAGCACATCCACAAGTTTCAGGTGGGCATGCAGGAGTTCCTCCATTGTGTCCAGTTTTTAGGGTACTTTTAGACGCTAGAAATACTTTTCAATGTGTAATTTATTAGGTAAATGGTCTTTCAGTAGTCTGTGCTAAAGAGGGAAGTGAAAAGCAACTGAACAATAATGCCATTTCTGGTGTTACAGGTGGTGTGTACTATTAGAACTGGAAAACACAGAACTGTGACCTTTTATAAGTACTCAGTGAAACACTGAGTTACTGCTGGTCAATTAAAAGCAGTTTGCATGTTTAATAGTTGTTTATGGTGATTTTCATACACAGATGAGTGAGGAGTTACTTGAGGCAATGTGTGTGCAGCTGTCCAGCCAGAACTGAAGCAGCCTCTGGCAAAGGTGCTGTAGCAGAGGAGCTCAGCAGATGATCCAAGCTCAGGGGGCTTGCCCACAGACTGAAAGAGGAGCTTGGGATGGATGTGGGGTATTATGAAACAGCAGATGTCAAAGAGATGAAGCAAAGGGTTAAAATGGAAGGAGTCAGGCATGAGAGAGTGATGGCCAGGTGGAGGTCCAGCTAAGGACCTGAAGTGGAATTACACAAGTCAAACATCAATGAAAAGCAGCTGGGTGGCAAGAACAGCCAGGCTTGTTTCTGGTCTCTTGCCATATATGAGGCACCCTTTGAGGTGTGCCTGATGGCCAGAGGAGGTGATAGCTTTAGCTGTAGCTCTTTTGTCTCCAGCTGTTGTGTGTTCTCTGCTTAGGTCTCTGGTCTGGTACATTGCAGGATTTTTAGAGTAATTCATTTTCCCATCAGTGTAGCCCACCAAATGCCAAGATTTTAAGGCAGTTGGATGGGGTGGCGAATATATTTCTGGTGGCCACCAGAAATACTGAACATACCTGTTTACTCATTTACTCCTTTGTGCTTTCTCAAGAAGCCCTTGTGCCCTTCAAAAGCTCAGTGGTTAATTTACAGAATTAACAGGGTTGGAAACCTGAGCAGTAGGGTGCATCCATACTTACTGGAATGATGGTGGATTTGATTTATGGGGTTTTGTTCCTAAATATAAGAAAAGTTTTATTCCAGGGCCACACCCAAGTGTAGCACTGGGGCCCATGCACATGGCTGGTTCAGCAGATGGGACAGTGTCTTCATAAAGTAGATACATAAATAACCTGTAGTCTTTAAGGATGTGGTCTTTCTGGGAGTGCTTGCATGTTTACATATCAAAACCAGTCATGCACAGTCCCCTGTTAATGGACTTGAACTACTATAGAAATGTTTTGGTTTCAAAACCATTTAATTAAGGTTAATGAAGTTTGGGACTTGGGTGCTGTATTTCATGCAGCAGTACATGTCTCTGTTCTTGATAGATGTCTTCCATATGCTACAATAGTTGCATATTCAGGACTCAAATCCCCATTATCCCCATGCCTTCAGAGCAGGGCAGACTCCTGTCATAGTGTTACATTATAATCCCTTCCAAATGGAGAAGTGATTCTTGTTGCATTTTGAAGTAGTGAGGATTTGATCCAGCAGTTCCACTCTACCAAAAGTACTGAGGGGCTTGCAGATATTTGATATTGAGGTGTTTTGGCCCTCAATTGTGAAATAAATAGGTCAGGCAAGGCCTTTGAAAGGAATTTAATAGATACATCTCACACTTCACAGAGAAGCATGAAACTCTTCTGCTAAAATGAGATTGAGTTCATGAAAGGTCACAGTTATCTTATAAAGCAAGTTTTTGCAAGTCTGCAGAGCAAATATTGCATTAAAGATACTGGTAGAATCTCTGTATTACTGATAATGCTCCAAGTTTTTCTTTTTTCTCCAAGTTGTGGTAGAGCTCCTTGTAAGCTAAGCAGTCAGCCTTATGACTTTTGCTTAATTGCTTCATAGTGACGTACTGAACTAGCAAGGCATTGAGCAGTAAGCACAAGAAGAAGCATAAGCTGCCAAAATAACAGGAAAATACTTCATTATTATTATTATTTTATTGGTGACTTTTAAGTCCTGTTATATTTTTTCAGAGACTGTTGTGACACAAATAACCATCCAGTTGACTTAACTCTAAAGCTCATTTTGTTTGCCTTTATAAGCACAAATCAGCTACAAATTTGGGGAAGGGTCTTAAAAAAAAGGACTTCATATAGATATTACTATAGGTGGTTGTAGAGATGTCTATACATACTTACTTATCTATTTATCTGTCTTTACATACAGATACATGAAACATTTATAATAACTACACTTTCGTCCATTCCTGCTTCCTACCAGAATTGCCTTTCTACTGAATTTGGTGTTAGACAAAACAGGTCCTTGCACATGTGGCACAGGGTATGGGTTAGAAACCTCTGGTGGGAAGACAGCAGTTGAAATACACCCTTGGGCCTGGCATCTAAATCAAAACAAGCTTCTTCCAGGCTGCTAAAGCTTGCTCTGAGCCTGCAGACACTTCTCTAGGCTACCTGGGCTGGGGTGATTCATAAGCAAGTGACGGTGTCATGAGATCATATGGAAAGTTTAGATTGGGAAAGCTGAAATTGTCCTTGCTGAACTTTGGGATGTACTTGTATTTGGTAAAATAGAGGCCCAGAAGATGCTTGTCATTGAGTAGCACAGCAGAAAGGAATGCAGGAAAACCATTGTTTTGCAGGGTCAGGACAGGATCTGCACCCTGTTATGCTCCTGCTGTGACAGAAGCTCCACAGCAAGTAAAAGGTTTAAGGGGATTGCTCCATCGGGCCCCTGCAGGAAAGCTTTGAACAGTGGTCAGTGAGGAAGGATGTCACAGGTGATGGAGCATGTTTGTGCCAAGCCACAGAGCAGAAGTCAGCACTGGCTCTTGAACATCACACGTTTTACGAGTTTTCGGTATGTTTTTAAAAGAATCCCTTGGAATGCAGAGCTGAGGATTAAAACTAATAGCAGGCTGTGTCAATACTGAGTGGTTTTACATTGTAATGGTAGAATTCGGTGGCCTTGTCACTTCAAAGGTGGTGACTAAAAGATGCTGAAATGAAAAAGAGGTGGAGATTAGCACTGTCTTGAGAGAGCAGAAATGAAAAAGAGGGCAAGACTGAAGAAGAAGCTGATGCAGGTGGTGAGGAGATGGATTTTTGAGAGAAAGAGAGTGTTTTGAGAGAAGAGAGTGTTTCTCAGGAGCAGAGAGCTCTCCAGGTGCAGCAGCTGCAGGACAGCAGGATGAGGTGAGTCTGTGCCCTGCACAGCTCCCTGGCCCCATGATGGAGAGTTGTCCCAGTGGCTGTACCTTGGGGGTCGAGTCTCCATCCTCTCAGCTTACCCCAGGAGCCTCTCCCAGCCCAGCAGAGTTGCTGGAAGTCTCCTTGTATCCCTGCAAGAGCAGCAATCCATGCAGAATATAGCTCTGGCTTTTGAGGAGTTCATCAGAACATGTAACAGCCAACCAAGAGAACTCTTCAGGCCTGCAGGCTGATAGGAGATCAGTGTTAAGGTGCCACTGGGCAAGGACACTTCTGTACTCACACATTTCTGCTGGTGACAGGAGTAGTTCTGTGGGCAGTGTGGCACTGGTGAGTTACTGGGGTTTGTGAGGAGCCAATTGAGTTTTGATTTGTCTCAACACTGATTGTCAGAGGGGTGTGGGGGAGAGCGTGCACAGGTGCCACGTGCAGGAGGCAGCCAGGAGAAGATGGGGGAAAGCCTTGTCCCTGGGGTGAGTTTTCCTGGCAAACATTTCATGTCTCTCATGGGACAGGCATCAGCAGCAGAGGCTGCCCTGCCCAGAGAGGCTTCTCCACTCCAGGGGCCAAAGGTCTGCACCCATGGACTGCAGTGCAGGGCTGCACTGGGTCAGTGGTCTCCTGCCATGGGGTGAGCCAGGGGGCATAAAGGGAACTGCATCACAAGCTCTGGGGGCTTCTTCAGGCTGGTTTTCTTGGGCCTTGGTGGCTCTGGGGCTTTTTGAGTTGGGGTTTTTGAGTCTGGGGACCTTTTGAGTCTTGTGTTTTTGCTTCAGCTCCAGCCTGACAATCAGCTGTTGTTTTTGGTTACCAATAAGCAGTTCTCAGATACAAGGTCTCAGTTGACCTAATTTCATTCTGGTCCATCTTTTTTCAAAAGAACTCCTTGCAGTTCCCCACAGTGGAACGTGACAGGGTTCTTTCTCCTCAGCTGATACTTAGCTACTTGTCTTTCACAAGTTAAAAAGTACTAAAATGGTAGAAAAGTAAATAAAGGTCTACAGCATGCCCTGGGCATGAGCAATGCTAAATATCACTGGCTTCTGCCACTCATATATGCTATGTTTAGGAGACCAGTTCCAAAGATATTTAGTGTGGGAGCCTGGAGCAGGGTGTCCTAAGCCCTTGGCCTTTGCTTGATGTGATCATGATGGGACTGTAAATATGTAGTAAGGTAGCAGGCATGTTGCCTTTCTAAGGGCTTGACTAAATCCCAGCGAGAAACCCTGGAACAGATCTCAATAGGCCAGTAATGATTTGGAAATAGTAAGTGCACCTTCATTAAGTTTTCTGGATTATTCCAATGTTGTTTTTGCCTGGTGGTATAGCTGTGGGCTCATTCTGCTGTTCCTTTGATGCTTGCAAGCTTTTGGATCCTCTGGATATGCCTTTGTATTCAAATTTTTATTTGTGGTTTTCCCAAAGTTTTTCAGGACATAGCACATCACCCAAGATTGGTATTTGTTATTTAAAAACTGCTGAACTGGAATTCAGATTATGCCCCAAATCATATTCTGTCCAAATTTGAATTCTCTGTTGGCCATTATTCATTTTTCATTCATAAACTTTTATCAAGTGACAAAAGGCAGCACTGAAGCAGTGCAGCAAGTGGGGGGGTGGAGTCAGCCATTCAGAAACACATCTGAGAGTCACCCTAGAGTCTGGTTGGGGAGTTGTACTGAGCTGTGAACACATCCTGAACGTCAGGATCCATTCACATGCTGAAGGAAGCGTTGCAATTCTACTCATCTGATCTTTATATTGCTCTGCACAGCCTTTTGTCCCAATGAGTTTCTTTTTATAGTAACTTAGGAACACATCATGAAATCTTCTAAATTCTGGCAGAGTTCTTGCTGAGTATGGCATTTAGGATCTTAATTCTGCAACATGATGTGTCAAGCATGTGGAAAAAGTGAATTTGCTCCATACTTTTAAGAGGTATCCTACTCATGAGTGCGTGGGGCTCTGCTCAGACGATGCAGCGTCACGCACTCTGCAGCTGTAAGCTGAGGGGAGGTTACAACCCTGCAAGGATTTTCTGTCACCTCTGCAGCCTGACAAGTCTGCCTGTGGGTGGAAGTGCAGAGTTAACAGCTAAAGGCTAAACATTTTGCCTATGAGTGAGTCTTACCATGCTAATTATAATGTGACTTTTGCCTGGAAAATGATAGATGCCAGGGGAGGGATGAGGAAACAGGCAAACTTCTTTACTGTAAATACTGGTTGTTGAAAATATCCTGGAAGAAATATTTCTGAGGGTCTCAGTTTCACCTTTTTCTTAATGCTGTTGGTGTTGCTGAGATGGCAGTGACACCCTGTGGTACCAGATGCTATCACTCAGGAAGTCACTGTAAGATTGCAATAGCAAAAACTCCAGGGATGTTTTTAATTCGTCTTCACAGATCATGTCCTCTATTCTTCCCTGAGTGCTGTGCACTAAGTAGGATGCACTTTCCTGGTTTTAAATGTCCTGGAAGTTGCCCTGGTCTGATTCACATCCCTTGGCTTTACAGAAGAGGAATCATCTGTACCAGCAAACCAGGATCACATTGCAGGACACCATTGCTTTCACTCAGTGAAAATGCTTGTTCCTCTCTGGTTGCCCTGGTGAGCCAGGAGAGTTTGTGATTGGAGGGGGCAGTGCTCATCCTGGGTATTTCCTCTTTTTCAGGGGGTTCACGAGTCAAAAGGTGTGACTGAAGAATATCTGAAACTGGAATCCCTGATCCAGAAGGTAGTTTCTCCTTACTTGGGCACGTACGGTCTGTATTCCAGCGACGGACCCTTCACGCACTCTGCCTGTATCTTGGGTAAGAACAACACAGACCCCGTTTGGCACAGCACAGAGTCCCCAAAACCCTGCCCCATGCAGGGCCAGGGCCTGCACAAGAGCTGACTGCCAGTGCTTGCTCAAGTACATCAGGCTCCTTTTCTAAGACCATGCTCTTTGAAAGTCACTGTGAACCTTGCAGTGGCAAAAGATGAAAACAGATCATCATCAGAGTGCTCAGTAATAAAAATCAGTAAAATTAATCTAGAGTGTGTTTAGCATTTCTAGTCTACCTTTCAACAAGACAGCTTTAACACAGGATGCTTTATGGACAGTGAGAGGAAGAAGCAAAAAGCCACTTCTAAAGTACCTAGTAGGTCATTTTCATTAGTGTTCATCAGTACACAAAGATCATACAAGGCTGTTAAAATTAGGGAAGAGAGTAGGAATTTATCTTAGAGAAGACTAACACAAAAGCCTTCAAGCATATAAAAGCTTTCTGCAGAGTAGAAGGTAATAAGCTGTTCTCCATCGCATTGGAGATAAGGAATACAGAGTGGGCCTCACATAGCAGGGGGAATTAGTATTACATGGAAGGAAAAATCTGTAATTTCACATGAATTGCCTCTGGAGGTTATTGAATCTTCACTGCTGAGACACTTCTTACCTGTCCAGTACATCAGCATCCATTAGGGGCAAGGGGGAATTGTGGGTTGGCCTGGTGGCAGCCTGAGTTCCCTTCAGCTTAATTTCTGATTCTTGGAGCTCTGCAGCATTTGGTGATGCTGTGAAGGCAATATTTAGCCAGGATGAAGGTGGAATATCCTACATAGCAATGCAGTCTGTTGAAAATACAAGGGGGATACTGCCAGTGTAATGAAAAAGGAAATGTGGTAGTACCTGAGTATTTTATTGTAAATACTGGAATGGCCAGATCGAATAGAGCAGACAGAAGGGAAAATCAGTTCAATTGTGCACTTTCTCTGTAGTCAATTCAATCTGTTTGCTTGTCAGAAATGGTCAATAAAGTTCCTGATTTTCCATTGAAGCTGAATGGCAAAATGGTTGTGTTGCAGCATTTGTTTAAGGAACAAATGAGTTTTACATGAATAAATAGAGGCTGGTTATTTATGGAAAATGGTTCAGGATTACTACTTCATATTCATTGCTTACCATTAAAAGGCCAGAAGCTTTTTTAATTTAAATGGAGCCCCAAATTGACATTTTCTAAATACAATTCATGTCAAGATAGAAAAAATGCACCCAAAGAGAATAAAGCTCCAGTGAAACAAATTGTTAGTAAATAAATGTCTTATTACATGACAGCAGAGTACAGGAAGGTTTTGATGGGCTGGGCACTTCCTCTTGCTGCAGTCTGGGTTGTAGATGTAGCAATACTCCTGAAATGGGTCTTACTGTAATCACTGAACCTGGATCCAAGGGAGCTGAGAGTAACAAAAATAAGTGGCTGCTTCTTTTTAACCAATGCATCTAATTCTCTTCAACTATTTTGCTAGCATGTTGTGACCAGAGTTCATAGCCCCAGGAACCTTTTGTTTGCCAGCTCAAACTCCTAACAAAGAAAAAGTCCAAAAATGAACTTGGATCAGATGATTTCACTGCTGAGGCAGACACAACTGCAAAATACAATCTTAAAAACAGAAATTGGCTTTTTTAGTAGTACAGCATATGATTTGAATTTGCACCCAGGTAAGCACATAATTTCACAATAGCATAATTTTAAGAGATTGGAATATGTAAAGGAAATTGCAGAGTTTGCAGGGAACCAGCATCCTGATTTAAAGCAGCTTATTTGCAGTGGCTGTGGTTGACTTCCAGAGGGTAATTTGATCCTCTGCTGCAGTTGTGCCTCTTTCATGGGATGGCAAAGGGAAAGTAGTAGAAAGAAAGCTTCAAAAGTGAGACCTATTATTCACACTACTTTTTCTTCTAATAGCACAAATGAATCTGAGCACTGAGTCCTGCACAGAGTTTGAATGGTGATTGTTTTACTCATGATGGTCATTTTATTCTCACTGCCAGGACACTCCAGTGCCAAACCTCTGCCAGAGAGGGAGCTCCATGCTCACTTGCTGCCATCTGCTGCTTATTTCTTGGGAAAATCCCATTTGATTAACAGCATTCAGGCAATCACTGCTGGACTGAATGCAGATTTGCTCCCCCAAAAAGAGGTTTCTGTGGGCACTGTCCTCTAGTTAACATTTTCAAACACTCTTGGTGCTCTCCCTGTTGTGGTCTCTGAACAATACTTTGAAAGTTTTTCCAGAATTAGTAGAAAATCTGCCTGTCTTAATTCTCCTGCTCCAAATTTGAAGAGACTTTATATTCCCAGGATGGGTAGAAAAGTTAAATTTCAGCTAGTAGAAATGAGTAATTACTTTTATAGCCTGAAGAAGAAGAGAATTGCACTTTCTGTTCTTGTCTAAAGGAAGTATTTACAACTGTACATCACCTCTCCCACTGTATTTACTGCTTTACTTCAGCTGCTGAAGTTGTGTGAATATAAAGGGAATCTCAGTTATTATTTGTAAAGATAGATTTGGGGTCTTCAGAATGCTGAAGAAATCTAGGCCTGTGAATCTACAAAACCAGCAAAATGTCTACTTCTAGAAAAGTTTCATTCAATAACTGCTTATGAATATTCAGGACTTCACATTTCTTTTGAGCACTCATAATTGTTCGTACCATAACAGGAGAGCTTGCAGGTGTGACTGTGGATCTTTGTTTGCAGAGAAGCGGTTCTTCAGGCGCTCCAAGTCGGGGGACATCCTTGCCAAGAACCCCGTGGTGCGATCCAAGAGCTACAACAATCCTCTGCTGACGCCCGTGGCCGAGTACGAAACCGAGAGCATGGCTGCCAACGGAGCTGGCATCCGGAGGCACTCCGTCTCTGAGATGACCTCCTGCTTGGAGCTCCAGGGCTACTCCAACCTCACCACCATCATGGACAACGGCTCCAAGAGCTCCATGACAACCATGAAAAGCTCCCTGCCGGGAGAGCAGGAGAGGCCCAGCGCCGGGTCAGTGCAGTGCTCCAGCAAACTCAGCACAGCCGAGCAACAGAAAGGACTCTTCCACTCGGTTGGTGACCCACACAGGTCTTTTGAGCTGGACAGAGACACTTCCTTGCTTCCAGTTCCCTCTTCCAGCCCTGAGAACATAGTGGATCAGATTTTGGAGTCGATTGACTCTGATTCTGAAGGCATTTTCATTGATTTTGGCCGAGGCTGTTCCAATTCATCGGCGTACAATGTGGATGTGAACAGACAGAGCATCGTGTGAAGGATATGAGGAGACGAACTGTGGGGTTTAATATTATATATGAAAGTTACCAAGGCAGTGAGGCGGACTGTGGGCAATGCCTGGGCAGAACCTTTGCCAGGTCATCATAGCTGTACTGAGCAAACACAAGTTTTTAGCAGGTGGGAATCTGCTGAGGGGGAAGCAACTCCAACCACTTCTCCCCATCCCTGTCACCCTGCAGAAGGATTTCCTATTTCTTTATAAACTTAAGGGTTCACAAACTCACAAGTGTCTGGTAAAATACTGTTAGTGCAGCTGGCAGTGTTCAGGAAAACAGCTCAGCAAATAGCTGTGCTCACTTCTAATTTTCTAAAGAGATTTCCTGCAGATGATGGGTTGTTCTCTGAACTGTAACACCTCAGCCAGAGTAGAAACATATCCTTTGAAAAAACAAACAAACAAATGCAAATGACTGTGGGCTTTCATGCCACAGAATACAATAATAAAGAAGTCTTTTAATCTTTTTCTTGTACATCCTGTATGCACTCCTTTGCCTAATGGTGAATTAGAGTTCTTGAAGAAAGGCAAATAAACAGAAATATGCTTCCTGATGTGACACAATGCCTGGTGTCTCATTTTCTGTTTCACTGTTTCCTCAGACAGGAACAGTGTCTGGGGCAGTTGTCTCAAAATTTGCTTTCAAGGCTGTATTAATTTGCTCTTAATGTGGCACTTCTGAGAAATCTGTACTGTCATGTCCTGAAGCATCTGTTGTATGGAGAGATTCCATCATAATTCAACTTACTTGTTTCCTATATGAATGAAATTATGGCCTCTCAGAGAACATCTTCATTATATATTTATATTATTATAGAAATACCATAATGCATCTGCTATCAGCTGTGTTTTTGGGCAGTGTGAACCTTGCAGCTCTTCTTACCCTGAGCACACCCAGCTCTTTGATTCTCCCTCACAATAACACGATGGTGCAGGAGCTGGATCAGTAGTTTTGCAGAGGATTGATGCATGTGATACTAGGGTGAAGTAGAAATCCTGCTCCCCAATGCAGTTTTGATCAGGGGGTTTTGCAGTGAAGGCCACTCCACTTTGTGTCTGTGCTTTGGTGGAAGAAGTCAGTTGAGATCTCCTGAGCTGCTCAGCAGCTTTGGTCTTTGGTTTGGTCTGTGCCTAGTGCTTTGCCCAGGGACTGCCCAACTTTGCTCTGTACTTGCACTGCTGACCCCAGCATTTGCCACACTCTTCCCCAGGCTTTGATTATTCTTCTAGACTCAACAGCTGTGCTTCTGGCACTCAGTTTCCTTTGGCTGCCCTGTGTGTTAGCTCAGTCCTTTGCTGCCACCCTGCTTCTCTGCTCAAGATCTCAGCTGCTGGAGAGCTGTGCAGGCTTCCTGTAATGCAGAGATTTGAGAAGCTCAGAAGCCATCTGAGGGCCTCCCCCAGGAATGGGGCAGGACTTTGGTGCCTGCTTTGCTTCTCCATGTTCAGCAAGTTCAGCTGTGCAGCCTGCCCTCCAGGTAAGCATTTAAGTTAGGTCATACTTAGAAGTTTCTCTTAGGCAGAGATAAATAATTGCTTCTACACTCAAAAATCTCCCTCCTCAGCCAGGGAACACAGGATCAGTGAGGAGGAGCTAAACACCAACTGCCTGAAATGCAGGTGTGGCACAATATACCCTCAGAGAAAGCAACTCCAGTGCCTGGGGGGATCTTTGAGGTCCAGTAAATGAAATGGTTTAGGAAGCAGGCTATCACACTATCCCTCTGGAATTGCAGCTAAATTTAAATTGCAGATTATCAGATCATGCACAACACATTCAGGAGTATTCAGCTTGCTCAATCTGAGGCTTATCCATTTTCTACCAGTGAATCTTTGCCTACTGTCTCCTTGCTGGAGGGCAGTCTCAAGGAACACTTCCCTTATTTGGACCTGTGGAAACCACAGGAGAGAGGGGAACTCTTGCTGAAATTGGATCCAGTATATGACAGGAGTGATGATTTCCAAAAGTGTCCTAAAGTGGTACAAGCCACCATGCTGGCACCCTCAGTCTCCACCCTCATTCTTTCTGACAAACATTGTTCTGTTTCCTAAATTATTATTTTATTTGGAGAAACAGAGTATCCACAGCCTTGTTCTAAGGACACAGTGCATGGGAGGAGAAGATAAGGTTCAGACCCCTACATAAAAAATATAACATAATCCCAAACATAAATAAGGCCTCTGCACACCTTCTTCCCTCAAGGAGCTTTAAATGTTTTAAGAGTCATAAGTATACTTAATTCCTGGGGAATGTTTTAGCACAGTTTCAATGGAGGAAAGAAGAAGGCTTCTAGGACTTTTCCCACTGGAGCTTTTGCATGGTTAGTGCCTTCTGCTCTGATGGAAGACCTTGAACCCTCTGGTATGCTGGCAATTAACTTTTCCCACCTCGCACACATGGAGACAGTGAATGAAAATCCTCCTCTGTTTGTTTTAGAAGGTTATTTAGAGACTGGGTTCAAGACAGTGACTGCATAAGAGAAGTTCTCCTAACAGCCACCTCAGAAAGCCTCAAGAAGGAAATAGCCTTTTCTTCAGCGTTTCTATTTGTCCAAGACAGGCACCCTGGCATGGGTTCTCTTCACCTTCTCACATGCAGTGTTGGGGGAACTGGCTGTCCTGGGGTACTGGGGCATTGCAGCCCAGCACATCCAATTAGCTTTTACATTTCAAGCTCTTAGAGTGAGGTCTTCAAAGTCACAGCTCTAACAGCAGCATGAGAAAGATCTCCTAAAGGCTTTCATTAGTGCTTAGGCTCTTCAGAGGACAGAGTCCAAGGCCACTTCACTAGGACTACCCTGGAGAAGGACAGAAAAGAGAAATCCAGTCTAGCCTCACCCCCAAAACTGTGATTACCAGCTGTGCTAAGGTTAAATGAGTATTTAAAGAGGCTGGGTTCCTTCATACCTACTGGGATTTGTTTCCTCTTGTTAGGATGAACTGTGAGTTCTACTGAGCTGAAGTAAAAGGTTTGTATTTGTCCTCTTTAGGATGAAGGGGCTCTCAGTTGGATTCAGTTAACATAAGTTGCCCAGATGATGCTGTAATGGGACAGGCTGACCTGTGGTTTGGAGCTTGCTGAAGTAAACTGGTCACAGGTAACAAATGTGCTCACAGAAGTGCTTTGTCTGCTGTGCTGCTGCTCTACTTCTGGGGTAATGAAAAATAAGGAATTAAAACGTTTTGACTTTCAGAATTCCAGCTGCACTTCCAGGGCCCTTTTTTAATTAAATAAAACATTATAAACTCAGTAGGGTTGCTCTGAAAACCCTGAAAATCACAGAATGATTAAACGGGACCCACCAGTGGGGTCATCTGGTACAACCTCCCTGATCAAGCAGGGTGAAAACATCTGAAGTCAGAGTTCAGTTCCCTATTGCAAAGAGTGATAAGGTGGAATTTTGTCTCTTCTTCATGTTAAAAGATGTAGGCAGATATGATTGAAAATTGTAAAACTATATGTCATGCTCTTACTGGCCAAGCCCAGACACCTCTCTTTCAAACCAAGACACATAATTACACTGGCATTTTAATGTTCTCCAAGCAGGTAACTTCACTAGTAATTAAATAATGAGAACACCCTATTCTTTCCCAAATCATGCCCCTTTTGGTGTTGTGTTGCATCATTGGAGTAGCAGGTTGGCTGCTTGCCTGCCCATGGCAGGATTGCCTACCTGAGAGAGGAGCTGCCAGGGTGCTCTGCCAAAGCCACAGCAGAGGGGAAGAGAAAACTGGATGTTTGAACAGCTGTGGAACTGCTGGGATAATAAACCTGCCACAAGTCTTGCTCGCCTTTGTAAGATGAGGTATGACAGGTTAAGCATGTATTTCTCTTACTAAGGGTCTCTGTCAGCATTTTCAGTTTAAGATTACAAACTTCCAGAATATATTTATTTCCTAATTATTTTAGGGTATGTTTTTTTCACTTGCAAAAGTGAAGGGTCTTAGGCAGAGTTTTAGCTATATTTCAAAATGCATTCCTTTAAAAATCCTAGCCCTCTGAACTCTGGGTTTGGAGATGAGGATTTGAAGAGAATTCTTAAGGCACTGTTGTCATTACAGTAAAGATTATTCAGGATCAGATTGCTGGGCTGCAACTCAGAAGCTGAGGTGACTTAATTCCATGTCCTCTGTGGGCTTTTTGCATAGATTTAAGTCACTTAATAGCTCTATACCTCCTGAGAACAGAGGGATAATGTTCTTACCTGTCTTTCTTACATTTCAAATTACTGTGTGGATTGTCTGTTGGTTGAAGGTTTGATGCACAGCAAGAGGAGAGGAGGCAGTGTGTTGGAGTGATTGAATGTAAATTAATAGTGCATCTCTAACACTTGTTTATTTAATTGTGGAGCCACCACATTCTTTTAATGTAGCTGCACCACTGATTTAGGCTTAAACATGCTAATTGATTCTTATGTATCATCCATTCCTCATCTATCTACATGTCTTGTTTGGCTTTCCTCCTCAAGAGCAGTTCTCACTGACAGGTTTACAGTGTCACTAGGCTTGCTTTCTTTAGCTCATGTTACTTCTTTAATACCCTATGAACTCTGGGCACTTCCATGACTTTGTTTTTCTCTGGTCCACGTGGTCTTCTTACCAGCTTTGAGCTTTTTATTGCTCATTACTGTGGATGGTGTAGATCCCTCTGAAATTCCTGATGTTCAGTCAGGCCTGAATATGCTCAGTAACCCCCAAGAGCAAATATCTCTGCTTCATGCTTTATTCATTTCTTCCAATCAAAAAACTGGAAGACATTAGGCTTGATTTCCTAAGAGGAAAATTTATCCTCTCACTTTCAGTAGTTCTGTGGAAATCTGAGATTATAATATTCTGTTTTTCATGATCTCAAACTGCATTTTTTCCAGATACAGATGTAAAGGTTGCTAGTTTTTGAGCTTCTGGATCTTACCCTCGGTCATATGTTAAAGTACAGATACGGTATTTGTGCTCTCCAGTTCTCTACAGCAGTGTCTGCCTGTCAGAAATACTGCACTGGCTGTGAATTATTAAGCCACTGCATTCCTTATCCTAATGGGTACACAGTCATCTGGGAGGTAACACAACAGGAAGCTGAAGAAGTTGGTAACTCTTGGGGTATCTACAGGCAATCCCTTTACATAGTAAAAAAGTAGAAATGGAAATGCTGCTCCTAAAAATTGGAAGCAGGATGGCATGTGGGTACTAGAGCAGACGAAAGATGCAAACCATTTAAGGGCAAAATTTAAATTGTTTGAAGTACACTTTAGGTTAGATATTAGAAATACATCTTCCCTGTGGGGAGGGTGAGGCCCTGGCACAGGTTTCCCAGAGAAGCTGTGGATGCCCCATCCCTGGAAATGTTCAGGGCTAGGTTGGATGGGGCTGGGAGAAATCTGGGATAGTGGAAGGTGTCCCTGCCCATGGCAGGAGTTGGAACTGGATGGTCTTTAATGTCCCTTCCAGCCAAAGCTGTTCTGTGATTCTAAGGTCTCACCCCACATCTGTACCAGCAGCTTCATAATTGACCCTATTCTTAAATCTTGTTCAAACCTTCTTGGGAAAGGAGAGTGAACAGAAAGTATTCTGAAGAAAAAATTGTATAAGCTCTTGAGTAGAGAATTTATAAGATTTGTGAGGGGAGGAATATGTCAAACATTTTCAGTTTCACTGGTTCAATTTAAAACCTGATTTATCATACAAATGCTCTCAATCTTTGGCAAAATTGGCTTTTAAAATTACTTTTAACAGCTTTTTGTGTCATCCACTCCAGAAGTGAGGAGTGTTGGCAGCCAAGTACACATTACAGCTAACAAGCCAGGCAGTGGTCAAGTGGATAAAAGCTTTCTGAAGAAAACTCCAGATCCCCAGGGCATGTTGACTGAGGGATGAAGAAGGCCTTTGTTGCACAAATATTCCTGCAGCTCTCCACTCTCTGCTGTGCACAGCGAGGGGGAAGGCCATCAGCTGGACTCTGGGATATGATGAACATTGCTGAGAAAAACAAGCTTGGGGTGTTGATTATTTTCCAGATTAATTTCTTCCTCACTTGAATCAAACACCAAAGACTGTTCCTGCACAAAATGGCATTTGGGTGCCAAGTTTTACTGTTAAATCTGGATGCAGCCAAACATGTCTGTGGGAGCACTAGTCCCTTTTTGATTTCCTATAAACAAAGGTGAGGCAAGTGACCCTTCCATAAGGAAGAGTCCATTGTGTCCAACTGTGTTCAGAGTTTTGTTGGGCAATCTGTGCCCTTACTAATCTCTCTGTCTCATGAAAGGAAATGGGTAAACCCTCTAAACTGAAAGAGATGTGGTAAAATATGAGCACAGGCACAGTTTATGGGAAGCACAAAGATAAATATATACTTTGCAATATATTTCACTGCAGTATTGGGACCTGACTGCAGACAGGAAAGCTAAAAATGCAACAGCAAAAAAAAGGGGAAGAAAATTAAGACAGAAGTATATGGGGTTACATATTTATGAACTGGATAAGTATTATTAGTTTAATTTAAATGGTTTTTTACCACTTGTGAGAGTTTTTTGTTCTTGTCTTGCAACTAAATGATGCTTCCTTCCCACTCGTGCAAGTTTTTTTCCTCCTCCAAAGCCACAGTGCCAGTGACCTTGCATTCAGGAAATATCAGCTGAGCTTTTTTTAGCCCAGTGTATTTAGCTGAATTCTGTGCTCTTAATTTTTTTCAGCTTTGTTTTACAAGGTTTACAGACATCGAAATGTTACAGCATATTTAACCACTGAGATCAGTTCAATTGTCCTTATCCTTTTTTTTAACAGTGTAAATTCTGCTTTGTCAGGTTGGGGTATGTGAAAGCATGTGTGTGAGAGGAAATTCAATGAGCTTCAGTGCTGAGAGCAGCAGATTATTTTTTTGCTCTTCTCAAAGCAAGTAGCTGTGATTACAGTTCATCCACGTGCACACACACACACACACACAAAAAAAAAAAAAAAAAAAAAAAAAAAAAAAAGAAAGGACTAACAGGCCCTTAATATGTGTCAGGCTCTGCATTTCCAGATTGCTGCTCTGACATATAAATGGACAGAATTGTGTAGTGTTTTTTAATTTGTATCTTGGATTTTCCTGTGACATTTCCAGACACAGAGATGGGCTCTGGGTGGTATTGGTTGCTATCAGCTCACTTTACATTCAACAAGTGGATCTTGCACAGAAGCATTTTGCTGAAGAAAAAAAAAAAATCTGTCTCAAAATGCTATAGCAAATTTTTATGTATTGAAATCATCCCAGACCAAATATAATTTGATATATATGAATTGACAAAAAGAGTCTTCAATTAATGTGCAAATTTTGATTCTGAAATAGATAGTAATGACAAGAAACAACCTGTACTTTTGAGACATTATGATTTTAGGATTCTAAATGGTAATTTTTAAATCTTGAAATGTAAAGTGACATACAAATGTTATTGCTTCTTTATTTTTTACTGACAATATAAGGTTTTATGGGGAATGTAGTTAGAAAATGGAGATCTGGTTGAATTCCAGGGCTTACCTACTAGCAGTTCAGGACTTTTTATTCCCGTTCCTGGAAATGCATGCATTAGCTTCCTAATTCAGTTATATATTTGCCATCACCTTGCCTTGCCTGTTTAGCCCACAGGTTACTCAGGTTATAAATATGCTCTGCCAAGTACTTTGCACAACAAGGATCTGTCCCTGAGTGCTTGTTAGGTGCTGCTCTCCTAATGTTCACTGAAAACTTCATGTCAGCTGAGGAGGTAGTTATTAGCATTAATTGGTGTAACTGGGCTTACTTCACTTGATCAACAGTCTCCAGTGTCTAAGAATCACTTTATTTGTAGCAACATCTTTGTACAGCCTCTGACATCTGCCTGAGGCATTTGCAATGTCATCAAAAAGCCACCTCTAACTTTTGATCACCCTGATGATGCGCCATGAGTTCCAGCAAAGAAATTAGTTCTCTTAAATAGGCTCCAGAATAATGCTACCTTTCATGGCATTAAAATTACTTTGCAGCAACAAATATTCCTAGAACACCAATATGTGAGAGATAAATGTTTTGCATAGTGGGACAAGTAATTGCAAGTCTGTCCATGTCTTGCCAAAAAATAACAAAGCTAAATGAAATTGATGGTATGGAAATGACAGCATTCTCTTCGCTTGCTAAATGCTTTTCCTAGCTCTGAATACCCTCTCCCACAAGCTATGAAGTCCTCAGCAAGTCACATTTCATCTTAAACCATTAATGAGAGACAAAGTGTTAACATAAATGAATGGGACAAACTCAGTACTTGAAGAATAGATATACTTCAGGTTTAAATAATTACAGACCCTTTTTTTGTTCATAGTTACTTAAATTGCTTGAAAGATGGGTGAATTCAGGCGGCTCTGTCTAAATATAATTGATGATGAGTTTCTTAAGTAGGCTTTAGGTCTGTTCTTCAACTTCCAGTGCTTTTCTCATGGTGACTGATGGTAATTTACAGGGGTAGCAGCAATTCCTCAAAAGCTGGAAGCACCGTTGATTTTGACCTAAGTTTTCAAGTAGGGAATTGCCAATCACTTCTCTGAAGGTTTCAACTGCTGGGTGAAAGCACACACAGCACTGGGTCTTCCCTTTGAGATGGGAAGATGGCCAATGAATCAATGCTCTCCTTTTGATAAAGCTCCTGGGCAGAAGCTGCTGTAGCACTATTTCTAGAAGTGGGGATTTTCAGACATCTCAGATATAATCATTTTCCCAAGCAGAGGACTTCATGTGCATATGTTATTTAGCAGCAGTACCCAAGTGGCAGCAGACACAATAAATACCAATAGATGGTCTTGGCAAGGATGGATCAAATGTAAAGTCACACAAGGAAAAATATCAAAGCCTACAAGGCAAATCTTGAATGAAAAGCTGATTGGAATTCACCATTGATTAGCTGTATGGGCTTAAGGATTTTACTGCCAAGTGGAAGGTTTGTTTGCTCAAGTTTGGAGACTTGATTTCTATTTTGGTCTTTATTCCAGAGTGCTGAGGAATTTACCTAATTTACAGCTTCTAAGGATGGTGTATAAGGGTATGGGAAAAAAGAAAAAAGCCTCACAGAATAAGGACCTTTTTCACCTTTGTTAAATCCTCTTCAGAGAGCTGATTGGGTAAAGGGGCACATGAGCTGTGACACTGCAGTGGCAGGCAGCCTATGAGGGCTTGTTTTGGTAAAGTTTTGGTCAAGTTGCAGCTAAGGTTAGTGTAGAGAGTGATTTCCCTGGGGAAGAGGAAAATCTTGGCTTAATGCCCTGGGAACCCCCTTTCTAAGTATAGTAAGCAAGAGGCTTACTCCCATGTTCCCTCAGTTCAAGTGTGCAAATTGTTGCTAGAAGGTTCCTAGTTCTTTGTGTCTCCATAGGTTGATTTTTGGTGCAGAAATTTTAATATTCCTAATTGTTCTCCCCTATTGGACTCTTCCCTCAGACCTCACCTTAACTCCTCCCCACACCAGAATGTTTAAATACCCCTGTCTGACCCCAGCCCTTGCCTTTTGCCCCTTGTCACTGCCTTCTTCCACTTCGCTCCAAATGTAGTGTGCATCTTCTTGTTATTTTTGCATTATTAAAATTCCTTTTCTGGACAGTTGGATCAAAGCTGCCTCTCTCTATAAAATCACGGAGAGCTGAGTCTTGAGGAAACCTAAAGGGGTCAGATCATCTGGGCTGGGATCCCTGGAGGTTTCAGGTTAGAGTATAAAAGGACTCAGTTTGTTAAAATAAGTGATCTTATTTGGAGCAAGGAAGGAGGTCCATGTGTGTTTTTTCTCCATTGCTATGTAAGGGGTTCTGAAACTACCCCTAATTTTGCAGATTTGCAAAATCCTTTCTCTTCTGTGCAAAGATATTTATCACATGTACTATTAAACTACTTTGTAGTGTATTAACTACAAAGCTATTTGTTGTTATCTGATAACACTGGCAATTCCAGCTATCTTTATTGGAAGCTCCAGGTATCTTTATTGCTGGAATCAACCTTAGGAGAAAAAAAATTGTTACCATACAGAAAGATGCAGGCATACATACAGGAAGGGAATATTAATGGCTCACAGATGAGCCTTCCTTTAAACCAAAAAGCTTTTTATAGGTTACTTGATCTGTATTGAATTGGAGATTTTTGGTAGGATGAGCTAGAAAATAGTACTTGAGCTGCACTCTCTGGAAGACCCTCTAGTCAGATAACCTAACTGTGCTGCCCCAGCCATGCTGCTTTATTTCTGCATGTTTCTTGGATTGTGCTTTCTTGGGCTCCTTGTTTCCTTCTCTTCTGCATTTGTGAAGATCCCAGCAGAGAAAAGCTGAAGGCTTGAGTTCCTCCAATGCATATAAAGAAATAAAAGGCTATAGCCCAGAGATTGAGTAATACCATCTACAGAACATGTAGAATTTCCCTCATAGTTTTGGGACTTTGAAGAAAGTTTCTGCATAAGTACAGAGATTTTCAAAGAATTTCTAAGCACTATGCACCTTTCTTTTAATTCTCCCAGCTTCATTTCCAATGGCTTTTGGCTTTTTCATGTGTGCTGGTTGCTCACAGTAATAACCCCTAAGAGAAAAGGCAGCATAAAGCTTCTGAAAGTATAACAGATGCTTGTAATATCATTGCCCTCTCTACAGGGACTTCTGTAAACTGATTCCTTGCTACACTCAGCATGTTAACATCCAGGAGCAGAATATTGTTGGTGGAATTTATAATGGAACCAGGGATTCCAAAAATTGATCCACAGGGTCTTATAACTACAAGAGCTCCAAACAATGCGTTATCCATCTGCCTTGACTTTGCTGATTTTCAAGCACAACTCTGTTTGCATTTACAGCCTATTTGGTATAATTTTCACTTGGTACATCCTTACTAAGAGACTGTGGAGAAGAATGATTATCTGCCAAGCACTGATGTGTGTGGGAATATTCAGCACAAGCTTTCTTGTGTTATTTAAATGAATGACTTCTTTTGTCACCCTCGAAATATGCATCATCACTTTGGTAACCTCTGTGTGGTGGAAGGTGTGCAGTGCAATGAGATGCACGAAGAACAAGAGGCAGGCAGCAGGGCATACATGATGAATGAGAAAAGTAAGGCATTAGGAAAGCCTGAAGTAAAATCAGGAGGGACAAAAAGAAAAAAAATCTCCCACGTGGCTGAGGTGGGAAAATGGGGTTGGTTTCATTTTCTTCTGTCTTGGCAGATGTCAGGGACTGCTTGCAAAGGCTTAGAGGGAAAATGTGCATGCAAAATGCAGTAGTTCATGAAAAAGCATAAACTCCTCATTTCCAGTGTTCAGTTATTTTATGGCATTATTTAATCTTCTCTGACTCCCTGTTATTTTCCACTGATTTCTCAGTCCTTCCTATGAATAAAATGTACCAACCCCATATTCACACCAACCCTCTGCCAGGCTCTGTAGCTATAATTATTTTGCTTCTTCTTCCCCATGATCTCCTTGGTTATAAAAGATGATTGAATAGTAGGATATGCCTGTAATAGTGTGCAAATCAGAATATATGTTTTCAAGAATAATGCAAAAATCTAGCGTGCTTGTCAATAAATTATGATTGAAAAATTTAAATGTTGCAAACTTTTTCTGTCCTGTAACTTTGCAGAATTCCAACACCAATGCGTATCTGTGCAACGCCTTTTATAATTTTTTTCTGTGCAACAACTTTTTAAATTCTTTTTTTCCTCTTTTTTTTTTTTTTTCACTTGCCTAGCTTACATCTGCATATTCTCCTTTTGCTACATATGATTCCCAGTAGAGTTCTTGAATATGGACAAAACATAAATCTTAAAGTCATAGAATCACAAAATATTTTGAATTGGAAGGGTCCTTAGAGATCACCCAGTTCCAGCCCCTGCCTGGGGTGGGGCAGCCACAGCTTCTCTGGACATGGCCTAACCACCCTCACAGGGGAGAATTTCTTCCTAAAAGCTAAGCTAAACTTGCTCACTTTATTTTTTTTCTTTTTTTTTACCGTAAGGACTTTAATGGAAATCCTGATCTTTTATGAAAATGGCAGTATATGGACAGAACACCTTATTCCTATTTCTATCAGCATCCCTTTTTATAGGTAGCTGTCCTGCAATCAGTATATCAATACAGGTAAAGCAGTTCAATTTTTTAGTGTTAGAAAGATGTTACATATAATTTTCTTGGAATAAATTATATATATATATATATAAAGCATCAAACCACATAAGCCTTTGAAGCTGGGGCATCTGCTGTGTTACTAGCTCCTGTTGATATAAAGAGCAGCAGTGGTGCCACCACCTTCTGTATTAACTTGTTAATTGGCTGCTTGTCTCATCCCCATGAGAAGCCCTAACTGTTCATCATGAGTTCTTTAACCACTCTGAGCACATTAAATCAACCTGCAAATACCTGGACTTCCTGCACTGTACCTCCTCATCCTACAAAACCACAGTATCCAGCATAGCTGTTTTTTGGTCCTTTTTCCCTTCCCTGATGGATTTCAGGTATTGTCCATACTAGTTTAGCTGCTTATCAGGCACACTCTTAGGTTCTCCATTATCTCAGCTGCACAGTTACAAGATCACTAGACTCTCTTGCATTGCTTTAACCAACTCATGTTGTTTAGCTTTAGGCACATATATTCCACTATTCCACTGGTTTAGGAATGCATCTTGTCTTCTGAATCCCCTCTTTTTTTTTTCCTAAAAAAAGAAGTATGTTTTAGAGCACTATAGGTGGGATATATTTGAGATATTTGAGATATGTGAGAACCTGTGTGACAGCATCACTAATTCTGTGAATACTGCATTATTTTTCACACATACCAGAAAAACAGAATTGCTATGCTACCTCAGTTATTCCCACATCTAAAATCTTCTCCAAATTATATTTGCAGAAAGATGTTCCATGGCCAAGACGTGTGATAGGATAAAGGCACACATTGGGAAGATTACCATCCCCTTCAGGATTATAAAGTCTGTGTTTAGGGACTATTTTTGTGCTTAGCATGCCAAGTTTTTTTTTATGCTGTTTGTCTTCCTCAGTCATGGTCTGACTGTTCTCTTTGTGGGATGCTGGAGACTGACCTAGAGCAGAGATGTGCTTGAAAGCCCACGTGTCTGAGCTTTGGCCTTCTGTATGGCCTCTGTTACCCAGACATGCTGCTTAGAGATTTGGGCAATTGACCTTTTAGAATAAATTTCTGACAACCTGTTTACATTTTCTCAACAGCCACCTCTCAAATCCCTTTCTAAATGATGATTTTGACCTCTGCAATTCATGATAGCACTTAAGTATTTGCCTTTCTGTGCTTCAGTGTTCCTTTTCAGGAGGAGACTGAGTAGGTAGGGAAACTAATGCCACGTGTGTAAGCATATTCAGCAAAAAAATGCTAATAATCCCACGCTGCTGGATGATGATTTGTCTTTTTGGTTTGTCTTTTGTGAGGCCCTGAGGAATTTGCACAAATCCAGAGACAGGTAGGCATAAAACAATGATGAATGGCTCCCTTGGCTTAACCACTAAGCAGCAGCCCCAGTTTGAGTGATGAACCAAAGGTTTTAAAATGATACTTATACAACAGTAGGAGATGCCTTCTCAGGGTGCTTCATCAGCAGTGACAATTAACCTGTGTTAATGAAGTGTTTGCAGAGGGGCTTGCTGGCCTCACTGGATGCAGCTCGGGCCACCCCCAGCAGCAGCAGTATCAGCTGAACTCTTCCCACCTCAATGAAGGCAGAGTTTTTTGCACTGTGATTTATCAACACATGCTGCTGGGATGAAATATGATTGTTATTTGTACACTGGCTTTTAAAAATATTTTCAGTCTTGAAAACAACCTGATTGACATAGAATAATGTCAATATTTTATAATGCCACTGAATAATAACATTACATTTTGCTAAGAACAGTCTAAATATGAAATTTATAGGAGGGGAAGTAATATTCTTACTCCTGTTTAGGATGGGTTTGATAGAAATAACGCTCTTGTCACTTGTTACAGAGAAGAAGTAATAATTTTGCTTTGTCTTTAGAAAGGCAAAAGCCAGCCATTATGTTACAAAGTAGATTGCATAAATTGGTTTACTTTCAATGCCTCTTTCCCCATAACATTTTAGGAAGAGTTAAAGATTTCTGATGTCACACCATAGTTTAATTCACACAGACCACATCTTGGGCAAGTTCCCTGACCATTCAATTACCATATAAATAAGAATGTGTATATCTCCCCTCATATCAGTATCTTGCTTTTTTGTTGTTAACAAAAATATGTTAATAGCTAAGAGCAGCTTTTCATTTGAATAATGACATAATGCTTCTGTGAATTGCAGATGTTGCAATAAGCCCTTTATTTAAAAGTTTGCAATTTCCCTGGAGTTCACCAACTACCCCTATCAAGGGATAAAAAAGGCAAAGGGGAGACTTCAAACCTCAGCAGCTGATGGGGTGCTGCTGTAGTTTACCAATCTGTTCAGGGAGATGAAACATTCAAGTTCTCTGCTCTCTTTTGTTCAGAAGACTGTCACTGATGGGAGAGAGGAAAAGGCCCAGTGGTGTGTGATTTAGTGTAGATCAGGCTTGTTTTTCCTGCCTTCTCCAGGTGGAGGTGATCCTTGGCACAAGGCCAGAAGCAAGAGAGTTTTTTCCCGGGTTTTTTTCGCGTTTAAATGTGATTTCACAGAGGCGTGTTCAGCTTTCTTAAGTGTTTTAACAGGGTGTCAATAATCAAAAGTAGTCAGCTGGTTGGTTCTGCCAGGCCCAAAAGAAGCTGCCAAGGGAACCACTTCCACAGCTCCTGGACTCTCTCCCAAACTGCATAACACCATGACACTCCTACAAGAGGTTTTGTTGTCTCACTTTGTTTTTCAGCAGTGGGAGGATGTAAAACCCATTTGCTGGAGGGTCAGTGAATTCCAACATATCCTGCTGCCCTGTTTTCTATTGCTTTCCCAAACTTTGCACACAGGACATCAAAATGGCTTTGATCCACCTAAAAAATCAGTAACACTCCAGTCAAAATGAGAATAACAGTGGGCAACAGCATTAAACAAATCAAGAGAGGTCTCTGATAGCATATGAAGGTGTGGTTCAAAAGCCAGCTCTTAGGCTTTTCTCATGTTCTTAAGGAAAACTCCCAGTTCAAACAGGCTTTGCAGTTCAAATCACTCTTCTATTTTAGGATGCAATACAAAGGCAATACCGTGCTCCCCACACCTCATTTCTGAAATGCTTTAGACTTGAACACTGGCTACTTGACAGGAGTTTTGAGCATGACAGGGAAGGTGAGAAAGTTGTTTGAGGCTGGAGCGTGTCTCGGTGCAGCATCCATCCCAGTCTGCATTTCTACCCTGAGGTGCACACAAGGGCTCTGTCAGTGGTGCTTACGAGCTTGCTGTGAGAACTGCAGACTGTTCTGAATCAGATGTTAAAAAATCAACTTCCACTAGGTGGAAGGCTCTTCATTCTGTGTGCTCCTCATCTCTTCCCCCACCTCACTGAGTCTGGCACCTGAAAGCCACTGGGCTTTGATTGCACCCCCCCTCACTTGGAAAAGCACTTGAATTGCATCAACAGTTCACTCTGCAAAGACCATCTTCTCTGTCTGATTTTCTAAAGGTGTACTTTGCACATCTGTCTGAAAAATCCAAACTGTTAATTATTGGCTCCAAATTATATATATGCTGAAGCTGAAAGCAAGTATCAGGCTTTTCTCAATAATGATTTGATTGTCCCAAGTGAATTTCTCAAAGCATCTGTCTTTCTATCCCTTCCACAGTAAAATAAGAATTTAATACCATTTGTCTTGCTAGAGAGGAAAGTAATGTATGTAGTATATACAGTTTTAATGGTGCTGATAGAGGAATGTGTCAATAGACATGTTTATATTTGCTGCCATCAACCTTTGTGCAATAAAACATGCAATATTGCAATAGTTGTGCTGTAACAAAAGGGCCTGTTTCATTAGAATGGAAGGGTTTCCTGTTAGTGGAATAAGGTTTAGCATAACCATCTTTATCAAACTGAAAAAAATTAAGCAAGCATGACACTGATACAGAAATAAAAAAACGCATTAAGAAAATCCAGTTTGAGTTCTTTTTATATACCTTCTGGGACATTGGTGTAAACTTGTATTCCTAGTTAAATGCATCATTTTGAAAAGCAAAACACATTATTCCATAATAGTGTACAGAGAAGTTTCAGCATAATAGATAGAAGTCAACAGAAGCCATATGGAAAATGAATGGGATTGTCTTGCTTTGTTGCCCATTATCATCTTGTTCAAGTTCCATATGGTGATTGAGCTCTATTTACATAACTTTTATGTGTAGGCAGCTATGTTATTTGAGCTGTTAACCAATTAATAAAAATCTACTGCCATATGTGCTGATTCTACTGTTGGCTGTTGTATTTGCATTGGAAACTGCTCTGTGAGTTTTTGTTCTCTGTTCTCTTCTCTCTCTGGGTGCTCGGGCTGCAGCGTGGACCAGGGCACCCTACATTGTTCCTTTTGCTGGATTAGTGTTTTGCTACCTTGAAACAAGAAGTTGGGGTTTTTTCCCTTCCCCTAGCCTGGAGGTTGTACCTGGAATTCTCTTGGCAGGTTTTGTTGTTGTTGTTGTTGTTTTATTCCCTTGAACTTTTTTGGCTTTGTTTTTTTTTCATTGCGTCTGGGGATTTGGTGGAGGGCCACCCCAAACCCAAGAAGCTGAACCAACATGAGAAGGGACATGAAAACCCTCCAGTTCCTGCCCTCCCTGAGACAAAGAGAGCAGCCATCATCATTGCCTCCTGCCCATGCAGTCTGGTGGGGGGTTAAGGGTTTGAAATTTCAATATCTAGCATTTATTCAGTCCTTTTCTGTGCCTTGTGGGCACCCTTTTGGTTTTGTTTTTTTTCTCTTTGTTCATAAACAGTTTGGGGGTTTTTTCACTTTCACCCACTGGTATTCATTTCTCACTGGCAAAAGCGATTTCTGGAGTCCTTTTCTTTAGAGGAAACACTTATTTCAGAGCATTTTCAGCTAAATTTGTCTCCAAACTGAGACACTTTCATATAGAAACTTATTCACAGTCATGCTTCTAAATTGTCCTTATTGAGAGGGAGTCCTTGATACAAACTGATGGAAAACTTTGGTAAAAATTCAGGTTGAACCTGAAACAAGCCAGTTCTTCTCAGTCCATAACATGGGAACAAATTCTCATTAATGAGCTCTGGTCAAAAAGCAAAGTTTAATTTACATGTAATTCTGGTAAAGAGTAGGTAGAAAGAAACAAATGAAAAGTTTCTGGACAAGGGCTGATGAAAATGGTGAAAAGAACTTGAATTTGAGATTGTTTGTCAATTGCTAAAACATCCAGGAAGGGATTTAAATTTCACAGTTGTCGCTGTTGGACACGAAAATGAAGAGCTTGACTCCAGGTAGAAGAAAGATCAGAAAGGCTTTTTCTCCATTTTCACACAGCCTTTTTATAACATGTTGGGCTAAGGAATCCTATGATTGGTCAGTAAAGACAACACTTCATTGGTTAAATAATGGAAACAACCCTCTGAGAGGGTTGTTATGAGAACTTAGAAGTACCACGATTATTTACATGGGTTTGTCCTTGAGGCAAGAAGTTTTCTGAAGGGAAGAAAAATCAGCAGCTAACAGGCTGAAAACTTTACAGACTCAGAAGATCAGACCCATACGCTGTTTGGTTGAAGACCAGATCTCTTATGGATTCCATTAAGATCTTCCTGAGGAACAGGTTTTGGAGTGTCTTCCTTCTAGGAAATGGGTGGCTTTTCAGACACATCTGGTGTGCATCAGAGGCTGGGAGTACCTCTGCTTTCTTCTGAAGCCGGTGCTTGCAGAAAGTATTTCTCAGAAAAATCTCTCATCTTTCTCCATTGATCCTTACTTATCTGGGCCCTCCAGAAATTACCAGCCAGGCCTACCAAAGCAGCCAGGGTATTTGTACAGCAGTGCTTCCTGTGGGTCATACCACATCACTTTTGCAGTTATTCTGTGCCTCATAATTAGGGTGTTTGAAATGACAGTATGGGTGATTTGCCAGAGTAAATTGTTTTGCTGCTAAATTCAGTGATGCTAAGCAAGCCAATGAAAAGTATAGAGATTTTGTGTGGGACATGTATGTGGTGGGATGTGGACTGATTCAAGCAGCTACAGCCTCTTTATCTGGCCTCATTAGTACACAAAGCTTTAGAACAAATGCTGAAGGAAAAATAATTAAAGATGTGGAAATACATGAAAATCTAGTTAAAATGCAGCAGTACTTCCACAAAGATGGAACATACCAGACTAAGTCAGTATGATAAAGTCTGATAAATCATTCTCTTAGACAATGTAAATACAGTAGATGAAATCTGGACTTCAATAAAACATTTGAGAGGTTGCCACATGAGAAAATATTAATTAAGATGGAGAGATGTGGATGAATTTAAGAAATGAAAAGTGAGGACAATAGCATGTGCTGAAAGGAAGAGTCTTGGTGGAAGGAGGTTACTAATGTGGTTCCATTGGGACCAATCTCAGAACTAATCTTGGTGAAAATTTTATTAGTGACCTTGGCAAAAAAAATGTGTGTGCTAATGAAATTTGCTGACAACATAAACCTAAGACCTGCTGTTACAACAGATAATGATTGGAAAACCTCATGGAAGGAATTGGATGAGTCTGCAGAAAGAGAAGCCACAAGCAATTTAATAGAAGAAATGCAAAGTTGTGCCCTTAGCAGAAATTCCTTTTAATTTTAGTAAAGTGTGGTGAAGAGGACAGACAGAAGAAAGAAAAACCATTGCACAACCTAATCACCCATTCTGCAGTGCCAGTTCTGTCAGATGGACACATGGAACAGGGCAGTCACACCCTGCAGACACAGCCCCCCTTTCTGATGGCTGCCACCACCAGAAGCTGGGGCAGGTGAGTCTGGCAGGATTTTCCTGGAGCAGGGCAAGCATCTGGCAGTTTCTGACTTGGTGGTGCAGTGGTCTTGTGCCCCTAATTGTGGGCTTTGGGTGGTTTTTTTCCCCCTTACCACTGATATATCACAGCTTATTTCCCATTCTTTTATGAGCAGTTTCTGAGTGTGAAATTGAGTTCCAGGGAGTGTAAAGAAAACAGCATCATACTGGTGAAACTGTGGGACAGAAGAAAAACTTGGGAATCTTTTGTCAGGATTATGATGGTGCTTTGGACCCGTCCTAACTGTGTGGGGACACGAATAGAACTGGAGGAGCTGCTGGTGTCACACACCTATGCAGAATGGACATAGGAAAGGGTAAATATCTTTTTTTTTGGACAGGCTGGGAGCTAACAGTGGGCAGGCAGGGCTGACAGGGCAATGCCAGCTAGCCCTGGAGCACCGGGTGCCCTCCCGGGGTGGGTGCCCCACGCCGTGTCCCCGGGGCTCGCTGTCACTGTGCTCATCTCCCCGCTGCGGTCAGGTGGCGATGCCGCAAAAACCGGTGAGTGATTTATTTCCCCCTGAACAATCGAGAGGCAGTGAGAGCAGATTAATCCCCCCCGCCTGCTCTCGGGTTTCCCGAGCGGGGCCGCAGGGGGGGCGGGGGACCGAACCCCGCCGCCTTCCGCCGCCGCCCCGGGAAGCGAAAGCGAAAGGCCGGGCCGGGCTCGGCTCCGCAGCCGCTCCGCACGCCGCGCCTCGGGGAAAAGGTAAAAGGAGACAGCAAAAGGCAAAAGCCGACCGGCTGCCTAGAGGAGAGGGGCTGGGAGGGGCGCGGCGGCGGTGGGAGCGCTCGGGCTCCTCCGGAGAGCGCTTGGAGACGGGTATGGATGCATGGATCTATACAGGGATGCGTCAAACCAAGCGCTTTGTGCCTCTCCTGTCGGCAGCCTGCTGGGCTGCCCTTTTTGGCATTTTTTTGGATGTGAAGTGCCCTCTCTAAAGGCGAACCAGCCATTTGGGTGGGATGGGATGCGACGCACGTTTTGCCCCATCGGGCAGCGGCTGCAGCGGCGGCACGGCCAGGCTCTCCGGGCGTTCCTTCCGCGGGACACCTTCATGATTGCTGTTTCCCACAATAATATGGATCAAAGGTCATAACAGGAAAGATTGATAGTCTAGTAGATTTTATATGAGGCTGTTATTTTACACCGATGTTTACATTTCTGCTTGGGAAAGGAGTTGTGGCTATTTGCTCAAGGATACGACGGCTGAACAGGATTCTGTACCTTGAGAACATGTTTGGTGGGTTTGATTGTGGGTGGGTGAATTTGGACTCTTGAGGATATTCCCATTGACTTCGTAGGAGAGCTCCATGGGACAAAAAGTTTCTGCATATTATTCCTCCTGCAGAATTTGAGCTTGTATTATTACACTGACAAGAAACAGAGAATGGAAGGACAATTGCAGTGAGCATCCCATGGTTGTCTGGATGTGGTACAAGTTGTGCATCTTGAGACTGAACACTCTAAGCCATAAAATAGTTCTTGAAGGATATCTCCAGCAATGTACTGATGTGCTGTGCTTTCAGGTTTCTGTTTCTTCCTCTTTGTTACCAGTAGCTTGAAAATTATTTTTCACCCCCACTGTGATAGATACTTATATGTACTTAGTTCACTTTTCAGCACTCTGTATGTGTTGCATCATATATTTGGCATGTAGTTAAAATCCGTATTGTTGTGCATATGCATAAGGAGCTGAATTTATATGGAACTTTTCCAGATGTCTGAGCAATGACTCTGTTGTTTTGTCACAAGTTTTCCAGGCAGAAGGTGACACAAAGTTTAGTTAAGGCTGATTTAATTCCTGGGGGAGCTGTGGTAGGCTGTGAGTACAAACTAAAACCGGTTCCTCTTGTTTGCTGCCTTAGCATTCCTGCAATTCCTGCCATCCAGCCCCCCTTCCCAAGACACCCTGGTAGAAATCCACCAACAGGCTGAAGCCGATCAGGCCGGACAAAAGAGATCAAGCCTCTTCCCACACTTTCACAGCAGGGAAGCAGCCCATTCCCGGTTGGATGCCCGTTCCCTTCCCACGAGGGTAGCCGAAGGGACAGCCAGGATTCCCGTCCTTGCTGCAGAGTTTTGTATGGATGTCCTTGCTGGCGGCTTGGCTTTCCTTTTCTTTTTAACCCGGGTGAGCTGTTGGCCTCCTACTCTCTGAGCTCGGTGATGGCTCAGCTTCTCCTCAGGGCTTGAGTCCAGCCTGGGTGGCTGGACACAAAATAAAGCTCCTCTTGGAGCAGGAGTCAGGGTCATTGAAGGCAGGAGCCTTATTTCAGACACCAAAGCCTCTCCCAAGGAGGTGTGAGCCCTGATCTTTGGAGGTGTTTCGGCATCTAGGTGTGATATTTGCCGCTGAGGTGTTGTAGACCTTCAGCATGCTGTCTAAAGGGGCATGCTATTTTACCCTCTAATCGAGGAGTTTGATAAGAGTTCTCTGAGTACATCAGAGTCGGTCACTGATGTTTCTGTAACCAATAAATTACTTTTTAAAGTTGCTTTGACACATAATTTATTCCAGTATCTTCAGACAAAAACATACTGTAACGCTAGGTGTAACTTCATGAAGTGAAATGAAACAGAGTTCCTTGTGTGATTTTTTTCATTGTTTGAGCAGGAATTCAAAAAGTAAATAAGCATGGGGAGATAATAAGCTATATTTTTAGTTCTCCTGGACTGAATAAATGCTTGATAGTACTGCCAAGGGAAATTTCTAAACAGTATTTTTTTGTACTCCCCTATGAACTTTAAACAATTTTAAAAAGAACAAAACTATGCACAGAGACATGATGTCATTGTGCTCAAAGCTGAGTGAGTATTATTTTTTGTAGGTTTTAAATTTAAGAATTTTTTTTCAGGTAAGTTGTTCAGTGATTGTATTTCACTAGTTTTTTATAACTTTGAAATTAACCCTGTAGAAGCCTTTGGGCTGCCTCTTCCATATGGGTCACAAAAACATCAGGGAATACTTGGCATGATGCTGCAGGATCATGGTGGCAAAGGTGAATATCAGAGCTTCAAGAAGGACTTGGTTGTTCTGTGACATAGGGTGACATCCCCTGACATGGTGAGACATGGTGACAGCATAGCCCACTGAAGATAACGTGTAACAATTTACATCATATTCCAAGCATCTGCAGATAGACACTTTAAAACTACCCCCCAAAATTAAACTAAACCTTAAGCTCCTTGCAGAATTCTCAGTGGGGATTTTACTGAGCCATCCCAGGCTCACACTGATGAGTGTGGAGGCTTGGACTAGGTATGAAAAGGGATGCACAAGAAAATGTTTAAAGGTTATTTACAAGGAAATAGGGATTTTTCCCTGTTTTTCTTGACATTGCCCTCTCACATACGTGTTTACTAAAATTTTTCCAGAGATGCCTACCAGCTAAGAAGCTGTAGAGCCACCTCTGTATGAATGTTAAAGAAAACTGATTCCATATGATTTGTTAGACCACTGAATGTGAGGTATATAAATGCACGATAATGTGCATGCTGAGAATCCAGTGTACACTGGATGCTCCATCTTGAAATACTCCATGGTGTGTTTTATCACATTGCTAAGAAGAACTAGAGAAGATTCAGAATATAAATGTCATGAGTTTGTTCTTAATTTTACGAAGGCATTGAATTGTTACGAGTGCATTCCCTGCCATACAAGAACTAAAGTGGCAAGACTAAAGTGTTTTTGTTCACAGTCTACACGTCTTTCCTGTTATTGTTCCCTTCAATCTGTCACGTGAGGCAGAAGAAAAACACAAAATTATTATGTGTGCCATATACATAATCTTTCATGTGTTTACACACAGTAAATATATAAAATAATTGGAGCAATGAGAAAAGTCAGGAGATGAGCTTTAGTGTCCTTTCCAACCCCTACCATTCTGGCATTCTGTGATTCTGTGAAATATAAAATTGTTTTTGAATTTTTCTTCTTTAATTTCAAAGCATCTATGAAAGCCTAGTAGGGGATGTGATTTGAAATATCAAGGTTCTGACGATGGGATGCACTGATGTGAATAGAGGGGAAATTGAGGTGGACTGCATTATGGGAGGATTTTGTTTCAGAGTTAAAGTTGAGGCAGCTGTTGTTGCTGCTGGATGATATGGCTGGTATTGAAGAAATGGTTTGGGCCCTCCTGAGCTCTTTGACCCCAGTAGAACAATCACTGAGTTATCTGAAACACTGACTGGCTGCCTTATCAGCTCAGTGGACACTGGGCATTGAACTCTTGTAGTAAAACACTTCCATGCTTTACAGCATTACATTTCCTGCACAGTAAGTTACCATATCAAACTATCCAGCTTGCAAATATTTCATCTTAATATTTGTGAGTTAATGGAGAAATAATTGGTTTGGCAAACCAACAGCTAGCTGGGTCTTCAGTTAAGAAACAGTTAAGAAACAGCCTAGTGCAAATGAAGAAACAGTGGGATGACTGGTGCTGTTATCATCATTTAAGTTGATTTTTGAATTGAGATTTATAGCTAAACATGGCCATGATCACCATATAAAATGGCTTTTGGAACTCTGGTACTTTACAGTACCATTTTGTGCAGCTTGGAGGTGGAAGAAATGATGTTAAGCCTCTTTTTGCAAGAACTAGAAACCTTGACCTGTGTTGTATAAATATAAGAACAGGAATTTATTTTAAAAGCTCTAATTTATTCCACCCAGAGGAATCCCCAGTGAATAATTATGCAATTAAAAGAACCTTTTTATCACAATACACCAACCCTTTGTCCAATAACTTGTCAGAGGAATTCAATTAAAACCCACAATCTTAAAAATACACTTGTCTGTAACTGAAAGTATGTAATCCCTTGAGATGGAAGCTAGTTAAACAGGAGTTCAGCCCAACATAATTCTGCCACATTAGTGTGTACTACAGTATATTAATTTGGAGAGCAAGTTCCATAGACGACTGATCATTAGTGTTTATTATGATTACATTATAGTAATTTTTGTTTAGTCAATAACCTGTTATGCTGAATCCAGAAAATGGTGTAGTGTGTTTATTGCAACCACTTACCCATGTTCAGATAATTTTGTCCTAATGATAGAGCAAGCTTACATAAGGCTTTCTGTCAACTGGTTATACATTAGGCACTTTTTTTTTAACCTCATGTGCTTAAACTGTGCTTGATGAACAAGTGTATGTGATAAGAAAATGTCTGCACTGTTTCAGACAATGAAAAAGTATTTCCAAAACCTTTTTGCTAGTAATGGCTAGAAATAATCCCTTTACTTTAGTTCTTTCAGAACTGGGAATGGCTGATACATGCAGGTATTTATGTGGAGTAGGGAAACTCTCCTTATTTCACTGTGACATGCTTAATTCTTTGTCATAAACAGATTTTTGACTCCTTCCAGCAGAAAAGGTATGGCAGGGTGCACAGGGAAGAGATTATGCTCACATATTTGTGGTCAGTGAAATGATAGTGTGTCACAGGTTTTCCAGTAGAGGAAAACTGGTGATGGGGAATCGAGGTTTGAGGTTTCCTTACCTGCTCCAGTTCTGCAACTGTGACCACAAGCATTATAAAGGCAGGCAAGGTACAATGTACTTTGAGGTTGGACATATGGTAGAACTGTATGTTTCATCAGGTGGGTGTCATCATGGCAATCTGCAAACTGATAGAAGGCAGAAGTAGATGGTATATGAGAAGGAAATTAGATTAGATATCTGTGAGGAATTCTTATCTGTGAGGGTGGTGAGGCTCTTGCCAAGACAAGCTGCAGGTTCCCCATGCCTGGAAGTGTCCAAGGCCAGGTTGGGTGGGGCTTGGAGCAAGCTGGTCTAGTGGAGAGTGTCCCCTGCCCATGGCAGGGGTTGGGATGAGATGAGCTTTAAGATCCCTTCCAACCCACACCAGTCTGTGATTCTATAATCCTGGAATAAACATTGAAAAGACCCAACTGCATGAACTTGGGTTCTGAGTGTAGGACACTGTATAGCATCACTGAGTAAACACTGCTCGCATGTTTTCCAAGTTGAAATGGAATGGAGGAGGCCAGTAGAAAATTGCTTTCAGAGAAAGCAGCACTGTTTGATCAATGTAGAATTTGGTAGGCTAGAGTACAGATGCTTTTGACAGGGAGACAGTCTTCTTTTCTTCCTGATTTTCAAGGCTGTGTCTCAATCCGTTGCGGAATTAACCTTTCTGTGTGCTCCTTCTCTGATCATTCTGTGAAAAGAAATTCAAAAACCCCTAAACTAATGTGGTGCAGAAAGAATAAAATATTTGGATAGAATATAAATTCAATCCTCCAGCTCTGGGGTCCCAGCACAGGAAGGACATGGAGCTGCTGGAGTGAGTGCAGAGGAGGCACCAAGGTGATGGATTTCTCCTCCCCCTTGGAGGGGAAAAGGGGCTCGGGGATCCCGGGGTTTTTCCCTGGGGTACCCGAGCAGATGTGAGGGGTCCTTTGGTGAGGTCACTCCCCCGAGCTGTGGCAGCTCTTTTGTCTCTCTTAAGTACCCGGTTATTGTCTCCTAGCAATACGTATGAGGGGAATTCCCCGAGAGAAAGATAAAAAAGGAAGAATCCTAAACCCCTACAGTAAACTTGCTTTGAAATTTTCAAAGTAATAATCCTTTAATTTTAAATATTAATTTACCCACCTGTGTGGCACCAGCATTCAAATTCTTTGCGGGTTTGGTTTTTTTTTTTAAGTTGTCAAATTATTTCAGCAGAGGCCAAAAGAACCAGAGCTCTGTGTGTGCTCTTGCTGTCAGTGTCTATTTGCTGATTTTCACCAATGTATTGCCAGCAAAGAATGGCAGGTCAGTAAAGAATATGAAAAGTAACTATGCCAAATAGCTGAAACCAACTGATAGTGAGAAATACAGACTTGGGGTTTGGTAGAGATTGGGTAGGAAATACACTGAGGAAAAATACTATTCAGGGCAGACAACCTAGGGGAAGACAAGGAGAGGGTTTTGAAAGCATTTTTCACGAGTACATTATGCACTCAGCTCGTGTATTGCAGTGTTTATAGATTCTGTAGCAAATTTCCTGCAGTATTATAAATAATAAAATAACCTACTGGAAGCCCTTTACCTGGTTTTGTATCTGATACCCCTTAGCAGATACTGGCTTTACACAGAATTTTCATCCTATCAAAATGTAAATTGCAGACTGATGTTACACGGTGAGCTGTGTCAAGCCGGTAACAAAGAATATCAGTGAAAGGCAAAAAATGAAGAGAAGCCACACTATTTACATGTGAAGAAGAACATATCTGACAGCTGAGTGAACAAAGAGAATAGGCATTAAAGACGCCTGTGCCTTGACAAATGTTGGAGGAATCGCTTGCCTTTGTTTGGACTCGCTGTAGATGGGAGTTCATTACCAGGCAGTTCTGTGTGCGGCTGCCTTCATTTCCGCTGCAGTAATAATCCTTTAGGGATGTCAGTAAGTAATAACCTCGCCTCTGGAGGAAAACAGTCTGCAGTATTTTGTAAAATACTTCCAAATTTCTATTAATAAAAGGCTTGTACTTTGATTATTTTCAGGACTCTTTTTTTTTTTTTTTTTTTTTTTTTTTTTTTTTTAATTGCCTTTCTGGTGGGATAGGGTTGGGTAAGGCACTAAATCACTTTACTATAAACAGTGATACGTGGCATGGAACACTCTTAGGGAGTTTCTGTTATCTCCCAGGAACAGATAATGCTGTGGTCAACAGGAAATCAGTTTCTGAGGGTGCTACACTAAGTTTTCCTCCTAAATGAAAACTTTCTAATTGCTGCCCCAAGGGAACAGTAAGCTGAAAACCAGGCAGATGGCTTCTTCTCCACTTCCCTTATTCTTCGATTCCGTGTAAATAATTTCTAGCTTCACACTAACTTTTTGTGTTAAACATTTGTAAATGTTATAACACTATGCTAGTTGCTCTCACTTGTACAGTAACTTTGCTGTTCAAAAGCCAGATGTTTTTCAGCAGGTTTCAGGGGAGATTTAAATCTGCCCTCTCCAGACTGAGCCAACTACCAACTATAGCATTAGCAATTAGTATGAAGGAGAAATTGTGTTTTGTCCCATGCTATGGAGGATTGTTTTTATTTATTTCCCTTCATGCATGGGCTGAAGGAGATGGCTTTTTCCCTTTTTCTATACATTTGTTGTGTACAGGTAAAGCCTTACAAAATAAGGGCCTTGTTTGTGTAAAATCATGGCTCAGGTGTGTCGCTGTTTATCTTGACTTTGGTAAGGCTTTCTGTTCTCTTGGGAAAGGTGCATATAGAGGAATGACTAGAGCCATAATCACCATGTGTTAATGTTTTTTTCCTTTACATCCCAGACTACTGGAAGGTGAGTGAATGGCTGATAAGGGCAAAAACTCTGCTCTGATGAGTGCTTGGTGGTCTGGCTGTTTTGTCTTTCCCCCTGCATGTCCCCAAGACTTTCCTTAAACTTTCCCATTGAAGCATATAAACACTGGAGTGTGTGTCACAAAGATGGACCCTGCTGGAAGAAGCAGTGGTCTCTGTTTTTTCCAAGCTGCTGCAATAAAATTCATTGAGACCTTCATTGTGCATGTCATCTGACAAGCATTCTAGTGTCAAAGACACAGCCTGAATTTTGTGACTTATGATTTCATTTATGGGTTATGGTTTAAATTCAATAGACTGGGGTAAATAGGTACTTCAGAACGAAGGTAAAGCCCCATTTCCTTGTAAGAGCTTTTGGAAATACTTTGGTTTCGATGAAATCCATGAAGCTCAGATATATTGAACATTGGCTGTTCTGAAAGTACAAATTCACAGGTCCTTGGAAACTTCTCAAAGTCCTTAAATTCCTGCAAAATATTTATTCAAACTCTTTATTATTAATTAATAGCTTTTATTTTTCTTTAGATTGCAGTTTTAAAATAGTTTTATAACACTCTTGTAGTAAGAAGATGGTAGCCAAATCTCAATGAGGTTTTTCCTCTACAGCAGCTGGGCAGTAGGATTTCTGGAGTGCATTTTTGTCTTCTTTTGCTATTTGTGTAGTGCATAAAATGTGCCACGTTGTGATGATAGCTTCCTTTGTTTATTTTTGCAGGGCTGACCCGAGGATCATTTCATCCTTCAAGAATCTGTTTGCAAGTCCCCTTAGACTTGTTCCTAAGGGGCAACATGTCTGAGGTTGACTATGAGAAATTAGCTGAAATAGGTAATTATTTTTATAATATTTCAAATTGCATCTGTGTAGAGTTACAAGTGGTTTAATGAAGTGTCCTCAGTAAATGAGTGTCTTTGCCCATACTCTGTAATATTTCTTGGAGCAATCCAGTGCTAGTTCCAGCTTCTGTACTGATGTGTACCCTGTTAAAACCATTAGAATTTGAAGGTTAGTTTAATACATTTACAGCAGCTTTTGTGAATTACTGCTAGATGTTCCTTGTGCAAGTTAAGGCTATGGAACATCACCATCATCACATGTTGTGGCACAGATGGGAGTCATTACTCCAAGCAGAAAGTAAGGAATAAGTACAGAGCATTGCATGTTACTTCTGACGATGTTAATTCTGTGGAGCAGTGTCAACCAAGGCATTAGGGGCTCATCATTTGGAAAGATCCACATTGTTTTTGTTTTTTCCTTGAGTTTTTGAAGGTGCCAGGCTGAAGCCCAGGGCAAGGATCTTCCAGATCTTGCCCAGCCTGCCTCAATCTCAGCTTTCCTTTCCCCATCCCTTCCTTTTGCTGTGATTTTACCACTTCATGACTCCCAGGAGCAGCTAGTTGACAGTTGTATTTATAGGGACTGATACAAAATCCATGGAAAGCCATTTTCATCCTCAAACTTGCCAAGCCCTGGCTCAGCCTCCTTGTCTCCTAGGCTGGGTTAAACAGCAATAATGGTGTGAGAAGTAACAAAGCATCCTCTGCTACAGCCTGTGGAGCAATGAACTCCTCTCACATTTGCAGGAGAAAAATAGAGCTGAGGTCTTCCTCAGTTTGAAACATTGAATCTTCTTTCTTACTGATGTCAATTATGAAAAATCTTTTGAGCTCCACTCGCCTTGTTCAAAGAGGAAAAAAAAAAATATATATATATATATATAAAGAATTATCTCACTGAGTTAGAGCTCTCTAGTTTTTCAGCAAGTGTGGTTAATATTGGGATTTCTGTCGACCATGTGAATAAATGCAGTACAAATAGGTGTGCATATTTACTTTGCTTCTCTGGGTCTTTGGGATGTCCCAAAGTCAGATTGATTGTTTCTTTCGTATTTTTGAACATACACTCAATTTTTAATAACACAGCTCCCACTACACATTCCCACAGATGAGCAGCTACTACTTACTTTTCTCTTTTCTCTTTGAAACTTTCTGGCCTTAGGTGGTTAGAGTGCCCAGACATGAAAGGGAAAAAAACCCCAAAAACCACAAACAAAAACCCTAATAAACAAAATCATGCCTTACTTGTTCTTAGCTTTAACAAGACTTAAATATTTTTATGAAGAAAAAATTGTGGAATTTATCTACTGCGTTATGTTTGTATTATTATTCAACCCAGCTCTTGAGAAAAAAAACAAGCAGTAAAGTGAAAGAATACTTTCCCAGATAAGATTAGTGTAGCTTTTTGTATATGATAAGCTTTTAAAAGGTCGAAAAATAGACAGTTTGTAGATAATAAGAGTTTAAACATTTTTGTGTATATGAGGAATACTCTTATGGTGTCTCTCTAAAGGCAGATTTATTTTTTTCTGTAGGACTGCTGATTTATCTTCTGAGAAGGCTTTTATGTGAATTCAGATATAAGGATATTTGAAAGTAGTACATGTGTTGCTGACTCCTTTGTGTTTTGGAGAAGCCCAGCCACTAGTGGCCTTTTCCATCCTTGTGAAATGCATTTTTGGTACAAATCATGTTTAAAATGAGACAATAAAGCCTTCATGTGGCTGTTTGCAGGATAGAAAAATACTGAGAAATTGTGAGTGAAAAGCATTCCAAAATATTTAATATGAGTTTTCCTCTAACACTTACTAGCTGCTGGCACATAAATCTGGCTGAAATCCTTATTTCTCTGCCCTAGTGTGCCTTGTGTGCTGGTCAAGGAACATGAAATATGCAGATGATGAGAAGACAAAAAGTTTTAGTACTTTTTAATGTGACACTAACAATGTTATAGATCACAGAATAATGGAATACCAGATTGGAAGGGGACATTGAGGATTATGTGGTCCAACCTTTCTTAGTAAAGGCACAGTCAGGACAAAATGGCCCAGCACCATGTCCAGCTGACTCTTCCAAGTGTTCAAACTGATAGATAAAAAAAATGTTAATTCTACCTTAATAATACCTGCAGGATAAAAAGAGGTGGATGATATATAGTGGATGGTGCACCATAAAACATTAGTTTTTCTTTTTCTGTGTCTTCACTTAAGCCACCAAGACACTTGTGTATTAGTTATTATTACTTAGCCCAGATTCTGTTCATTTGGATATGTACTTACTATGAGCTTTTTTTGAACATTACAGCAGTCTGGAAAAAACTTGGGTGTGAAAAAAACCCCAAACAAACAGACAAACCCAAAAAGTCCTGAAACAAGATTAACACTGTGTTGCTCTTTTCAGTATTGAGTAGATTTTAATTCTAGTATCTAGTCCAGAATCTCCTGAAGTTGGGAGAAGCCTGCCCATTTTATTGGGATTTTACTGGGCTTTTGAGCAGAAATTTACACCATTGCTTGGCCTCTAGCTGGAGTATATACTGGATGGACATTTGGCATCTAGTCCCTACTGGATGGACATTTGGCTGCCTTGCCTATTCCAGGTTTGGAAGGTTAAAGCATTTCAGGGGGACAGTGGATTTTGGGTGAGGTGAGATAGAGACTTGTTTGCAATTTGCTACCTTCCTGCAAGCTGTGAATCTGCTCTGGAGAGTGTTCTCATGAGGTGTTAATGTGAAGAGGTTGACAATGGATGGCAGCACGCTGAAGCTTAGGCTTCTCTGTTTGGGCAACCTTGAAATAAAAGGCAGGAAATTGTAGCAGATTAAGGGAGTGTAAAAAATGTTGAGACACCACCAGCAGTCATGAACAACAAGGTCTCAGCATGCCAGCTGTCCAGTCACAGAGATTTTTGTGAGCATGACAGGAGATACTAATCTTAAGGAGTGTGTGAAGGTAGAAATGGGGTATTGAAGAGTTTCTTTCCCACACAAGAGAAAATGTAAAGAGCAAGGAACTGCTTTGTAACTGCAGTGAATAGTGATAAAGGCCTGTGGTTTTGTCCAACTGAGCAAAAATTCAACCATTCAATAATGTATCAGAGGCAGAAGTTTTTCTGTTCATGAGCACTTCTGTGTTCTTGCTCCTTTAGAACTGCAGAAAGATGAAATGGAGGATACACACTCAGAACAGGAAGAAACATTTCTGCCTCCACCACCTGAGGATCCTGAGCTAAATATCAATCACCCATACTATGATGTTGCAAGACATGGCATCATCCAGTTGGCAGGTATGTTTGGGAACTCCTATGGTTTTACCTTACCACACACATTATCACCTTTTTCTTACTGCACTCAAGGTGAGGCTCAGGAATCATGTTGGTGCTTTCAGCTTCCATCCTGAAAACAGCTCACTTGTCAACTTAGTGCACTCACTGTAGATGAATTATGAACCAAATATTTGAAATTAAACTTGCTTTAAAATGTAACTGTAGCAATATCTTATGATTTAAGGCCTCACTGTGACTGTAACACTTCTGTACTTCATTTGTGATAAGCTGTTTTGTTTGCTAAGTCATCTGAAGAGTTGTGCAGCCACACAATCATTTTTGTTGTCTGCCCTGCAAACGGTGTGCAGCCAAAGAGATATGGGTTAAATATATAAAAACTAATAAAAGGCAGAAATGAACAGTTGACATGAAATTTAACTGCATTTAAATCAACTGGATTTCTGTTGTGAATTGAAGTTATGGATACATAGCATATTTCAATATTTCAGCCTTTAATGTTTACAGTTACTTATTTTTAAAATATTCTGGCAACATGTAAGACATGCAGCCATATTTATGATATAAAAAGCACCTCTTTAAAGTGTGCATTGCCTATATTTTTTTCCTTTTGGTTTATTTTTGGTATAAATGTGCTCGATAAAATAGCATTAATAATCACAATCCTGAACTAAAGAAACTAATACAATAAGAAACAAATAGTGATATTTAATCTTCATTCTAATGATGTCTAAGATTGTGTTATATTATATACACATTTTTTATTTTATATTTGAGTACATAAGCCTAGGTTATGATTTTTCAGGAAGATGATGAACCCAGGTTATAATAGGTAGATACCTTCCTGATATTGAGCTGACTGGATGACTCAGGTAAACATCAACTTTAGCAAAACCAGTGCTCTAGGGCAGTGAAATCTCTGGTAATTTGACTTCTGGCTGAGAATAGGAAAAGGATTTTGCCTGTAATTAAGTCCCAACCTTTGGCGTATTTCTGGTTTAATTTCACCGGTGCAAATTCTGCCTGAAATGGCTTTGTCCTTAGCACTGCAATCTTTTGCAGAGGAAAAAAGATTCCCTGGCCATATTTAAGTCCAGAAAAGAGTGACCTTACCTGCAATTTCAGCCAGAAACACTTGATGGGGGGTTGCCAGTCTGCTGGACAATTTAAATGCAAAGCACAAGTGTTGTGCTTCCAACTCCTGTGGCTACAGCCTCCAAAGCAGCTCCAAGGTGGGGTGCAAGAGGAGAAGGCAGGGATGTGCAACGAGTGCAGAACACAGGAACAGTGAGATCATACCCAAACAAGACCTCCCTATCCCACTGTTAACTGGTATGGAGCCAGGTCTGAATGTTTTCTGGATTTACAGTCAAGCAAGGAAAAGATGAGCTCTTCAGAATTCCTTTCCTTCTTGGAAGATGACAGTCCCTTTGGAAATAAATAGTTTTAAAATTATTTGTACCTAGTTTGTAATGGCTTTCACATATTTGCATAAGACAAAGTATGAGTTCAGTGTTTGAAATCATTGCTGTGTTAAAGCAATTAAGAGAGCTGTTCATTCATTTTTATTCATTGATTGAGAGACAATGAGATGTATTGCTTGAAATGACTGAAGAAAAAAGAGATTTTAGGTGAAAATATTTGCAGTAATTTATCCATCTATTGCAGTCATCTAGTTTCCAGCAGTTATTTAAAAAAAGGACCAAACCCACACTAGAATTCCTTCTTACTTTTCATAAATTAAAATTACTTATACCTGATTTCCATCACAATAGTTTGACTATATGCAAAGGAGATCTTTTGAGTTGTATTCATACAGTGTGAAAATATAATTAAAAAAAGAAGAACATTTTAAAAAGATATAAACTTTGTTAGACTTAGTTATATCATTAATCCCAATGTGCAGCTGACAATTCTAAGCATATGTAAATGGAACAGGGCTGTTGTGCTGATTCTTTTTATTTCTGTTTTGAGGGAGAAGTTTCAATTTGTTTGCCTGAAAGCAAACTCAGGATTATTTTTCTTGGTGCCAAAAAGGAGGGGACATATAAGCATACCAGCTTCAGTGAAACCCAGACAAATTAAACTGCAGTAGATAGGTTGGATTTTAATGTGTGTAAATCTCTGTGTGGACAGCCAGCTCTCCACACCTATCTTTACTCACCAAGCACAAGGAGGGGACCATTTCTGTGCTGTGTTTCCAGGAGTGGCTCCATGGCCACACAGCTGATAATCCTGAGCCTGCCCAGAAATTTGTCTGTGAGGCAGCAAGTGCCTGACCCAAGGGCAGGAGCCTTCTACCCATGTGTGGGCCAAGTCCATCAGACCTTTCCTCTGCATGAGGGATGTCTAGAAAGGTGCAGGTAGTTGGCTGGAGGACTGTGAGTGCCCTCAGTCTTTGGGAATGTGTCCTGAATATCTGGAGCCTGAAACCAATGCAGAGAGATAAAGGAGGGAGCACATTTTCCATGGAAGGTAAAAGAAATTTTGTTCTGAAGATGTTTGATGACACTAAACTGGGTAATAAAATAGGTTAACACAACATCAGGGAGCAAAGCTGAAATTGTAGTTCATTTTTTTCTTTGTTCCTGGTAGAAAATGAGACACTTTTCAGTTTTAAGTTGCAGGAAAATATGGGTTTCCAGTAGAAAAATACACTCTGTGCAGCTTTGAAATCAACATACTTCCAGTTGTACTCTTCTTTGCATTTGCCACTCCCCATTTTACTTTTCAAACTTTCATGTCCTTGGGTAAAAATCCTATCCATAGAATGCAGACTGCATTGGACTAGAAAGCAAATGTTCTGGCACATGCAAAGGCATTTTCCTAGGTTGCTGCCCTCCTGAGGGAGCTTTACTGTGCACATAAAAATTATTATTTCTAGCAGATAAAATATCTGGAGTGTGTTGTAACACAGCAATTTTTTTTTTCACAAACAAGGCGTGGTTTAGAGAGCAATCATGTTAATGTTTTAATTTTAATACATCATTCCTATTAATGCATGTCACATTATAATGCCTTTATAAGCATTCTGAGAATATAAAACAAGACACTTAAATAACTTCAGGAAATAAACTATGGTCTGTTTAAGAGCAATATGCTGACATACCTGAGTACATATAATTGTGGTGTTGCATGCTCTTTGGTGGTGCTCAAGCTTCTTACTTAACCCAGGAGTCAGAATTTATTTTTAATGTGAGAAGGGACATCAGGCCTTGTGGTATGGAAAAAACCCCTTTGAGGAAGATAATAAAAAAAAGTAGCCAGCTAGAAAAAAAAAACAAAAAAAAAAAAACCAAAAAAAACCAAAAAAACAAAAAAACAGGAGAAAGGAGTCTGCTAGCAGAGAAATCTATGTTTTGTCTAAAACTATAGGACTGGAGTAACCAGTACCAAAATTCAAGCTGATATAGATCTTTAGAGGATGTTAAAGCAAATACGAAAATGTTCTTCGGTTTTTAAACTTTAAAAAAAAGACAGAAATTATTTTCTGTGAAGAGTGGGGTGGCTATCAGAGATAATCCAGCTGTAGCTGTCAAGCTAAATTATTACTTCATCATTTTTTCTTAGTAAAGACAATAATGTGGATGTCATTAGGAAAGTTTTTAAAGTCCCCTGTGTGAGGTTCATCTGAAATTTACAATATAATTCTTATCACTTAGGAAAGATGTTCAGGTTGGAGCAGAATAGAGAACACCAATGTCAGGGGAGAGCTAGAAGGTGTGACCTGTGTACAAGCAGTAGAGCGTGGGCTGGGAGGGAATGTGTTTATTGCCTGGAGTCCTTTGGGATGATAAATAGTGCTGAAGGAGAAGCACTGCTTCAGCTGAGCAATGTTGTCACAGGAACAAATTTGTACAAATTGAAAATGGCTTTCAGACTGGAATTGAGAAAATGGGTTGCTAGTTGTCAATTCAGTGAGCAGGAGGAGCACGAAACAGAAAAAACCTAACATGTTTTTAAGATAAAGCTTGAGAAATCAGTGTGAGGATTGTCTGGTGCACTTCCTTGTGATGACACAGGATTGGAATAGGTAATGCAGAAGATGTCTCCCAGTCCATGTCCATATGTGAAAAGCAATTGCTAATCCCATCTCTTCCCTCTCTTTTCTCCTTTGGCACCTAAAATGGAATGGGTTTAAATAGATGCTGTCCTATCGTGACTGTTGAACTGGACAAGGCAAACACAGGATTGTTTTTTCTTAGTGTGAAATATTTCAGGTGAGGACAGCCACCTCTTCCTGAGCTGAATGGTGGGAAACGTGTGTTTGCAATGCTGGAAAGTGTTTTGTTTGTGCAGATCAAGTAGTTTGATCACTAGTACAAGTTAGCATGATTTAACATGTCTGAAGCTGTTCTACCCAGTTGTCATAAAAATGCTCAAATGATTTTATGTATTTATTAATTGATTCTGTTGATCTTAGTCTTTTTTTGTTTATTCATTACAGCTACTTAATTGGGGGTGAAAGGGGAATAACAAAATTGTAAATAATAACCCCAGTTCTTGATTTTCTTGCACTCCTGATATCAAAGTTCGATGTTTCTGTGGTAATAGAAGCAAGATATTAAATATCTTTTAGTTAGAACATGGAAATCAGATCAAGAATGTATCAAACATGATTAATTCAGTCTAACCATTTTCTGGAATGTTTCTGTATTGGTTGAAAAGGAATGGTATCATTCATGTAGATATAAGCTAAAATCGTAACAATTCACTGTCTTCAGTGCCAAGTGACCTTTAGTAAGAGCATGACATAGCCTCTGTTTGGCTTTCCATGCAGTGGAACTTGGCTGTGGGGTGGGCATGGCACAAACACCAGCCTTGTCTGTACAGTGTGGGTGAAGTCATGAGTCAAAGAGCAAATGGGTGCAGCAATATTTGCTTTATCAGAGGGACTAAGGGATGTATACCTACAGATCTTTAGGTTAGGCAAATCATTCTTGTGTGCCTTTTTTGTTGTGTTCTAATGTGATCTTAGTGTAGCAGTGCTTCTGAAAGAGAGTATCTAAGAAAGCTAAAGTTGGTTAACAACATCAAACTTACATGTGTGAAAAAGCAGATGTCCAAAGTGCTTGTGTTCGAATAAATTGCAAAAATAAAGCATGAGGAGTTTGAAAACCTGTTATTCCCAAGACTACTAGGGAAAGCAGGGCCTGTTTTCTTCCACAGCTGAATGCTCCAGGAGGACCTAAGTGTTCTCTGTTGGGACATGAGCAGCACCACCACCACTTGCACTTTCTGAGCTTTGCCTTATCACTTGCCCAGCTTTCTGCAGGTGACACGTGGCTGGGCAGTGAAGTTTCACAGGATGTCGTGGGTATTAATAGGAGATAGAGGTAACCCCAAATATCAGACTTCTTTCAGATACTTGATGTCCATAAGTAGCTATTATCTTTACTGTTTTGTTTACCAGGAGATGACAATTCTGGAAGGAAGGTGATCACCTTCAGCTGCTGCCGCATGCCCCCATCCCACCAGCTCAATCACACAAGGTTGCTTGAGTAAGTTGCTTTTGATCTCCTGCATGGACTAATGTACACTTTATATAATAACTTCTGTTAGCTTGCTTCCAGGGGAATGAGATTTCAGGGAGGAGAAGCAATAGGCAAGGAGTGAAATGAAAAAAAGAATTTAAGACCTACTCGTGTTAATATTAAGTGAATGAGATGTGGATTAAACTGCCAGTTAACTCACCTGGGGTCTCTACTGGAAGAAGCAATTCACTGTGTACTTGCTGTCTTGATTTTATTGACCAATTCTTATTGTATTTAAAAAAAAAATCATGATGTGGACCAAGTAAAGAGAAATTCTAGTAATTTAGTGCTGTGTACATATGTTCTCATGAATAGCTGGTTTTGCTTTAATTTGCTATTCTTAACCTAAATCACTCAGGAGAAGTGTTGTTTAGTTATTTGCATCTTAGTGGGTTTTCTGTTTTATAAAATTACCTGCATTACATTTAGTACATTATGCTTAACATTTTTATATGTATATAATTTGGGATTTTTTTGTTAAAAGGGCTTGCAAATATGTAAATTAGCAACATTCTTCCTTTAAAAATTGCTGCAGCAAGGTACTAGGACATGTTTCTGCCTTGTAGTTTGTCACTGCAAGGACATCTGATTTGTCCTGAGAGTCCTGTCCTTATTAAACATTTTAAACCTATTTGAAAAAAAATAGATTTAAAATGCTGTTCTTATACAGCCTCCATTGCCAAAATACTTGAGAACATTTCAAACATCACCATTGGAAAGGACTAAAATGCTGTTGTTTCAACTTCTCAGAATTGGAGAGGGATTACTTAAGAAATGATTTTAAGAGTGTGTTGCTTCATTTTTTATGCTCTTCTCAGCACATTTTCCTGTATCTGAGCCCACATCAAGTTCACTTGGAAAATCTGTCCTAAAAGAGGACTGAAGGCAAGTGTTGAATGTGATGGTAGCAATATAGCTATCAAGTGATGTGGTTTTAGGTAATTAGATTCAGATTTTGAATTCTGAGAAAAAGCTGTAGGAAAAGAGTAGGCCTTGATTGCTAGGTATTTTGTGATGAAATCGCTTAAAGAATTGATTTGGTAAAGCTTTTGTAATGTCCCTGCAATTTTGTTACAATCTTGGAACAGGTAATTGACTGTAGAAAAATACTGGTTATTATATGCCCCCAAAACACTGTTATTTTTAAAAATACATGTTTTCTGGATACAATGTATCAAGGAATTTACATGCTGTAAAATAAAACACAAGGCACTCTGTTTGTAACAATATCTCTTTAGGTGTATTTTAATTTCAAACTCTTAAAAAATGTCTTGATTGACTGTCACTACTACTTTTTCCATTAAAGTACCAGTAATACTTAAACCAGGGATCAAAACAGCATTGTATTAATTGCAGTGGCATTCCTTTTACAAGATACTTGCAGTCTGAAATTTACAGTACACTGAGGGAACGAGATAAATGAGGCTGTGGGAGTGCAGGGTAAGAAGTGAAGAGTTTTCTGTGCAAAGGGAGATAATCAAAGTTTTCTTCATACTTGCAGATAGTCAGAGCCCAGTGAACGGCACATGGAACTATCTGCTTTATTGAATGAAAATCACTCACATACAATTAAGAGCAATAGCTGGGGCTGTTGCAGAATAAGAAGACAGCATTGAGAATAACATGAGAAGTTTGAAATCTGACACAGCAAGAAATGAGGCTAGATTGCATTGCTTCATCATTGCTTTATTTGAGTCATTGAGCTGTGTAATAGGCCATCCTGTGTTCTCAATTGTAGAAGAAAGGGAATGAAAATAATCTTAAATGATACTGTAAAAGAATGAACACGCAGCAATCCGCTTATAAAACATGCAGTATTATTTCAAGATGGGATACATAGTGTAGTTCTTTAAATTCATTTTAAGGGATTTAAATTAAACTTAAGGGAAATTATGTACAAACTCAGTCCTCACAATGCCAACAAGAGAAAGACAAATATATTTGAGAAGAGCTGTTTAATTAGGAGTAATGGATTTTTCAAAGATTTAGAAACTTTCAAATTGAGAGGAAAGCCCAAAACATATTCTTTATTGTTTTGAAAATGCAAAATGACATTGTTTGCTTGTCTAAAAGGAAGGACTTTACAAAGGCTAAGAAAAGCAAAATAAAAGTTGCTTTTAGTTAAAATGCATCTCTTAAAACATTTCTTGGCAAACACAGTCCCGTATTGTTTTCATTTTTAAGCGATTCATGAGCTCTGTAGATTTTGTAAATAAATACTTCCTTTAAAATTTTAGGCATTTCAATGAGTTGGAATTATTTGCCACTACAGCAAGACGAACTTCTTAGATAAATATTTTGAAACAAACATGAATTTGCAGTCACTAGCTTTCTGTGCAAAACCAGCACATTTTCTTTCCCAGTTACTGCTTCAAAAATCTCATCCAGTTAACTGTCTTAAAACCAAAATGTTATCTTTCTCCTCAGGTACTTAAAGTATACTCTGGACCAGTATGTGGAGAATGATTATACAGTTGTCTACTTTCACTATGGCCTGAAGAGTCTGAATAAACCATCTCTGAAATGGTTGCAAACAGCCTACAAGGAATTTGACAGGAAGTAAGCCTCTAAACAACTTAATGTACTCTCTATAAAAGATTGTGTAATGTCTATAACTAACTGCCATGGAGGAAATTTGGTGGATCTGTCCTGATCCACCCACAATTAACTGAGTTCACTTTGCCATTGCAAATTCTTATAATGATACCAGTGCTGTTGGCTCTTTTGTTAAATGTCTGCAGTGGTTATCCAAAGGGATGGAAAGCCACAGGAACAAAACCAACATCTGTGGTTGGATGTATCTGAGCTTTGGAGTACTGATGGCTGCAGTTCAGGACTTCATGGAGTAGTTGGTTAGGGTGTAGTCGAGGCCAAAGCTCTTGGATAAATTGCATTTTAACAGTGGAGAATTGTGATGTTTGTTCCCTGAAAGTGTGAAGTCACCAAGGGAGCAGCCAGTCCCTATTAAAGTCAGTCTCTTACTTGTCTGTGCCTTTTTAGCTTGTTTGTAAGTTGGCCTCAGGAAGGCAGCATGACAGAATATGGGTAGAATGATGTCTCTGTTCTTTCTAGGACTGGGTAAAGGAGAGGAAAGGCAGAGGTCAGTTATGTTTTGTTTGGACTGCAGTACTGGCTTTTGACATGCACTGACAATTCCAGAACAAAGCATTGCACTGTTCTCCTTTTGGGAGATTCTTAAGCTGAATTTAGAGTTGTGTTATGGGGAGAAGCAGTACAAGATCAATGTCTTTTTTTTGTTGGCCTTTTTGTTGCCTACAAGTGCATGGTGAGACTCTCATTTTTTCCAAAAATCTGACTCTGTTCCCCCACCCTGACCCAGAAAACACAGAACAAATGGAACACAGAGGCTCAGGTCACCAGGCAAAACTTGTCATTTTATTAATAGTTGGAACTTCTTGGCACACTGTCACTGACAGCTCAAAGCAAAATTCCCAGCCCAACATGTATGAGGTACTGTACTAGCCAGAGGAAAAAAAAAAAACAATACAAAACCAGCCTTTTTCAGACTTCTGGGGTCAAAGGAGAGGGAGGACAGGTGAGAGCACAAAGGACAAGAGTAATTAGCCAGCATCATGAAAGCAAACGTTGAATGGGAGTAGTTTCAAAAGAATAAATCTTGCTTTGAAGGTTCACAACAGAGGCTCAGTAAAGTCTTTTGGACATTGTCATCTAGGAAACTGAAGAGCATAAACTTCAAGGTGCTTCAAGGTGCAAAACAAAGTTGAAATAGAAATGCTAGTAAAGGCAACTCAGGTGTTTTGTTTGTTAGTTTTTATTGTGGATTTTGGGCTCTTAGGCACAGCAGTGCTAGTTGCACAGGGATGCTTGTAGCTTTGTGAACACACACAGCGCCCAATAAAAACCCAAAAGGAAAAATTAATGTAATTCCTGAGCTTCCTGATTCCCTTTCCCCCCTCTTAACATAACCTGTCACAAGAAGATTTTTCTTAGGAGTTCATGATCGTATTTTTCCTTCATCATTGTCCCTACTGGGAAGCAAACTTGGCAAAGTAATAAGCAAAAATCTATATATAAAAGCAGGAAATTCCAGTATGCATGTCTCAATTTTATTTTGCAATACTATTGAATGAGAGAAGAGTCTTTTTGTGCCACCTGGTTGCCATTTCAGTTTCAGCCAAATAGAATCTGTTGCTTAGATATCATGAAATGGCACTGTAGAATCAAGCACAGCAATAATGAAGGGCAGTTTTGTTTTATACAAAAGGGACAGTGCAATATCAAATGACTAGCAGTTGGCTTCACCTTTAGTAATTTACTAGCAAAGCAGGACAAAATTAGTGGTAAAATTAAAGAATAAGGTATGAATTCTGTTTCTGAAAATTTAAATTTTTTTTTGAACATGAAAGTCCTGCAAGCAGGAAAGAAAAGGATATGAAAAAAGTCATGTTTTTAATCAAAGATTTCTTTATAGATCCTTCATTGTCCTATCAGTATTTTTTTCAAATTGCCTAATTTCTGCTCTGTCTCCTTGATATTAAATCTGTGAGAGAGCAGACACCGGTTAGGAACATAATAGTTAATTTGGCCTATTGTCAAAACCGACCACTTTTTAAAATTGACTTTTGTTTGGTTGGTTAGGTTTGGGGTTTTTTTTTTCATTTTACATTCAATTGCTTCTGAATTAGGTCTTTTTAATGCACTTGAAAAGAATACTGTGTAATATGCCTGTAATAATAACTTTCCATTCAATTGTAGCTATTCAGTTCTACCATCTCCAGCATTTAATGTTTTTCTAACAATTTCGTTTTCTTTTCCTAGGTATAAGAAAAACCTCAAAGCACTCTATGTTGTCCATCCAACCAACTTCATAAAAATTCTGTGGAATATCTTTAAACCTCTCATAAGGTACTTGGCAGTTCATTGAACACATTATTCCCATTTAGTTCAAGGATGGTTTGTTCTCTAATAAGTTGCTTTTTAAAAGGCTTGAAGTAAAATATGTCAGGTAACAACCCAATACCCATTTAAACTCTTGAACTAACAAGTAAGGTGAGCTTAAGCTGGGAAATGAATAGGCTAGGGTTCTTTTCTTTCTAAGAAAAGGGAGTCTCAATTCCTAATAGTTTTACTGGTATGTTAAAGCAAATATCACTTTTAAAGCATGGTTATTCTGTGGGCTATGAAGGACTTTTTGTGTTGTGTTTGACAGCACTTAGGGAAATGGAACTGTGTGCATGACTGGAGTTCCTGGGTGGTGCAGTAAGGTGGAAGATGAATGATTAACCTTTGGGCTGATCAGAAGTGTTGGGATGAATAGGACTGACACTACTTATGCTCTCAGAGTTAATGGATAATCCCTGAAGTGCCCATAGGAATTTTAAAAGGATATAATGGTAAAGGTGATGCATTTAATTAGGTGTTCTTTTCCTTTGCATGGTAGAAATTGGTGCCACCTCCAAGGAACCTCCAGCAACAGGCAGACACTGCCAAGTGCAAGAATGGTGGTGTTTGTTCAGCTTCTGCTTCTCAACTTTTGTCACTTTCAAAGAAATTCTGACATTTTTCAAATCATTTGATGAATATTCTTGGGGCTACAGGGTGGAAACAGCTAATTTTGAGAAGCCAGAATGAACCAGCCAAAAATTTCCACTAGAGTAACTTGCAATCGATTCAGTTTCTGAGAGCTAGAAAGCTAATTAAGTAGAAAAGGGAAATTTTGCTTCTAGACAGATCAGGACAACTAAGGTGCATGTGAAATTTGTTTAAAGTAATTAGCTAAAAAATCATTTCAGAATATGCTGTTCTTGAACCAAGAAGACTAACTCTAGGTCTTTATTACAGCTGGAAGTAAAATAAATGTCACTGATCCAGGACACAGAGCAGTGGTGGGAAAAGTGTGACAGAAGCAGGATGTCCAGTACCTGATGGTGTCTCAGGAATGGAGATAGATTTATTTTTGCTATTGGGTTTGTTTATTCCTGATTTGCTTTAGGATGGGTATGGAAACTTTCTAGGAAAAAAAACCAAAAACAAACAAAGAATCAAAACCCAACAATTAATCCAGAAAAATGCTTGATGGACATGACAATACTCTGGTGAAACCATCTTCTTTCTCAGAGTTAGCTGAGAGCTCCTTGGGAACAGCTCCAAGCAGGTGCTTTTGGGACACCAGTGATTTTCAGCTTGTGCATGTTAATTCCCTCAGTGCAGCCACAAGTGGACAATAGTGGTATTATTTGACTTACAGCAATAATTGCCTGCTAATTTAAAAAAAAATGAGTTTACTGGTACTCATTGCAAATACTCATTTTCCCTGGATCTTACTATGTCTAAGTTGTTTTTTTTCCTTGGAAAATATGACACCCTGGCAGTTGAAAAGTGAGTGATCCTGATACACTTAAGCATTCATATCTAGCATAAATAATTCAAACCAATGCCTGTCATCTTAGATGCATCCTCTTCTTGACCTTCTGATCACCCTGTTTTCATCACAATTGGCTGTTTCTGTTTGTATTCCACTTTTACCACTCCGTACCTGGACACTTGTTTTGAGTGTAACTTAGTAACATTCTACCCTCTGCTTTATAAATCTGTGACCAACAGCAGCAAAGCTGTTTGTACACTGGGACTGACAAAATAATTTTGAAAGTATGAGTAAATTCTGAAAAGATCTACAACCTAGAAAGCAGGAATCAGCTGAAGCTAAGGAAATAAAACCCCTTTTTACTATTTAAAATGGTTTAATAGCCAACCATGCCTTTGCTTTTCAGATTGACTGTAGTTCGGGTTTGTCAAAAAAGTTTTGGTTTCACAATTAGTAACATATACAGTTTGGCTAAATTATACTTTTATTGAAGACTAAAAGTTATTTCTATTGTTAATTTACTAGAGTGGTACAATTTAATTTTTTTTCATAGTTCCCTTTCATTCCAGTTTAGAGTAATCTTGGCAAATCATGCTGTTAAGTGTGGGTATTAATCCAGTTCACAAAAATAAGGGGGAAAAATCCTTTAGACTTTCTGTTTCCTTGATGTGCTGAATTATAGCCCAGACTCATTTGTAGGTAGTGTTGCCAATGAAAATAACAGATGTAAAATAGACTTCATTATTAAGAGGCAAGTATTTATTTTTCAGTGGTCTGTTAGTACATTTGGTACTTGTTAGCATATGGCCTCATTACTTTTACATGACAATGTATTTGCTAACAACTGGACAAATGACAGAGTTATTTGAAGGAAGTATTTTAGCATACTTTCACTTGGTAGTATTTAAGAAAATGTAAGTACTTGAAGTTTGTCAAGTTCCTGAAGTTGATTAATCTTTCCAGTCCTGAAAGAACTGAGCAAGAAGGTAATGTGTTAAGTCAAGAGTATTTTCTCCGAAGTGCAAGATAACTGTAAGAGGATAGTATTTCTATGAGCTAACAAAACCTGTTACAAAAATAATATACATTTAGGTGGCAGTGGTGATGCAGCATTTTTAAGGAGCAGCGCTTACTTCTAATTACCCATGACTTTTTTACATGTTGTGGGTTCTGTAACATGTCCTCTGTTACACCAGAGCTTGTTGGTTACAGAGCTGTGTGCTCAGCTGTGCCTTAGAGAGGATATTGAAAGCTCGAGCACTTTTGGATAAAAGACACAAAGACACTCTGGGGAGCTCTGAAATTGGGCATGCCCGGGATAACATTCCTCGCGCGTTCCAAAATTCCTGTTTGCAAATTGCGGGCCGGGGCTGTTTGTGCCGTGTGCCGCTAGAGGGCGCCTGTGCACGCGGATTGGACAGCCCGGGATAAACTCATCCGTGCCGGGGTTTCCCCCAATTTTAGTGGGAAATAAATCGCAGCAAAGAACGCTTTTTACCATCAGCACCTACTGTTTTTTTCTGGACACTTCATTACAGACCAAATATTTTGTGCTGTGGAAAAATAAGGCATTATTTCAGAGCATGTGTATAAACACGTCCCTGACCCTTGTTTGAACACCTCGGCTCCTATAGTTGCGTATTCTGGCTGAAACTCAAGACCTAACTGATGGTACCTGGAGCTTCAAATTCATAAGTCTGTTTTGTACAACTTGTAGGAAAATAAATACCATTCCTGGTGTTTCCTAGAAGCTACCCAGCTCTTTTCTAAAGGGGTAAAGAGGATGGCCCACCACTTCACTATTAATGCTTTGAAAATTTTTACCTTTTGCTTAACTACTCTGTAGTTTATTTCTACAACCCCATTATTTTGTCCTTTTGCAGAATGGAATACCTACATAATACAAATGTTGTTCTGTTGGCTGGGTACCATTCTCTCAAAAGTTAACAGTTCTTTTAGTGAGCTTTCTTATGCTGTGTGAAACCTAGATTCCAGTGCCTTTTAAAGAGATGTTTTTCATGTCTGTTGAAATCACAAAACATTCAGATGAAAGTTAGTTATTTTTATTCAAATCAGACTCTCAGGCATGCACTGTATGTGTTTGATCATATGAAATTAAATATATCGTATGTCTCCTGCTGCTTCCATTACAATCTAATTTTGAGTTGCATCAGCACTTACATTTTTGTAGAATTAGAAATGAAACCCTTTATAAATGTTCCTCCCATGCTAATTTTTATACTACTTTGTGATTTTTTAATTTTTTTTTTTTTTAGCCACAAGTTTGGGAAAAAGATCACCTACCTGAACTATTTAGCTGACCTGGGACAACATCTCAAATATGACCAGTTAAATATACCTCAAGAAGTCATCCGGTATGTGGCAAATTTAATATACATTGCCTCACTTTTTTCTCAGTCGGAGTTGCATCCTGATCACTGTATTCCAAGAAAAGTCTGTTTCTTCAGTGATTAAAAGTATAATTTATGTGTTTATGCTGGGTTGGATTAATTCTGAAAGCTGCATTGCCATCACGGACGTACTGAAGTGCATCAGGTGTTTAGTTTTTTACAGATTTGGAAAAACTCCATCTCTGTCATGGAGCATCTTCTTAAAATGATTGCTACTTCTATGTGAGTGTTAGCAAAACCAATCTAGATGTCATTGCTGCTTGTGACTATCATACCATTTTCTGGGGCAAAACAGTAATCCTGACCTCTTTCCTTATATATTGCAACAGATTGACTTCCTTTTATGGAGAGCATTCCCAGCCAGCAAAGTGTTGATTGATTTTAAACTTTATGGATGTCTCTATTGTTAATAGATCCATTATGTTTATGTGGTGTGTATTTGGGTGTGTTAGGGAGAAGTATTTGAGGGTGGATGGGAGATGAAAAGGAAAATAACTGCACAGGGCTGGGGTAGTCAGGCACCAGTATTAGTATCAATAAGCCTTTCTAACATGGTGCTTTATGTGGAAATGCTTTGATGTACTGACAGAAAGTGATTTTATGTCACTGCTGAATGAAAGTAACTGGAAGCTTTGATTATGACTGTTGCTGATGCCTGGTGGCTTTTTACACACCTTTTGTGTAAATATGGGATAACAGAAAATAGAGCTCTGAGGTTATAAATTGAATTGCATGGTTGCCAAAGAAAAGGGAGTTGTAATTTGAGGAGCAAAAATGTTTGAATTTTGCTGTTAAATTATAGTGTGATTCTGTTTTTTGGACACATTTATTACTATGCTCCACTGGCTTCTCTTTTATGTCTTGTTTAAGTATTCCACTACAAGTAATACTTAAAAAATTGCTCATGCTGAAATTCTGTAGGACTAGGTTCTGTAAGACCTGCAGCATTTACACTATTGTCAGGAGATCAGCATCATGAGCAATACTTGTAGCTGTTCACATATACAGTCTGTCATCTGTAGTGCACAGCATATCAGTGATTTTTTTTTTTTTTTTTTTTTTTTTTTTTTTTTTTTTTTTTTTTTTTTAATTTTTGCAGGCATGATGAAAATCTTTGGAGAAAACAAAAGGGAAAACTTCCACCTGTGGTTAAGGTTCCTCCACCAAGGCCACCTCTGCCTACCCAGCAATTTGGAGTCAGCCTGCAATAGTAAGCCATAAGATTCCTAAAATATGTGATTTCTGTACCCTGCAGCTTTCTGTAATGTGCATATTCATCAGACAGACTGCCTGCAAATATTTTTTTTTTTTGTTATATGTCTAGTTTCTCCTTATCTTTAAAAGCCACTAAACTTTGAGGCCAGACAGTTTTGTGAATTCAGGACAGGTCTCACAGTCCCTGACCTGCCTGATTTTCATGTTACAGTGTCTTTAGGGTAGTCAATTCTATCATGGTTGCACAACTTTTCATGGTGGACAAAAAAAGGGCCAGAGCTCCAAGCTGGTATGTTGTTGGTGGATGCTGACAGTCTGAAAGTATTTTGGAGATGTTTTAGTTTATGGATAGCCAAGCCAAAACAGAGCTTCAGGCTCTGCAGTGGCTGCTTAAAGCTACAATGGATGCTTGAGCCTTATTGCATTGTTGTTTTGCTCTAACACATTGTTCTGATGTTTTATGAGATGAGTAAAACCATGTCCTTCCAGAAATGTATGTTTATACTGTATGTAGTATAAAAAAAATGCTTACTTTACATGAGGAATAGGATGGAAATAGGTCTTGGAAGATTCAATTTAATAAAAGACAACAACACCAAAAAAAGACCACAAAACCTAGTTTCCTACCCACAGTAATTTCTGTAATCTTTCTGTTCTTCTCAAAAACAGCTAAAAAATATTGTTCACATTCAGCAAGAGTAATTTAGGCTGTTTGGTATATGCATTTTTTTCAAACCTCCTTCTACCCCCAGTCTACTTTTCTGGTTCTAATGATTCAGCTGAAAATGAGACACAAAATAGATTTTTTTTTTCTAGTTCAGTGTTAAGCATTAGTCCTTTCTAGAAGGCATGAAATTAGTACAATCAATATCTGTTGTGTAAGAGCTCCTATGAGATTAACTTCTGTGTTTATGAACTCTTTAGAGTTCAGCCTAATATCTGAAACATGGCTAACTCACTTCCCTAATTCAGAGGAAATCTTTCAGGTGGGCTCTACTGGGCCATTAAGAAGGACAATGTTTTATGCCATGTTTTATTCACTCTTGCAGAAGTGATGGTGTGGCATCACCACTTAAAATTGCAAGTAAACAAATCCCCTGTGACTTCTAAATCAGAAAGAATCAATTAATTTAGACTACGTTAGTAAAGACAGGTAAAAGTGGAGGAGAGAAAATAATGTGTGTTGGAAGCTTTTAACATCTGAAGCAAAAAAAAAAAAGGTATCAACTTTCATCTTGAGTAATGAATTGCTTCTGCTTATTCCCTCTCCTTTTATGTTCTCTGTAGACTATGATGGCAAAACAGCATTGATCTCCCACCTCTCTGGCAAAGGGGCAGGTGTGAAAGCTTCTTCTGGTAGAGAGGCTCTTCTCTTTCCATGAAGAGATCTACAGGAGGCCTGATTTTATTTTTATATTAGCTTATGGGAAGATGTGGACTGTGTATTTCATTACAGTTAGTAAAAACTGCACTATCAGGGAAGCTGCCCAGATAAAGCTGCTGTCATTAAAGGACAGTTTCTCTCTGGAGTCTTTCTTTTGTTAAGAATAGAAATTATAAGTCACATATGCCTGAGAAATCATCCTATTCAGCACTTCTGGGATGATGACTTTTATTCAGTCAGTAAAAGGTGTGTGAATGAGCTTCATCCAAAGCCCTCCTAGGTGGCCTCATTTTGCTGAGATGTTTGATAATGGGATCCCAGTGATGTCTGGCTCTGCAAGGTGGTAAAGCCACCCCCTTTAGGACCTGCCTCCCTAGAAGCAGCAGGCAGTGCTCTCTCTGGTAACACTCCCTCTTGGAACTTTCTTATCCCTTTATATTGGTTAATGCATATTGCTTTCATGACCTATAATTAAAAACCAGAAGAGCAGAAAGTGCCTAAATACTGTTCAAAATATCTCACTTTTGTCCAACACATGGGAGGGAAAAATCCTGTTTTGTTAGGACAGTGAAGTGAAGCTGAAGGGAGTTTCCATTTAGACAGTGATAAATCAATGAGTTTCCAAGACCAGTACCTTGCCTTGAAGGAATCTTCTAACTCACAATGACACTTTTAACCTTGTGGAGTTGGATTTTCAAAATTATGTAAGACAACTGGGCATTTAAAAATCATGGGAGGTCTGTGAGAACTGGGAGTATAATTCTTAGGAGTATAATCTGTAGAGGATTTGGTTTAATTTATAAGTGAACAGAAGGGCTTATTATCAGGTTAAATCAAAACTTTTCTTCCCTATGTTACCCCATCCACTCAGGATGCAAAATCTAAATTTAAAATGGCTACATTTGCTGTCCTTAAACCCTCAGAGTCACCCTAAGCTCTTTGTGGAGAGGAAAAAAACAAACACATACCAAATTGATTTCATCTTATGTGTCTATCCAGCTTTACTTACATTTGCTTGTCTGGGATTTAAACACATACTTTGTATTAGGCACAGATGTGAAGTGGAAAACCTTCCTCATTGTGAGATTCTGTGAGGAATCAATAATTTGCTCTTTGCAGCTTGAACTTGAATGTAGTAACAAGTTGTCCTGAAGCTTCCACTGAAACTAATTCTAACAATAATAAGTGAGCTTAGTAAAGGCATTTAAAGCATCCAAAGTTGCCTTAGAGGAAATCTTCAAAATAAAATTTGGGAGACCAAAACAGGTTATCTGTTACCCTATTTTAATTCTTTGTGCCTACAGGTACAGACCAGACTTGCCCAGTTTGCTGAATGACAGTCTTTCTACAGCATTTCTGAGTGGCTTGCCTGGTTGCCAAATTGTGCCTTTGGAGGTTTGATCTCATGTTAAAAACAGTGGGATTTCCTTAAAAACATAAAATAAGACAACTGAAATTTATGTTCATCTTCGTGGGTCTACCAGACAAAACAATCCTCCTGAGGAAGTTATGGAAGTCCACACTTAATTTTTTGGTTACAGTGGGATGGGAATCCCTGCTCAGGTGTGGATGTGTCACACGGAGTGGGTGGGATGGCTTTGCACATTTGCTGCTCATGTGCAGACAGTGAGGAGAGCAGCAACCACACTCAGGTAGCTGAAAGGTTAATCAAGCTTCACCTCCAGTCTTCAGCAGAGGGAAATGGCAGGGAATGGTGTTGAAACAGGGCAGGCACAGAAGGATTCCTCCTTGGCTGTAAGTCCCAGCTTGTAGTGATCAGACACTTTCAGAGCAGACTCTCTGTTACTCACCAGTAGCTGCTGCTTTCGTAAACCCAGACATTTCAAACAATGTTCATGCGTTGCATTGCTACAGCAAGAGTAGTTTCCTGCTTTTTGCTTTTTCTTCACTCAAAAAATGCAGAGCAGGAGGAATTAGCTATTCAGAATCTGTCTATTTTAGTAGACAGATTCTACTGCTCTGCATGTCAGGGTGAAAAATAGGATTTTTCGTCTAAAAGCCATTAGTAAAGATTTTATATGTAAAAAGGCAAGGAAAAGTTTATGGGTTTATTGTCAGCTTTTGTAGATCAGATAAGTACAGTTAAAATGCATGAATGAACTGTCCTAAATTCCAACAAAGAAATTAATAATTGACTCTATGGGCCAAGCAGCATCATTGTCCTGTGCTGTATCTTCAGCAAGCTCTGATAAACCCCTGTTGCTGCACCTGATTGCCTCTCTCATCAAGGAAGGTCACAGCTGAGCTCAAATACAGCACACAGAGGGGACCTTGACTAGCTATTGACATTGTTTTATCTGATTAGTTTTTAAATCTAAAATTAAATATCTTTTGTGAGAGGACGGGAAATGTTCTCTTTTTCTATCTATGCCATGGATAGGGGAAAGGGGACAGAGAAAATGTCCAAAATTGCCACAACTGTACAGCTTTTGCTTGCTAAATTGTTATCATAAACATTTCCAAGTGCTTTTCCTTTTGGTAATAATCTTGCTGCCTGTCCATGCTGTGTATGCATGACCAGGGAGGAGGAATGCGTTCTAAACCAAACCTCCAGGGGCCTCAGCAGGGAGAAAATGAAAGGGAGAGGAAAAGCAAAGAGAGAGAAATCAGCCAAGAACACCTAATGACATTTGAGTGCCACGTGTGAAGGCCTTGCTGGGAAAACTGTCTGCTGTCTGGAAATGAGGCACTGGGTGTGTAACGTGGTGCAGCAATTGATGATGCATCCTACAGTGAGAAGTTCTCCCTGGCACTGTGTTTACCAGAATAGATCTCTCTGGAACCTGACACTGCTGTGATATAACTGAGATCTGTGAATCATTTCCAGGAGCTGTGCTGAGCACTGTAGAAATGCTCTGTTGTGTTCATCACTTAAGCAGGAAGAGTAAGAAAATAACCTCGTTTCAAATTGCCTGTAGCACTGCCTAATCCCCAGTGACAGTTTGTGTTACCCAGCTCATCCCACTGTCCTGGACAAGGCAGGAGAAGCACAGATTGCTTGGCAGGATCCAAAAAAAGAGGACTGAGGTGTCATTTCATTGATCTTTGAGCTGGCCTGATGAATATTAACTGAAGTAATGTCCCCATCATTTGATGTCACTTTAGGCCCAGTGAAGTGAAAGCTGTGTCCCACAATGTGAAATGCTCTGAAAATACACATGAAACACAGCAATCCTTTGCATGTGACTGTCAGGGAATACCCCATTCTATTTTAAAATATCATTTTCCATGAGAACCTTGTTCATTTTACTGAGAACAGAACCTTTCCTTCAAGGGAAACTGGAATCCTGTAGAAAATGGCAGAAGTGCAGAATCTGTACAACTGTACCTTTTTTTCCTAGAAAAAAGAAATGTGATGTGTAGGGTTTACTATTACAAATTATAGCCTAGTTATTTGTTTTACCTCTCTGGCAGATATACTAGTTCTCAACAGGAGCAAGTGCTGTAAATAATCGCTTTGCTATTTATACACTGAACAGGAAACACATTTATGGATAACAATAATAATTAGAGAACATTTTTAAAAAGCTGCTGGGTTGCTATTTGGTTCCTCTGGAGTGAGCAGCTGTAAGAAAGCAAATGCAATCAGTGCAACTTTAGAGAGGCTGAGAATGGGTTCCATGAGCTTAAATTGTCAATAATAAAGACATAACAGCTTCCAAGCACATTAAAGTCTTGATGATGTTCCCATTTAAGTGAGTTAGGCTTTTGACTAATTTTAATAAAAGCTGCTCTGAGTGTTTAGGGTTTAAATACATGAAATAAAATCCTTTGACACAGAACGAGTATGTTAGAACTCCCCTTTTAGAAAAGCTAAAATTAATGTGCATTTTTTTCCCCTTGCTATGATTTGCTGCAGGCTTTTCCTCACTGGCATCCAGAACTATGGGCTCAGTACTGACCTCATCTCCCACCCCCTGTCCTTCTTCAGTTCTTTACTGGGAGATATCATTTCACTGGGGATTTCAACTTTGCTGGCTGTGCAGAGAGACCCTAGAACTTCCTTCCTGGTGTGGTTAATTAGCAAGACTAGTTTATTAATGGGGCTGCACAGTCACTGCATGATTTGTTCCGTGTTGCTTCTCTGAGGGCTGGGTCCTGAGCTTGGTCCTGGTGGCAGGAGCTTCTCTCATGAGTGAGGTTTTTGGTGCAGTGCCCATGGCCCCTGGTTTAGCTCTCAGAGGTCTGTGGTAATGGGGAACGTTGAGGTGGGACTTGGTCTTACAAGTCAGGTCATAAACATTTCTTCTGGCAATTATCATGTCATGATGCTGCAGAGAATCATTGCTGCAGCAGGTCTGGTACTGTTTTCAATAAAAAAATTGAAATTAATGGTGCCTTGCCAATGTGTAAGAACAAGAAGTTGAACAGTTTCATCTAAAGATTATACTTGCAAGCAGCAGTAAATAATGATAATTTCTAATGCATAAAAGACCATACTTTAGGATTATCTGAATTAAATGAATTCATTGCTGTTAGTCTTTTCTTTCCTCCAAGTGTGTTGCATACATTGTAGAATTTATTTGGTCAATTCATTGTAGAATTTATTTGTCTGAGATTGTCACATTGTGAACATGGTTTGTGAAATTTAGCAATATCTTTAAAGCAAAATTTCTGTGTTTGTTTACAGCAAGGAAAATTCCCCTTTCCTAAACTGTTCTGTTACATGTAGATACAGCAGTGTCCACAAAGTGGTATTAACCCACACATAGAGCATCACTGAATTTTATACACTCTAGATTCTGATATGAGTATTTGTTGAAAAAGAGCAGTCAGTGGATTGATTTTTAGTAAGGCTCACAGAAGAGCTTTGAGTTTCTATCATCCAAACTTGACAGAGGATTTGAGACAGATCCTCAAATCTGACAGAGGATTTTGGCAGAGCTTTCCCAAATGCTGCAAGCTTTTAAAAATCATTGCTTGAAAGGATAGAAACTGTAGCAGGAGTTCAGTTTTCTCCTGCCTTTGGTGTGCTGGTGCATCAGTTAGTGTTTAGATGGTGATTAGTTATGAGCTACTCCTTACCTTATGAGGAAATAATGAGACAAAGTGGTGAGGGGAGGATATGACAATACTCTGTAAGGGAAATGAGGTTGCAGTTGGTGTAAGGAAATAATCTTTGCTTACCAAGATGCAGAAAGAGATAGAACATAGGATAGAAATCTGTGGCAGCAAAGAACAACTTAATTAGTTCTGCAGCTTCCTTTTAAACAGCAGATTGGTCTAATATTTGAAATAGAGAGAGCTCTGGGAGGTGTATTGATACAATTGTTTATTACAATTCAACAATATCAACAATTGTTTATTACAATCACATGGAAACTTGCAGTGTTTTGTACAGCACATGGGGAAGTGATGCACAGGCTGTAGAATGGGAAAATCTGGATAACATAACAGAGATACAGACTTTAGTGCCTGGGAAGAGGTTGGATGGTGAAAGTAGGAAAGAAGAGTAGGATTGGGTGGGCAGTGAAACTGTGGATGGGAGAGACTGCCCTGGTCAGTGACAGCATTGTGTCCCTGGACTGATGAATGCAATCAAAATATTTGATGGCTTAATAACCAAATAGCATGAAGTGAATTCCCATGTCAGTTTATGAGTAAGAGAGGCAAAAGCACAGGGTCATTCGGTAGCTAAGGCATGATCTTGCTCTGAGTCTTCCTGTTGGAGAATCTGCCCCTGTATGCAAAGCTGGGAGTGACCAACCTCTTGAGCATGGAGACCCAAAGTTAACCAATCTACTTATCTTCTAACTCTTGACAAGCACAGGGAAAAAAAAAATACACAGGAGAGAGATTTGACAATTTCCCTCTCCCTCCATGCTGACTTAGCTGCTGTAACATTCTTTTTGAAGTAGTTCTTACATGTAATATAAACACAAAACATAATGCTGGATTGCTCTTTCCATGCAATGATGTTACAGAAGTTGTATCAAATACAACTCCAGTTATTAACAGTTAGTTTACACTGATAAAGTAATTAGTTAGCCTAGACAGATAGAGAAGAAATCACAGTACTTGGAAAAGGCCTTAAGAATCATTCTCTTCTGCAGGTTCAACTTCAGGTGATAGCACAAAGTCCACTTTAAAATCTGTTATTTTGTGATTTATTACTACAAAGTATAGCAGAATGCTTAGCAGATACTGACCATCTCTTTTGCCAAACTGCCAAAACCTTTTTTTTTTTTAATAAGGAAGGTAATTATAGAATTTTCTGTTGTCTAAATCCAAAAACTGCTTGATATTTTTGCCTCAACTGTTCACTCACGAAAGAGAAAGAAACCTAATTTCAAATAATTAAACGCATTAATAATCTCACTTCATTTCTTTGCCTCCAAAATAAATAGTACAATATCCTTTTAATTATACATACACTGTGGCTTAAAAAGAAACGAATGACAAAGAAAAATCTGCATGATAAAAGTTTCCTGAACTTGCAGCATCCCTTGACCAAGAGTTAACTTGAAGCATTTGCTGTGAGCTCCCTCCTTGCCTGGAAACCCCATTCAGTGTCCAACCAAATCCAATTGGAGGTGCCACCATCAGCCTGTTGTGCTCAAACACAGCTCAGCTGGGACATGCCAAGGGTGGGGAAATAAATTAAGCAAAACCAACTTGATATTCCTTGGAATATCATTCTACTGCTCTGTCCTTGCTTCCCTTTCGTGCCAGCAAATAGCACTTATTTATTTCTGGGCACAGGGGCAGTTATACAGCTTTCCTGGCAAGAAATAAGTGTTTAGAATGGCTCTTTGGGTAGAAATCCCAGTCACTTGTTTCAGCTTTTCATTCAGTGCCTGTTAGAGTTCTGAAGAAATCTCCTCTTTGGTACAGGTGCCTTCACTTGTGAAATTTAATGTATATGTGCTCTCAGATTCCTCTCAGGTTTTTGCTCAGATTGTTCTGTCTTTTGAGTCTTTGTCTATAAATGCCATTTAAAGGATGTTACTTTTTCTTTTTTTTTCCCTCTCTGACAGTATAAAGGACAAAAATAAAGGCGAACTAATCCCCCCAGTAATGAAGGAAACTGTCTCCTATCTAAAAAGTAAAGGTGAGTTCTGTGTCAAAAAAGAATGGGTTTTTTTGAACAAGAACAATAGTATGAAACTATTAAACACTTCATGACTGAGACAACGAAGATTACAACTACACAGGATATGTTTATATCCTGAGAGCTGGAGTGGTGATTGGGTGCTGCCATGAGAGGATGGAAAATAGTTATTATCAGATTATTGTCTGATTAAAAAAAAAAGTCTGATACTGTCTTATTTAAAAATACCACACTCAAACCAAGCACACTAAACAAAGGGGTTTTTTTCTCTTAGGATTAGTTAGGAAACAACAAATCTGAGGAGTGTCTTGAAATATGCATCATAAACTCATATAATAGTGTTTGAATTAAGTAAAATTTCCAATAAAAATCAGTGTATTCTACGTTTTGCTTTCAATATTCAAACTATGTGTGTTTTAATTTGGGTTCATTTCAACTATTTCCACCAGGGTTTGGTCTGAGTTTGAGTTTATTTAAACCCTAAGTGATAAATTACAAACATTTTTAAAAACTTGCACAGAATAGGCTTCACAGCTGTGAAGACAAAAGGAAGCAGGCAAGAAAAACATTGCTGCTCAGCTTTATTGCTGATTTTCAAGAGAAATCCTGGCTTCCATTAGGTCAGTGTGAGATAATACATGTATATTTGAGGACAGACTAGACTGACATTTGCCCTCATTGCTAGGTTGTGCTCCTTCATGTTTTAGTTTATTTCAGAGTAAGTAAGGACATAAAAAACCGGATCACTTCATTTTGTTGTGTATTTCATACCTTAAATGAACCTTATTAATGATGCCATGGGAGAATAAGGGAGATATGGAGACATCCACTGCACCTCAGAGTGTGCAAGTAGTGGAGCACCTGTAGGGATGCTTGTGTACAAAGCAGCTGGCTCCTTGCCCCTGAAAATTGCTGATTTAACTTCAAAATGCAGCAGCTGAGGCCAAGTGCTGCAGAGGGGCCAGTTCTGCTGTTAAAGGTGAAGAGTTCTGCACTAGCTGAAGAGTTCCTCACAGACCTTTTGTAATAGCTCATGGCCCAAATTCAGGATTTCCACTCAGACCCATAAAGGTCTTTGCATGTGCTGTTTCCAGAGTGGTGCTGATTATGAAAACTTTGCAGAGGTAGCTTGTACCACATTTTATGGCTGGATACAGGCAATGTAAAGAGTTCACTGCTAAGAATGTTGAATGCAAGTGAGTGGCATTGCTGTAATTATAATCCTGAGAAGATAATTAAAGCTGGTGTAGTATATCAGTGCATGCCCCATCTGCAGATGAAAGCCAGATTTTTTTTCTGTTTTAAATTGTTATGAAACAATCATCCATTCATGTACTTTAGTTTATCTTAATAGGCAAATACCTCTTCCTTACTAATCACAGGAGTCAAGAGAGCTATAATGAGGATGGGTGTGGCATGAACATTATTACCTGTTACATCTGTTATTACCTAGAAATAGAGTGAGAAATAGCCACTGAAATGTTAATTAAGTTAAACTTTTGCCAGTGTAAATGAGGAAGTCTTTGCCTTCTGGTACTTTCTTGGGCCCCTTTAAAAATTTTAAAGAAACACAAGGTTTGTGGCCATCATTATGTTGTGTTAGTGGCCAATAACTAGATATTCTTGCATTGACATGACATAAAACCTCTATGTCTTGCTTTTGTTCTTTCTGGGTGTTTTGTCTCATCACTTCTGCACCACTTTCATGCTCTTCTCCCTCAACAATTGCTGATTCAGCTCAGATGACCCACAGTTTTCTGAAGCAGCAACACCAAATGAGCAGTAGAAGAAAGAAAGAAGCAAGGCTTTGGTTACAGTTAAAAAAACCCTCCAGGGTGGCCTCATCTTCGTCGCTGCAGAATTTCTCCTAGGTGAAATGTTTGCCATTCTGAAAGCAGTAATCATCCTTGAGTTTTCTCCAAACCTTGTCCACCCTTTGGCTAAAATTCCATCTTATTCTTTGTGCATCTTCAGAAATCAGTGGCACAGTAGTGCTGGCCACCAATACATAGCCCAGCTCAAGCACTTCTTTGCTGAATTACCTATTTTTTTTTCCCCAGCTCTCAATTATTCTGTGCCCTCAGGAAGGAGGGTCCAGGGCTCTGTCAGTGTTATTTTCCAGCCAAGCCAAGGTTTGCTCAGAGCTGTTTTATACCCTACCATAAAGAGATTTCCACAAACCAGATTTCTAAAGAGAGATTCCCTGTCAGGTAGAGTGTTTTTTGACATTCTCAGCCAGCTGATGCTTGAAAGCCAAGGACCTGCCATGCCAAGGCTGTTAAGTAGTAGGTGACAGACATGAATTTTTTTGCACTTGGTTGTAGGTGTGCAGGTATCTGTTGTACCTGCTGTCTGCTGTGATTTTAACTCTTTCTATAAAACTGGAATATCTCAGTTGTGCTGTCTCCAGCAAGTGCTGGCCCTGTGGGTTGCTGACAGCCCCAGGAGAGTGACTGGCAGCATTCTTTGCACTCCAGACGTGGCTGTAAGCACAGTGAAAGCTTCAGCTCGTCTTCTGGAAGTGACAAAAATTCACTGTCATTGCCCTGGTTCATTTGATTTTGGCAGAGTTTTCAGCCTTGCAGAGTTAGCAGGAAGTGGGATTTGATTTTCACCCAAGGTGCAGTAGTTCCATGCAGTACTTCCACTCTTTCTTCCATTGCTACATTTTCACATCTGTGTACTTCAAATCAGTTTTGGAAACTCTGAGTTGCATCACAGAAGGTTCTGCAAAATCCTCATTCATCAGAAAAGCTAGGATTTCTTGAAATATCAGTGACCCTGTGGTATCCCTTAAGTCCATTTTCCCCTCAGACTTATTTCTTGAGCACCTCTGGTGCAGGAGCTGTGCTGCTATTCAGAATAGGCACCTGCAGTGACAGAAGGAAATCAGATGCTCACTCTTTGCCATTTCTGAAAGCAGACAAATTAACAAAGGTTTTTGATGCCAGCAGCCCTCGAATCAAGGATGATTGAAAGAAAAAGAATGTAATTTTCTTGTCTGCCTTTCTTTGACAAGTTTCCAGCAGTGTGACAGAATGTGTTGCTTTAATTTATCTTTATCAGTTTTGATTTTCTGTGTCTTTTTTTGTGGGACAACAAAAAGGGGGAGCAAGTAGGAGGAGAGCTAAGCATTTTTAGCAACAGTAAATAAATGCAGAGTGTGACACAGTTGTGTCATGGCACTGTGAAATTTTGTCTACTCTGGTGAAAGCCATCTTATTTCAATGTGGAATGAAGTGAGTGCCTGTTTTCATTTATGATTACTAACATTTAAATAATTATTTATGATGGCATTCTCAATTGCAATATCACTGTAATGAATATAGATGGCTTCTTCACTAGTCATGTACTACATTTTTCTGTATAGCACTTAATATTTAGAATAAAATTTCACTCTTTTTGACCAGAGGAGTTTAGTGCAGGGTAGTAACAGTACATTGATCTCTATATCTGTTTTTCTGGCAAAGGGCAGGGAGCAGTTTGTGTGAATTAGCTCACCACAGGCTCTGCAGTGGAGGCAGAGTCTAGAGACATGCAGTGTTCATCAGAACTGGAGAGCCAGGCTCATGTCCCTCATCCCCTCCCAGTGCTCTGGCACTGCTCCTCCAGGGTGGATATTCTGCATGGACTGTGTTATTCATGCTATTCATGGCAAACTAGCTCAACTTGTACACACAGAAAAAAGAAATAAAAAAGTCTTTTTACAGAGACAGCTGTAAGGGGTCATGCTGTAAACAGGATTTGATCAAAGAACACTGGTAACAAAAATTAAATCAAAATTTTTTCTTGATAGGACAAAAATGAATGCTTTGAGCTGTAATGATCAGGATTGCCTTCAGGCAATTTTGGTTTCTCAATCCTATGTGATTTTAGCAAAAAGGAAGACACAGTGATTAATTTTATTTTAATCTGTGTGAGTTGTGCTGGCTTAATCATGGTAGTTCTAAGATCTGGGTTGTTTTCCCCCAGTGTCTGAAAAGGAAAATTCAGGGTTGGAGAAGGTGTTTCCAGGCTTACAAGACCATGTACTTACCCATCACCATGGAATATCCATGGAGAGGCATTAGGTCCCTTTCTTCCTTCCTGTCTTGGGGTGATTTTATGACCTGTATCCCCTGTAGTCTGCTTTATGCCCTGAAATGGGTCCCATAACTTGAAGCCAGGGCTGGGAGAGGTGGCTGGGGAGGATTCTTTGGGCAGTTGTGTTCAAACACAGAGGCTCCCCCGCCCTGGCTCTTGGTCCTTCTCAGGACACACAAAGACAGAACACTTACTTTGCTTTTAGCAAGCTTTTTTAGTTTCCTGAGGCAAGAGGCTTTCCCTGGGGCTATGGCTTCTTCTTCTGGGAGTGTTCGGCTTAGCTCTGATCCAGAATTCCAGAACATCACTGGGAGCCCCACGGCCCTCTGGGCAGATGCCACATCCCAGCTCCAGACAGCAGGAGAAGCTGAGCAGAACTCTGAACTCCACCAGCTTTCTCTGCACCGAGGAGGTTTTAATATCTAACATTATTCATTCCTGTCCCCGTGCCTGGGTGCAGTCTGCTTGTTAAATAAACAGTTTTTCTCACTTTCCACCAAGAAATTCCTGTCACTGGGCATGCTGAAACCTGCTTCTTCAGAGGAGACACCCCTTTCAGGATGTTTTCTCCTAACTTCTCCCAAACAGAGACACTTCCCATTGCTTTTTATGAGACCCTCGTTGGGGGCATATGCTGATGCTGTTTTCACCTTGTGTGACAAGGGAAATGCCTCTCTCAAATCATGGATGTAGGAAGCTTTCCCATGACCAAAACACAGAGAGCACTAAGAGCAATTAACAGATTTACAAACTTCTAAAGCAAAGTATCCTTTTCAGTTCATGTTTCTCCCAGATCATCAGTGAACCCATTGTTTTCCCCCATCAAGAGCATAATTGATGTTGACTCTTATTTCTATTTAACAGAGACTGAAGTTAGAACCCTAGATTGATTTAAGAATTTCTCTAATTTCTTATTTTCTGGTCTGAGCATCTTATACACACACACACAAAAAGTGACTCTTACTGTTGTAGTTCATTTGCTGTAGAAGAATATGGCTTTTTCTTTTTCCCTAAGAATTGTACTAACACTTAATTATGTGTGCTGTCATTTGACTGGGTTGCCCACAAATGTAAAAAGCACTGGGTCTATTTACTTTGGTAGTTGCCTTGTTGCCACCTGTGATCAAACAAATTGCTGTGTATTGATTCAGTTTCACCTGGCATGGTAAATGAGTCCTGGAAGAAGCACAGATGCCAGCTTTTTGCAGATGAAGATAAAAGTTGCTTTTCCCTCTCCAAAAACATAACCAGCAAGAGCTTAGTGTTATGTGCCATTACAGTAACATTGATGGGATGCAGAGCCAGACAAGTACAGCTGTTGTCTGTGCTACAAATAAATGCCTTTAATAAGACTTGAAAGCTTAGCCAATAAAGGCATAAACCTGTTAATAATTGATATTTATTACACTGTAGTCCTTACAGCGAGATTTGCATCAGATAAAAACATTAATTATTAACCCAATTCCTGCAAACCAAATTGGAATTGTTTATGGATATTCATTTTCTGAAAGAGTTGTTTGTACAGAACACCTCTAGTCCACTGCCAACCAGCATAAAATTCCACAATTCTGCTGCTTCTCAAACTGTGTTTTTAGACAGGTTGTACTATAAATCTAATGGAACAGTTTTACTGCAGTGGTGTAACTTTATTTAAGTGAAACACAATCTGATGGAGAGTAAAGCCAGGGGTCAAATATATCATACTTGGTTCCTTTGGTAACTACACATGTTAAGAAGCTTAGATATGGTTGTTTGAGATGTGTTACTCCTTCCAGAACTGAGTGCATGGGTTAAAATTTTAATATTCAATTCAGCAGGCGAGGGCTTATATTCCTAGGAAGTAACTGGGAGTTGTAGTCATCTGAATTCCAGCCAAACCTCTAAATCTAGTCAGTGGAGTGCTTTCAAGCAGAGCTTGAGGTTCTTGGCAAAGGTCCCTGAAACCTGTCTATGAAAATGCACCTCAGTGGTATGTTATCAGTTCTTTTGGTATGCTGACCTAAATTCATGTGAACAATACTAGACAATCGGTTCATTAAGGAATTTTTTTACTATTTACTGATTTTTCATGTATGAAATACATCTGCAACCTGAGTGAATTTGCAAGAATGATTCAGTATCCTTCATTAATGTATGACTCAGTTTTTCTGAGTCATACATTTTTATTTTAATCTGTGTGAGCTGTGCTGGCTTAATCATGGTAGTTCTAAGATCTGGGTTGTTTTTCCCAGATCTTAGAACAATAAATATTCATGATCATGCAAACAAACCCACATGTACTTATAGCTGAAATACTTGAATATTTTAGTCTGGTTACTTACCTGCATGAAAAATAAAAAAGTCCATCTGATCTTTCTTTCCCGTATATAGAAACATAGAGTAGTGCCTCCAAGGCTGTGGGTGGTCTGCCAACCTTCTCAAAATTGCAATTTGATGTTTTGTCAGACCAGAACAGACTAATATTTTAGATTACTCTGCTTCCAGTAGGAATTTCCAATTCAGACAACATGTGAGTGAAATTACATTATGTGATGGGTGTGAGGAACAGTATAAACTGGAAAGAAGGGAAAGGGAAATGAGAGTTTTACCAAACTCAAAAAGCAAGAAGTAGCACAAGTCTCAAGAAAAGTGGCAGTTCTTGGCCGCATCCTATTTTGCATAATAATTGAGATCAATAATTTACCTTGAAAACTGAGGTCCAAATGAGATCCTTTTTCAACATTTTTCTTCTCTAGATGAAGTCAGATTTCAGTTAGTCCACAATGTTAGATGGACATCTTTCAGGGGATTAATGATAAATACTTCAGAACTGCCCCAAGACTAGAATCAGGTATTTCAAAATATCATGGACAGGCAGAGTGTTGAGTCCCAATGGCTTCCAGAGAGGTGGAAGGAGCAATGGTCTGCACCAAAATACCTTAAAACAGTTTCTTTTTAAATTTTGTTTTACAGCTGTTTAATTTTTAAATTATTTTTCAGGACTGCAAGTAGAGGGCCTCTTCAGGAGGTCAGGCAGCATCCAGACTATCAAAGATGTGCAGAAACTCTACAATCAGGGTAAGCTGTCATCATACCATTGCCAGCAGCAGTGTGAGAGCTTTGTTCACCCTGGTTTTGTTGGTGAAGCAGAAATGCAATTTCTTGCAGTTAATTAAGGACATTTCTAACATAAAATAGTAAGAGCACTAGTAGAGAAACCTGGGACATAGCAACAGGCACTTAATGCTTACTGAATAGCAATTCATCTCTTGATGCCATACCAGAGCTGTAAAAAAATCTCTAACAGCTAATGAGGTTTGAGTCAAAAAAGGTACATTTTTTCACAAAAAAATATAAAAAAATATTGAGTCTATGCACTTTACTGTAGTTGCAAAGTACAGAGTCCCTGTGCCTCTGGTTATGGCAAAGAGATATAATTTTACCTAATAATTTATGAAATGTAGTGAAGTAATTTTGAAAGTCACTGATTTCCCTGTGAAGTCATTTTATGAATTGCCTTTATGGGGAGAACCTCTTTTAGAAAAAATTAATAAAACTCTATGCAAAGGAAAAATGCAAAAATAAAAAATCCGGAGTTACCAGCAGCAGAAGGCCAAGAGATTTTCTGTTCAAAATGTTGAGTGAAACAGTTTTCAAGGAGTAGCCTGAAGAAAAAGTAAAACATGTCATTGAACACCCTTTTTGCTTCTTCTTCTCCTTTTAGGCAAGTCTGTGAATTTTGATGATTATAATGATATCCATATTCCTGCTGTTATCCTGAAGACTTTCCTTAGGGAGCTCCCTCAGCCATTGCTAACATTCGACTGTTATGATCATATCCTTGAAATCACCAGTGAGTATATATATATATGTTTTTGTTTGGTTTTGGTTTTCTTTGTGGTTTTTGTTTTGGGGTGGAGTGTTGGTTTTTTTTTTGGTTTGGTTTTGGGGTGGCTTTTTTTTGGTTTGGTTTGGTTTCTTCAGTGCAACCATTCCAATAAGGTGGTGGAAATTGAGGAACTAAGGATTGTCATTCAGAACTGGAAAGAATAGGGGAAATTTGGAAAATGGATGTATAAATGTTAATTTTTACTAAATTAATCTTGTCCTGACTTCCTGGATGTGATATTTTTACTTTGTGAGAGAGTAAAAAATATGAACAAGTCTGAAAATAATCTGAGGGCATTGCATTGTCGAGGAACACCAACAATGTGAAACATTCATCCCATGTAATTGTTTATTTTATCTTCAGTTTTGACAAAATATTTTGAAAGGTGGAGTTTAAAATAATTACTCCTTGGACTTTCCTGTGAGCATGCAGTGTGATGTCCGCTGTATCTTACTGATGCTGTGGTGATAATCCCAATTTTAAAAGATCTCAAGCTTGAGAGCCAAGCTGGACTACAGCAAAGGTACCTTCATGGTGAATACAGAGCAGAAGGCAGCTTTGAAGAGGTGTGATCACAGACAGCTGCCTTGGGATGATTTGAGAATTCCCATTCTGTCTTCTGGAAGTGTGTGTGTGATGTATCTATTTCATATCTTAACCTGAAAACCAGAAATACAGTATTTCTGCTTTACAGCAGCCTGAAGTGATAGTGAAACTTTTCTCTTTACTGTCTCATTTGAATTTTTTTAAGTGTTATTGATGGGAGCTGCACAATAAATTATCTGAGTGACAGACTTAAAAATTAATAAAACCTTGAAGTTTATAAAAAGATTATAAGTATAAAAGTATATATAAATATACATATTATGTATAAGTATATATAGATATATAAGCATAAAAGAGTGTAAGTTTGAAAAAATAAACTTATAATAAATATAATAAACTTATAAAAACTTTATAAACTTATATAAAAGTTTATAAAGAAGTTTATCAAAGTTTCATGACCTTTGGTCATGAAAACTGCAAGCAAGATTTCTTTTACCCAAGATTGCTACACTTGCTGCATTGTTCAATCTGCAGAAGGCTGACACAGACTAGTGTGTTTTATGGGAACTGATAATTTTGCAGTTGGAAAAATGTCACCACAGTTTATCACAGCAAAGCTCCATGCATTTAATTCCACAATTTAAGAACACTTAACGTGCTGAAATGTTGTGCATGCACACTTATCCATGTGCAGAACTCTCAGGGAGAGAAACAGAAATGCAACAGATGCAGGAAAAATATCAGCAAAAATGGTCTGGTTTAGGTTAGGCATGATTGGCATCATCAGATCTTTCTCCAAATTGGTATTAAACTTACAGCACTAACATAATTACAGTATCCCAGGGGGCAAAACCAGAGTACCCAGGTACAGCATTTGAGATGTCAGTGTCAGTTTAATTCTCACTTGGACCGTCTAGATGATGGAAGAAATTTGGGATCCAGTTCTGGTTTTGCCCATATGTAGGAATGAACCTGCTTAGGTTCATATCTAGAAAATTCTCAGCCACTCAGATGCCCATCTCATAAATTTTTTGCCAAGACAAAAGAATTTCCTGCAGAGTGACAAAAGTGGGGTTTTTTCAGTTAGCAGATTACAAAATAGCATTTTGAGCAGGACTATATCTCAGCAAGAATAAAATCACAGAATGAAAAGTAGATGTCTCAATTCAGTGCATGGAGAGATTACAAGATTCAAATCAAGATCTTTCCTGTATAGAAAAAAAAGTATTTTGGCTGTTATTTTTGCTGCATTGAGAAAATGCATGGTCATCTGGCTTGGTCTTAGCCAGATACATGATAATACAAAACATGACAGAGGCATTCAAAGGAGTAACCCTCATTATCACAGTGGTCGTGGTTAGAGGAGCTGAATTTTCACAGATGGTTAGAAAGTAATTCCAGCAGGTCTAAATAAAGTATTATTTCTTGGTAATATTGTGATGCTTCAGAGTTAAGAGTGACTTTGACATTGCAGGTGTGGAGAGCTGTTTACGAGTCACCAGATGCAAACAAATCATTCAAGGGCTTCCTGAACACAACTATGTTGTTCTGAAATATCTGATATGCTTTCTCCATATGGTGAGTATGGGCAAAATTCTCTAAATTCTCAACATTTCTAAATCTGCTCTTGTAAATTCAAAACCTGGTGAGGTGGTTGTGCTTCCCTAGACCAAATTTGGGGTACAGAACCCTCCAGCTGGGATATAAGTCAGTTCTAAGCCATAGTCTGGCCATCCCTTCACCATGAAATTCTTTAGATGTCATGAAAACTACTGTGCACATTTAAATTAACTGTGCCAGCCCTGGTATATTTACAAGTCCTGTTCTTCCATTCCACATTCACAGCATTTGGGTTTTTCAAATTTAGTTTTGTGGGGGTTATTTTTTCCTATTTTGGAGTAAAAAAAAAGCATGAAAATAGTGGTTGTATAATATTAGGTGCTGGAGAAAACATAGGTGAAATCATTGGTTTTTCTGAAGTATAAATCCTGGGCAACTGAAACACCAAATAAATTAGTGTTATTTTAGAAAATTATATAATATTAATAAGTTTTAGAACAACCAGCAGAAAAATATTTCATATTAAATCTTTAAAATAACATTTTCCTGTTTAAAATAGCCATTCATTGCTAGTGTTAAATGAAAAACTTGGAATGCAAGGATTTTGCAAGGATTTTTTTTTTATTGTTTCAGAATAAATTAAATCACATGTCTTCTGTCCTACTTTTTGATTTGCTGATTTCTTTTAACCCACTTCTGGAAAACCCATGAGGGCGAGGGTTTGGGGAACATGAACTATGAATAGTTCTACATTCAGCCTTGTGGCAGAGTTTGGCTGTGCAGAAAAAGACAGTCATAAGTAAATTTCTCTTCCTTCTACTTTATCCAATGCATTGCCTTTTTCAGACTGCAGTTTCAAACCTAGGTGCCTAAAATGAAGGGTCTTGGTGTAGCTGACACCTAAAGCAACTGATCTCTCCTTCAAAAGCCCTAAGAGCCCACCACAGCAGTCATGTCTGGGGGATGATACTGATTTTCACCAGTGAGGTAATTGGCCCTCAGTAACTCTTCTTGGAACAGTCATGTTGGCCGTATTTTAGCCAACAGTGTATTTCAGAAACAAGTGCCTTTAATCCCTTTTTCTGTCAAAATCCTAGCAAAAAGCAAGATTAAAGGATAAACACATTAATATAACCAGCTGTTTCTATAATACCCACGTGTTCATTTACTGTTGCCTAGCTGAACTCTAAAGCTATTGAGGAAATCCTCATGTCATTTACTATTATTTTAGCAACTGATATCTCTCCTCAATGTTATGAATCATGTAAGTGACTTTGTTCCAGTAATAGATGCATCATCTTAATGCACTTCTTAAAGCTGAGCACTTGATGTGTTAATGAGGTGTGCAAAAGTACCACACAGTATTTTCTGTAATTGGGCAGCAGAATAAAGCATTATTTTTGAGTAGGCCTTATTATGTCAAGCACAGCATCAAGTGATACTAGTGCTCACATCTGCAATTTTTGCTGATCCATAGATTTTCTTCCTTAATGTCTCAGGGAATATTTGCATTTGGAAAGGTCAAGGGAACATGAAACATTCTCAGAGCTAGAGATTTCTATTCATTGCAGATTGGTGTGCTGCACAAGCTTCCACAATTCATTCCTAGTTTTTACCTGCAAGCATCAACCTTCTGCCTTATACATAAAAGGCAATTTAATTCTTCCATGAGCTGAGTTTTGAGTAGTGCAAGAGGTACTTGTAGCAATTTCATGAAGTGGGATGAATTGTAATCACTAGGTACAGGTTTTGAACACTCCAAGTTTGATGCAGGCTTGTGAAAGAAGAAAAAAAATATCCCTATTTTCTCTGCAGTCTCAACCACCTTGCTTCCTTCTAGTCCAAATACAGGGGTAAGAGACTTGAATTTCAAAACTTGGTCCAAGTTCTTAGATTAGTCTTTAGATTAGTAGTGGTTTTGCCAGTAATGAGCCCAGTGGTGAAAGGTATAAATCAGCCAGCCCACCTCTACTTTGCAGCCCACCTGGCTGCTAGAGAAGGATTTGCTGAGTCTTCTTGAAGCTGGAGTGGGCTGAGGTCCCTTGAAGGAAATGGGCAACCAGGAGCAAGAGGGACAACAAAGACCTGATTTCACAAGCCAGTCCCTGAACAGTGCCTGTGGAGCCTGTCTGTGCTTGCCCAGCTGATTGCAGGGAGAGCAGCGTGCACAAGGGCTCCTGTTCCACAGGCCCGGTGTTGCACTGGCAGTGGAGCAGATTTATCAAGGCACATGCAAACTTAAAGGGCTCAAAGAAGTCTCCTTGCAAAGAGGATTACTCGGCAAAGCACTCTAAGGGCTACAGGTACCCAGTTCTGAAGCCAAAAATCACTTAGTTGGAAACAGTAGTTGTATTTTTCCATGACAGTCTAAGGATAAAGAAGCAGGAGAATTTGTTGAGGCTTACATTTTCCCTACCTGCTGAGTTCTGTCCCTGCAGTCATGCCTGATGTGGGGGAAGGATGAGTGACTTTCCTGAAAAAACCATTACAAAAACTTGCCAAATTCAAATTGTCAAACCTGTGCCAGCTAGAAAATGGACAAGGTTTGGGGCCCATGAGCTGTGCTTCAGATCTGCAACCAAAGGAGCAAATTTAAAACCAAATGCAAGCTGTAATAAATTTGTTTTGTCTCAGCCATTTGTCCAATTGAAGAGTGTAATTACCCTCAGTAAAGCTTGGAGGTGGCTGGAGATGATGGGGCACGTTGGGAAGGATCAGATTGAGTCTCACCGACCCCATACAAGAAGTTGGCACATCCACAAAGTAGCTGACAGTGGGTGGTAGGAACTTAAATTTCAGTCAGTTTGTGGGGGTATTTTAATATCTAGTAATTTTCTTTTGGAAGTGTTTTGCAGAGTTCCTTTCAGCATTGTAACTGAGAAACCAAAGAGATGGTGATGTTGCTATATTTTTTAAAACATAGTGGTAATTGGCCATTTCTACACTCTGTATTTCACTGTTTAAGTTTATTAGGTAGTGTAGTGGCTGCTGCACTCCTCTGGTATCCATGAACCGCAGAATTATCAAGGTTGGAAGACACCTTCAGGATCAAGTGCCACCATCAGCCCAGCATCACCATAACCACCCCTAAACTATGTCCCAAGTGCCACTCCAGACACCTCTGGAACACTTTCAGAAACAGTGACTCCTCCACCTCTTATTCCAGTGTCTTTCCCTCATCAGCTATTCTGGCACTAGCTTAGCTTTTGCTACATAGTTGTGGTATAAAGAGCTCTTGTTTGAGCTGATCTCATCTGAAGCAGATTAAATTTCTTTATGCTTGTTTTTCTGCACCCCAGCAGAGATAACAGTAGATTCTATGCTGGAAGGATTGAAAACAATTAATTTTCTAGGATAAAGAAAAAATTCAGCCTTTTTGCTTGCTCTTGTGTTATACTCGAAGGAGACAGCCTTCCAGTGGCCCCATAGCTCTAGGTTGCCTCATCAGCCCTGAGGTTAAGAAACCAGTGATGTACCCATGGCCAGGGTCTGCTCCCCTCAATACAGGATCATGTCTTGTCTCCTGTCTGCATATCCCTATTCATGTTTATGTTTTGCCAGGTTTCACAGGAGAGCATCTATAACAGAATGACAGCATCCAGCCTGGCCTGTGTCTTTGGTTTGAATTTGATCTGGCCTTTGAAAGGAACCACCTCCCTGAGTGCTCTGGTGCCTGTGAATCTCTTCACTGAACTGCTGATAGATTTCTACACGAATATATTCAGCTCCCGAACAGTGCCTGGGGAGATCTTGCCTTAATGCTCTCAGAAGGGAAAATGGAATAAGGCTGCCTGAGGGAAAGAAAGGTCCCTTGGATGGGACTTTTGTATTTAGGGCTCTTCTGTGAAAAAAAATTCAACACAGAGTAAAGTTTCTGTATCTTTCCTAATACCAAAGATGCTGGGAGAAGACCAGTGCCCTGTATGTTGCCTCAGATGGGGACAATATGAACATGAACATTCAATGACCAGTGGATCAAAGTGAACCCCCTTACTAAACCTGAGCAGCTGACAAAAACTGATGTGATAAAAAACCCCATGACACTACATGCCAGTCTGTCATTTCTTTGGGGGTCTGGAGATTTTTATTATGTAACATTATTTTCTACATGGGCAGAGGTAATTTCTGAACCACTTCTGAATGTACATCTTCCCTTTATTTTTTATGTTTTTTCTACTTTTTATTTGAATACGATTTTTTTAAGAATTACCCTATTAAGCTATTAAAGGTGGAATCAATTTTTAGGATATGATTTTTTAAACTATTTTTAAATATATTATCTTCTTTTACACAAAGAGGTTTGGGCAGTTGGAGCACATCAGGTTGACAAGTACTATGAATAATAAAATGTTTCCTGTGTAATTTGAATTGTGCAGATGGGTAACTAATTATGCTTCCAAATATCTAATATATGCAGTTAATCACTGTGGCTGCACATGTAAAGTGTGACAAAGTTTTTTCTTACAAGTTCAAATGAGGAGCAACAATCTTCTAAATTGTTGGAGTTTTTCTCTAAATTCTTGGAATTTTGATCAGTGGAATTATATTGGTGAGTGCATAATACAGAATATAGACTAACTGAGTACCTCCAGTGTTTGGACTGCATTGCTTTTGCAGATTGAATTGATAGAAATTTCAAATTTCTCTAGAAAGCAGTAAGAACAACATCTTGGATAATATACCTAATATCATTTTACACATTGCAAGTCTGTTATTAGTCCCATTGTGAATAATTAGCCAGCATAAAAAGAGAATTTTCAGTGTTTTCTTTCTAACTATGCTGTGAATATTGTTTGTGTTTGATGAACTCTTAACAACCTACTATTTCATTGTTTAACACTGTTTGGCAATGTCATTAAACAAGTTATCATCCTAGTTGCCTGCAGAGCTAAAGACAATTAGCCAGTGTTTAAAGAGATAAGTGGTGTTTTCCCTAATGCTCTAGCCTTCCTGCTTCTGTACAGAGCAAAGGAAGCAGAGGGAATACTGAGATTGCAGTAAAAGTAACAGTCTCAGGAGGACCCTCTCCTCTGCAAACACAGACACTTTTTATCTCACAAATTTTAGTCAGTTGAGGACTTGTGCTTCTGTCTTCCTCTTGGCAGTTGGAAATTTCCAGCCTGTGTGAAGAGTGCAACAAAACCTTGTTGCAGAGGGTGAAGAGGATTTGTTCTTGTCTCAGGAAATAACCAAATATTCAGGAGTCTCTGGAATGCTGGGTGTGCCAGGCCTTTTTTTGTCCAGTAGGTGTCATCTATAGCATTAGGCAGTGATTAAAATTTGAAAAATAGAGGCTTTAGAACAAGATGGATCAGGACAGACTTCTGTAGCACAGCTGCGTGTTTTCTCCTATTCCTCAAGTGTCATAAAGACAAAGTGTGGCTTTTGAATATCTTTAAGCAATAGCCACCTATGACTCCAATTTAAATATAAAATCTGGCACATTACACAGAGAATAATTAACAAGAATTTGGGCCTGTTGCAGTTCAGCAAAATGAAATTGCCAAGGACAAAACTCCCATAGTTTCATATGGCAACTCATCAGCTTTACATCTGTGTGAGAGCCTCCTAGCCTTGTTGTATTGAAACTCAAACACAGTTATGCATAGCATTGCTCAGCAACTTGGCTCTGTACATCAGCACCCTGTTTTGATAGGGGAGGAATTCAGCCTCTGGGAATTAACAAAACCACAAGATTTTGCCATCATCTCTGTAAAAAAGACAAAGGAGCACCTAGTATTAGAAAAGTTCCTTGGGATAACAGACCATAGCTCTGTGGGTTGAAATTCTGAGCTCATGGAAGTCAGCTTTGCTCAAAATGTCCCCAGAGGTAGGTAGGGGCTCCTGCATAGATTTAGTTCTCCCACTCACCCTAGGTTGGGAGACGACAGGAATTTGCCAGCTGCAGTTGTCAGAACACAGTTGTCTCTGACCACTTTACTTTTACAAAGCTGCAAGCATCCCTTCAGCTGATTTGCCTCTGTGGACACTTGAGATGGTAGTTAAAACCAGACTCCCTCTTTCAGTATTGGTGACATGCTAAACACCAGGTCTTCCCCTTAGTACTTTGTAAACTCCCATTTCTTGGCGATTTATAGCTCCTCTCATTTAGGGAATGAAGAACAAAATGGTGCTCTCTCATGTCAAGGCACCTTTTTTTTCTGTAAAGAACAGATAACACTCATTATCCCAGTGCAGGTCATTTGATGCTGCTTAAGAAAACCAGAAGCTTTGGTTCTGATTGCCCTTAGCAGTGTTGGGACAGAGCAGGGGGGACCAATCTTACCTGAGGCAGGATGTGGTGAGCCCCAGGAAGATGTATCAAGCTCTGAGAGCTGGCCTGCAACTTCTCAGAAATGGCTTAAGTATATTTGCCAGACGGCTCTTCATGTGTGTTTTGTAAAGCAAAGGTTTAAATAAAAGAGTAAATAACCATACAAAACCAAAAGAAAAAAAAAGCTGTGCAGAAAACCTTTAGCACCTGCTAAAACACCCCAAAAAACCCTGAGCATCTCTGTGCTCTTTCTTATGTATACAACCATCAAGGAGGGATAATTTGGCTTTCTGCCCGACAGAAACAGCCACAGGTTTTGAGAAACATTCCAAAGATCCAATAGGTGCTAGCACTGAGCCAACCACAGCGAGGGAAGCACAGAAGGTTCTGGTGCTTCTCCCTTAAAAGTCCAGAGGTGAACTGAACCTCCCTTCCCCATCTGGAAAACATCTACCTGGCTGTAGGAACACACTGAAACAGCCTGGGGCTCCTGCTCCCCTTTGCCTTCCTGCCTCCCCAGCGGGCAGAAACAGGAGGGGACTGCCTTCCACCCCAGCCTTTCCCCACAAGGCTGCTGATCCCTGGTGATGAGCCCCCAGCCCTGTCCCCCAGCCCTAGAGGAACTGGTGAAATTCTCCATCTGCGGCAGAACCCCCCTGATCTCTGTCCTGAGTGCCAGACTTAACTATGGCATTAAATCAGCTCACATGAATTATTCAGAAGGGTTTGGACTGAAATTCATGTTAGAGAAATATATGTTTCAAATTTCCTGACTCTAAGAGGAGTCCTGGAGGTGTCCCCTGCAGTTACTTTGATAACAGTTTCTCTTTACAAATGATAATTGCACGATTCAAGCTTTTGTACAGTGTGGCCTTGTGAACTCTTCTCTCGTATCAAAGAACAATTTTCAGATCATTTCCATAGCAAAAAGAAAGTGATTATGGAGATAATCTGTTGAAAACACACATGCTGGATTTCAGCTGAAAACAATAAAATGCAGTCCTGAAATGAGAAATCAAGTGTTACCTAGCTGACAATATATAGAGAATAAATTGCCTAAGCATTTTAGTTTACTGAGCTGCTAGGGATTGAAAATTGGTCCCGAGATTAGTCTGATTATCAGGACACCTCTAGCAACAAGCACCAGAAGGGAAAGGGAATGCTTTTCTACCCTGAATCTGTGAAGAAACAAAAGAAGATTGAACAGTGTCATTAAGCAAGGGGGCTCTTTGCAGTTCTTACAAAAAAACTTCCATAAATGAATATCACTTACATGTGTGCAGATGATCTGTCTGGGTGTGCTGCTGTCCTTGAGCAGCATTCATCACAGAAATCTCTCAGAGCCTTATAAACTTTAATATATTCATCCACCCATGAGGAGACTGATAATAGAAAAGTTCCCTATATTTTATTTGCGTGATCAATGTGTACTTAGGTAGCAAGTTGAACTTTTAATGGGATTGATGGCACAGTCACACATCCCCCCTTTTGTTTCCTGACTAGTTTGTATTCCCAACTGTGGAAAATGTAGGTTTGCCAACATCCTCACTTTTTGAGAGGTCATGGGGGTGTTGGATCATGGGGGAAGAAGGTGAGGGAGAGTTACTGCCAGCACCTCACCTTCCAAAATGTAAGAGCACAATAACCTGTGCTGCATCCCTGGCTCCTTGCAGCTTTGATGGTAGGGAATCCCACCCCCTGTGGACCTTGCCCTGCTCCCAACTGGCCTTTGCAATGCTGTTTCCAATGAACTAATTACTTGTGTCACTCATTAAGTGAGCTTTTGACTGAGGAAAGCAATTTGATGGCCAGACAGGTGATAAAGAAAACCAGGCAAAGCACCTCACATGAAAGCCCAGCAATCCCCATCTTCATCTGGAGAGAAGGGAGACTCACACAGGCTGAGCTCCACCAGAGTTGTGCCCACCCCATGGCTTGGTGTGACGCGGAGCACAATTTATTTATAAACTTTCTCAACCCTCTCTTGCCTAATATAGAGCTCAGAATGGAAGGTTTATTATAGTATTTTGCCATGGAAATAAATGTTTGTGTTACCTGATAGTAATTCATCTTACCAGTATGCAGAAGCTTGGTGACATTTGTGTAGGGATTTATTTGCATTTACAATTGTACAGCACCTAATGTGTACTGGAAAGTCTTACTCTGCAGTGCTATTAAATTTCAGCAAAACCTGCTGCTACTATTACGTTGTTGGTCTCTGGTGTTGAAGGCAAATTTGTGGAGTAAATTCAAATTGGGAAGCTCTGAGTTGAGACCCCTGGAGGCAGTGACATCTGCCTGTCTTTGATAAGAATTTCTGAGAGTGAGAGTAAAGTACTTAGAGTGAAATTAAAAGCTTTGATCTGGTTTTTTTTTTTGTTTCATCATTATTTCATGTTTGAGTCCTTTACATGTGTTTTTCAGCTCTTCATCAGGCTGCAGTTTTTAGTTACTACTCCAGCACAGGGCAGACACCTGGCAGCCACCCAGCAGGTCACTGGCACTGCCAGGACTCACACCCTGGCTCCAGCCTGAGCCCATTTAAATGAAACAGGTGACAGACACACGCAGAGTGACATTACTTCAAAGAAAGTGACCCTCTGGCCCCAGCACACTGGGGCAGCCCCAAACACCCAGGGTGCACAGCAGAGGTGATGATAGAATTCCACAATTATTTAGATTGGAAAAGACCTTTAAGGCTGAGTGCAATGACTAACTTAGAAATGTCAAGTCCACAAGTGCCATGTCCTTAAGTGCCACATTTACAAACTTAAATACTTCTTTTAAATATTTTCGGAGATGGTGTCACTGGGAGCAAAGCCTGTCCCCTACCTGGCTGAACTCTCCTGTCTGGGAATTGTAGAGAGCAAAAAGGTTCCCCCTGAACCTCTCTTCTTTGCAGGCTGAGCCCCCCCAGATCCCTCAGATGCTCCTGTGTTCCAGACCCTTCCCTAGCACTGATTCCTTCACTGGAGATGCTCCAGCCCTTCAGTGTCTGTCCTGTTGTGGGGGGCTCAGAACTGGGCCCTACACTTAAGGTGTGGCCTCAGCAGTGCCCAGCACAGGGGACATTCACTGCTCTGCTCCTGGGGGACACATTATTCCTGAGCCAGGCCAGGTGTCTTTGGCTTCTTGCCCACCTGGGCACACCTGGGCTCATGTTCAGCAATTGCCAACCAGCAGCTTTACACCCACTCTGTGCCAAGCCTTTTCACCAGATGGCTGATGTCAAATCAAATCTCAACCCAGATGAATTTGCACAGCCTTCCCTTGGCTGGTTGTGTCTCTCTCCTCCTCACAACACTGGCTGGATGAGGCTCCTGGAGCCCCTCAGCAGAGGGAGAGGGCAAGGGCAGCTGGGGCAGAAGCAACCCAACACATACAAGTACAGTCTCCAGCTGCCAGGTGACCCTGGGACAAATGGGAGAATTAAAAAAAGAAAAAGAAAGAAAGAAAAAAAAAAAGAGTAGAGATATATTGTGTGAAAAGTCCTTGAAATCAACCATTTCCATTAGCCTGAAACTTCACAGAGCTCAGCAAGGTCAGATGCATGAGCCCCCAGATGAAGTGACACCCATCTATGTGGGTGGGATTTGGTTTATTTTTTTCAGTTGTGATGTAATGGAGGAAAGTAAGAAGAATTAAGAAGAATGAACCACATAGTCAGTGGCTCAACACATATTTTTCATGATGCAGTTTCAAACCATTAGAAAATTCCTTAGTTATGCAAGTGCACTTTAAACCATAACATAACATCTACATCAGAATTTCATTTTTCTCAATTCACTGCTTTGTGAATGAATTTCTAACTTCACTCCTTAATTCTCCTTGGAGTTTTAGCTAAGACAATATTTCCATGGCCAAGCAAAGCAGGAGTGGCCCCAAGATGCAGGTGACAGGTGGGAAGGCCTCTTGTGAAGGGATGAAAACCCCATCGGGGTGAAGGATGCATCATTTCTTTTTCAGCAACTACAGCTTAAACCACAACCCTGGGTTTTCAGCCACATAGAGAACACTGGCAGCAAGACCCTCATGTTTAGGGAGATTGTAAAAGATCTCCCAGCTCCTTTGCTACCTTAGAGGTTGCCATGCTTGGCTGCAGAGGGAGGAAGGCTTGTCACAGCAAATTGTTGCTCCAGTCTTGGAGTTTTGCTCGCCTGTCTGCAGGGACAGAAAGTCACTTCCTGAGCCTGTCTCGTGTTCTCTGTGCTGCTGCTGCAGCAAAGCACCCCAGTTTGGAAAACGAGAGGGAAAGGGATGTAGTATTTAAATACATATTGGACTGACTCATTAAATTATTATTTCAATCTTCCTCCAATGGAAAATAATCAATCTGGTGTCACTCTGATTTTCAGGGCCTTGGCCACGATTCCAGCTTGGGACCCTGTGCTGTGCTTAGATTTCCCTTCCTGAGAGGGAGGTAAGAGAAGTGTGCAGGGTTCCAGAGTCCAAGGAGTGAGCCAGAGCAGCCTTTCCCTCAGCTGCCATCACAGCAGCTCTCCTGCTCAGCAGGGTAACCACAAACAGTGGGGACAGGGCCACACACCAGCAGGGAAACGCTGCTGTTCCCACGTGGAACCAACACCAGTGATGGTGGAAGTTCCCACCTCTGCAACTGGAAGAGTGTCAACTGCAACTGGACTGCCAGAGCTGTGTGTCTAGCATGAATATTGAGGGGAAAGGTGATTTATTGCAGCCTTTTAAGCCCAAAGATGAAATGCAAAAGTGAATTAAAATTTCTGTGGTAACTGTTCAATCAAAGCTTGGAGTGCAGTATTTCTGCTGCATTTAAACAGCAAAGAATCATCTGCAATTTGCCAGCTCAAATGCAAACAAGAACTTCAAAGGGCAGTGGCATCTTTTTTTTTTGTTTTTCCTTCTCCCTGGCTAGAATGCATTATAGCAAGCTTGTGTAAGCTTTGTAGTTTTGTTTTTTTTCCTGCCGTGACAATTTAGTTTTTGTTTGCTTTTTTAAGGGAGGGAAAAAAATCCTAACTCTTACTTTAATGATCTTCACCATGGTGAACATAAAAGTGGCTTACAGCAAGGGAGTCTGGCATTTTCTGTTTGCATCAGTCACTCGCTAGTGATTGATCTCAGAAGCCAGGGCTTCATTTTCTAAGCTTCATTTTCTAAGCTTCATTTTCTAAAATAGGCTGCAGTTGGAAAAACCTGATTAAAGTGAGTAGAGTTTTATCTGATGTGGCTATTGCCACTCGTTTCAGCGTAATTACTTTCTTTCCAGCTACAGATGACTTGCAGAACGCAGAACAAAAAGTACATATCAGTTTATAATGCATTCTTCTTAAAGTTTAAGTGATCCTAATAGGCCATCAAACTATTATAAAACCTCTTGGCATGTGGAATGAACTCCTGATCCAGCTGCTGTGGTTTTGTTGCCATCCTTACACAGGAGTCTGCCATGAGAGAAGCTGCTTGCTGGGCTGACGTTATTGTGAAATCATCTTGCAACATCTTGCAAAAAATTGCTGCTATGATTATAAACTAAATACTCAAAAAAATTGAGTGGTCTTGACTTTGCTTCCTGACTTCTGATCATTTAGGTCTTAGTGGCTTCTCCTTCTAAAGAATATGAAACCTCGAAACATCTGAGATCCTCACACAAAAATTGCTGATTCTGGCATTGCTCTGTGTTACTTCCCAACAGAGAGAAGTGTTCCTTTTCCTCTCCTTTCTGAGGGACAAGAGATAGTGGGCAGGAAGAATAGGTGAAATTACATTTGGAGAGGTGCAAATACAAAAGTGACAGGCTTGGAGACAACATGCTTCATTCAAATGGCTATTTGCAGAGCAGATCCTCTGCAAGATAACTTATGGCACGTGAAAAAGTCCTGTGCACAGAAAACAGTCTGTCATGGTAAAATAAAGAGCCCTGAAGCAGTGAAGTCTGGCATAGCTGTAAAAATAACTTTCACTTGGGAGGGGAGGCTGGGAACCCTGCAGCTCCTGATTCTTTTCAAAGGCAATGCCCATAACCACAGCAAGGAGCACAGAGGCTACTGTGATGCCTGCAAATCCCCACCAAAACCTCAATTTACAGCACTATCAAAGATTAAAGGCTGCACTCTCTTGCAACTGCATTAATTATTAAGGCAGCATGCAGAGCTCTTGTAAAGGGCTCCTTTCGGTTAGCACAGCACTGAGTTTAAAGGTTAGGGTGGTGGCAGACAGATGATGATGATGATGATGATGAAAATGACATAAGATCTGAGGAGTTTTCTGGCATGGGGGAGAGGTGTCTTCTAATACTGGAAGCAGTTTTAGGAAAAATCAGCCTGCCTTCCATGTAGCAGGGGCTGGGAAGAAGGAGGGGACAGCTGAGCTGTAGGGGAAGCAGGAGTGCAGTGCTGATTCCCTTGCCTATTGCAGCCTGAAATTAAACAGTAATACTGCCAGGAGGTGAAGACAAGGCAACACACTCCTAGACAAAAAAATACCCTTTTCCCAGTCCCTGACAAGAAAACCCCAACCCTGTTTCTGCTCTGCATAAGCACTAGGCACTGTGGCAGGCTTTATGCAGCTGTGACAGTGTTTTGCTCGAATTGGATTAATTTTATTGGGAAGAAATTCCATCCCTTCCACCAGCCAGAAACCAGCCAACCCCACTAGGGTCCTCTCTCCCCGTTTCTTTACTACAATTATAAAGTGATGTATAAATTACTTTACAAAGTAGGGTCACCACACATTTGCAGAGCTCCTGAGAGTGCAGGTATGAAAGAAAAAGCCCAGGGGTCTGGCAGACTGGCAATTATTCCAAGAGGTGGGAAGCTAAGCAGGGGACTGGAGCAGGGTGCCTCTGCCTGGGAGACACAGTTGCCTCAAGGAAGAGGCCACCTTCCTGACAGAAAGCAAGCAGAAAATACTGTACTCATTCTTGCAGCAGTTAAGTTTGAAAATGGAACACAGTGGTGGAGAAATCAGCACCATCTGTTCTTCAAGTCACTTCTCCTGCCCCAGAGAGAGTCTGGCCAGGGAGAGGGCCCCTGAACAGGCTCTGGGCAGGCCATGCTGTGACCCTTGGCATCAGAGACCACCACAACAATGCCAGGAAATTGTCAGTCAAGTTTAATGCATCATAAAGAAGTAAAACTACATTGGCATATTTAAGACAAACACTTTTTTTTTTTCTATGCACACTATCCACTGGACAGTCCCCTTTTCAAAATAACTACTTTTAACAGTTGAAGACAGTTCTTCAGAAATTCTTCACATATTCAACCTTCCACACTTTTCCTTTTTTTTTTTTTTTAATTTGTCTGAGAAGGAAAAAAAATCATGAAACCTGAAAACATCTACATTGCAAGCCACTCAGAATGCATAATTGCATACATTAACCAATGTATAACAACTGTGTTTTACTTAATTAACTTTGTTCATCAATAAAAGAATATAAAAATCTTGTTCAATCGAGTGTTGTGTATTAAAATAGATTTGTATAGTACTGCACAGTTTCTCCCGGAGTTGTGAAAATGGTTGAAGGGACCACGTGCTGCCTAGTGATGGGCAACAGGAAAAGGCAGTCCCTCATGTGTTTATTTTTTTAATTAAAAAAAAAAAACCAACCAAAAAAGGCTATTCGGCACCATGTGATATGCTGATGTGAGAGACTAACCTTGTGTCCTGCTCTGGTGGCTTTCCCTAAATACCTGTTGTGCTAACTGATGGAGAACTCATAAGGACAGAGACAATGGCACTGGGGAAGTGAGCTGAGAAAACTGGGGTGTCCATCACCCCCTTCCCAGGCAGCTGCAGGAGACAGGGCCCTGGGGCCAGGCAGGACCTTGCAGAATCAGGAAGACCAGCTAGAAAAACAAGCAGGTGCACTAGGATTTTCTCAGGCTAATGCTAAACACTTCCCAAATATGTTAAAATCCAACAAAATGTTAAAAAGGAGTCAAGTTTCCAAAAAAGAAATCCTCCCAATCCCTTTCAATTTTCCATGCCCTGTCGCTCCCCCAGAAGTCTTGAGTTCGAGTCTCCAGTTTGAGAAACAACCCCTTGAGGCAGTTTTTTTTTTTCCTGTGCCATTTCAGCAGATATTTCTACAAAAAAACCCCAACCAAACAAAAAACCCCCAAACAAACAAACAAACAAAAAAACCCCCACCCAACCAAACCAAAAACAAACAAACAAAAATGTTACATATCTTTAACAATAAAAATGCAGTACAAAAATGTAAAGTTATCTTTTTGGCATATTATCTGTACTGACAAGAAACAAAAACCAGAATATTTATTTGCTTTTTTTCTTTAAAATAGAATCCAAAATGAACAAAAAGACAGAAAACCACAAAATAATCTCTTTAAAAATGAAACCCAAACTGTCAAAGATATCCACTCTTATGGTTGGTGCTAAACCTTGCACAAAAACTCCATGAGAAAAATACACTGATAGCAAAATAAGTAAAAAGGACCTGCAAAAGGAGTTTTACAGTCGTATTTTTTAAATATTTCGGAACACATATACAGAAGCATCAGCATGAAAATACTTCAATATTTTACTAGAAATGCTAACTTCATACAGTTTCTTTATTTAAATATCTGCAATTCTCAAGTCTAATAATACAGAAAAAAAAAAAAAAAAGGTCTTTTGTTTCCAAGGCTCTGTGAGTGTCCGTGATGCTGCTCTGGTCACAGTGACCCCATCTCCAGGTCACCTGAATCAATGGGGCCAAACTTGCTCCTCTGAAAACAATCCATGTCAAGTGCTAAGTAGCTCAGTTTCTGGTTATCTCACCAATTCCCCCCCACACACATAGCTTTCAGCCCAACTACTTCTCTAATACCTAACTCCTCTCCCCTTAGAACAGAAAGCCTGTCTGCCACCAAAAAAGGCTATCCTGCTTCCTATCAGCCATGCTTTTCCTCTTCATCCTCAGTCATAAATACATTAAGGCCAACATAACAAAACAAAATGTCATAAGCACTGAAGGTCTTGGCAAATACAAAACTGTAGCACAACCCTCTCTGTGGGAACCTGCTGCCACAGTGACCTCCAAACTGGGCTGACTGGTCTGCAAGTCTCTAAGTGTATCAAAACTGAGATTGCTCCCTCTGCCCTTTGTTCCAGTTTCATCTCTCCTCTGCTCACGTGCATAAAGTTTCTGGTCTCCCCTTCCTTAGGCCTCACACAGCCTCCCCTTGTCAGTTGTTACCCTGTGATGGTTGCAAGGCTTTGTGCATGGCAGCAGAGGCAGCAGAGGGTTTGATCCAGGGGATGGAGAGCAGGGAGGTGGTGGTGGTGGTCGTCATGGTAACCTGAATCATCTGCTCGTTTTGTATCAGTCTAATGAGGGTTTTGAGACGTTCCAGTGATGACTGAGTCCCTTTCTGCTGGGCCATCAGGCTGGTTTTTAGCTCTAAGCATTTCTGTCAAATAAAGAGAAGGGGAGAGAGAAGGAGAGACTGAGAATACATTCAAAGTGGTGTCAAACATCTCCCCAAACATCCTTTGGTGCCTTGGGTGCATGTTCTGCTCAAATGAAGTATGTTCTCCTTTGGGGAAAGCAAAACCACAGCTTAACAAATGGAGCAATCAGCAGTGCTGCACACATTGCAGCAGCTGTCTGAGGGAACAATATTCTTCCCAGGCAAAATGCAATTGGAGCATGTTTCTGCTTCCATCCTGTAGGCAGCCTGGCAGGAGCAACTTCTGCACTTCACAGAGATGCCTGGCACAGGAGTGCAGTAGCTGTGTTACTGAAAATACAGAGGCACCACTCATGTTTTTCACTCTTACCAAAGGACCCTGATAAATGCTTGGTGGGTGAACCTCACCAGGATGCATTTCATATGTGCCACATATTTCAAGCAATAGGCACTGTAAAGATTACATTAATCTCATTAATTCTGGCAGAAAACTTTGCTCCAAGACACAACTGCTACACCCGAGCCCTCACAAGAAAGCTTCCATCCCTCAGAGTGACCAAACTGCACCCTGTGATCCCTTGAAATAAAAACCTCCATACAAATGGGCATGAGAGCAGGAGCTGAACAAAGGCATCCCAAATCCTCCATTTCTCCAAGAAAAGATAGGAACAATCAGTAATTCTCCTTTCTCTCCCAACCATGGACTGCTGCATCCACCACCCCATTCTTCTGTGGGGGATGACCCACACCCTGAGTCTGTCTGCAAGATGAAAGGGGACAGCAGCCTCTAATACCTGAAACCTGCTTTCTTTCTCCCAGTGTGCCCAGGATTCTGACCAAACTGATTTCTTATCTGCAGATTGCTCCTCTTTGGCTATGGTCCAGCCTGCCCAGGGGTGGGGATTCTCCAGTCCTGGGGAATGCTCACTGGAAAATCAACTTGTTTGGAAAGCAGCTGTGTGGAGCTGCTCAGGGGTTGGTTAAGAGAGATGAAATTTCAGATGAAAGATAAATTATGTTCTGTTTGTACCATTGCAGCTGTGGGGTGTATGAGAGTGTTCTTTTTCATATAAATCTCTGTTAAAATGTCAGAATGAAATTGCTCTGTGCTGGGACACCTTTAATTTATTTTCTCCTTTCAAGTGGATACCTTTCCAATAAATATAATCATTGGCTGATATTACCATTTAAATAAGACAATGTTGCCCACTGAAAGAACCTGATTGTGCTTAGGTAGAAATCTTCCTGATTTTAACAGCCATGACACACACCTGATAGCTGACAGCTTTTATTTTTCCAAATTCCACAGCCCACTGCACCCTCCTACCTACTGCATAGATGTGTGGTTCCATTAGTGCTAAACACATGTACAGGGAATGTACAGTGATGTCTTTTAATAAGTTATTGCTTTTTCTTCCACACTGCTTTATGTGATAAATATTTTAACATGCCTCCTCTGGATAACTGCAATGGTAAAACAAGCAGTGACCAATTACTCCTGCAGCTGCCACTTTGATTTTTCCAGGGTAAGGAAGTGTCAAATATTTATTGAGGCTGCCATGCAAACTAACAGCTACCTCTTAGGAGGGAGGTAGCCCCAGATAGTTCCTTCAGCCATGCAGGGTAGGAATTAGGCTTTGAATTCAGCCAGAGACTGCTCCTCATAGCACAATAGGTGTGGAAGATACCTCCAGACAACATTCAGCTTTGAAATGAGTTTGGAGAGACACAATAGACCATGTCCAGTCATGGAGAGATGCCACAACATTCAGTAAAGATGGTTATTTCTACTTAATATCAAGAGGTTTGAGCTAATGGACAAGCAGCTACCACCAGAGGACACATTTGTGACTGAACTTTTCACCTAGAGGATGGAAGTGCCTTGAAGTCATTGGACAGCTCAGAGCTATGGATGCAACTACAAGGAAGGCAGCCATGGCCATTTGTGGAGTTTTCTTGTTTTTCCACAGGAATTCAAGTGATTTCTTCTCCTCAGTCTGCCAGAGAGGCTTGCTTTTGTGCCTAAAGAAAAAGCTCGTGTACTTCCTCAGAGAGAAACACATTCACACCTGAAAATCTATTGCTTGGGAGCTTGAATCATTTTCTAGCCACAAAATACCTTTTTTGGGGGGCTTAAATTCTTTATAAACATCTCTTCAAGAGACTCTGTGTCCCCAGCAGGTGTCCTACCTTCACTGCACTGTTGAGAAGTCGATCTTTTTCTTCTAACTGTCTATGCTCACTCTTCAGCTCACTGCTTCTCTTTAATAACTTTCGCTTCTCCTCTTCTTTGACTGTGGAACAATAAGATTAAGGATGCAGAGGTTAAGGATGTACTGTGCACTTGAGGACAGAAAGCAGAAGCAGGTATTTTGCATGGTGAGTTTAAGGTCTCATTAGCCTTTTGTCAGCAGGTACAGCCAAAGAAGTCTGGAGTTTCTGCTTGCAGGTATTTATTTCTTCACTAGAAGGGTGGTTGGGCATTGGAAGGGGCTGCCCAGGGAGGTGGTGGAGTCCTCATCCCTGGAGGTGTCCACGGAACAACGACATGGCACTCAGTGCTCTGGGCTGGGTGACAAGGTGGGATCAGTTACAGGTTGGAATGAACTTGGAGGCCTTTTCCAACCTAAATGGGTTCTGGGATTCTATGCATGTGTCTATGTCAATGGTCAGCACACAGGAGGACAACCCAAAAGGTACAGTGCACCCTTAAGGTGAATAAAATTCATCCTTAGACCACCTGTGATCCTGGAGGTTTCTGAGAGAGGTGAATGGTATTTAGGAAGAGGCCAGTCTCTTGGAATGGCAATTGTTAGTGACCCTGGCAGAAAAGCAGTTATAACTGTGCCAGACCTCCATGAAGATCCTTACAAATATGATCTAATGCCCCAAACACCCTACTGTAAGAGTGCAACAGGGAATTAAAAAAGAATGCTGCTCAATGCACAGCTGTCACACAGTGTATGTGACTCAAGTGGCTGCCATAGCACATAAGACTGAAGCAACTGGAAGCTGGTTTTGCTGTGGTGTCTGGGACATTAGTCTGGCATTGTGCTACACACCCAATTACATGCTCTGCTTAGCCTGACTCTGCCTCACAAGGATTCTGCCTCTAAATCCTGTTTTCAGCCCTGTTCTGGGGAAGGCACCATTTTGATGATGGCTTCCTCCAGAGAGTGAAGTTCCTGAGAGATCACTCTCAGCTTCCTTACAGAGAGAAGATGGCAAAGGAGCAGACCAAAGGGGAAGGAGAGAGGAAAAGTCTGCTCTCCCCAGTCACTTATGGCCCTATGACCTTCCCCATCAGTACTTTGATATTTCAGCTAAGGATTCAGATGGCATTGCCCATCATGAGCAGGGAATCCCTTGTCAGTGGCTGAGTTAATCCCTACCTGTTTTATGAGTAACATAGGAGTGAACAATAGCCAGAGCTCCAGTCCATGGCACATTGTCATCTTTCTTTAACACCTATAAGCCCGGGAAACAATAAATGGTTAGGATTCCACAAAATGACACATTAATGTTTGCTCCAGCCTTACAGTTTGGCAGGACCAGATCTTGGGTCCTTGTCTCAGAACAAAAAAAGCTAAGCACACTGAACTCCATGGCACAGAATCTACACTTTAGTGACACTTTAGTGTTCTTGTAATTTTTCTTTCTTACTTGTGCAATCAGCATTATCCACAGCAACTACAGACAGTTTAGCTTATCTCACATAACTGTGATGAACAGTTGTGTGTAACAAAATGTGATTTAAAGAAAAGGAAGTCTTCTCCTCACACCTTTCAGATCCCCTGGTGAACAGTGTCTTCTTCTAACACTGCCTCCCTCATCTCTAAGATTTACATTCTTTGTCTAGCTAAATGCTGGTGGTGTTACGGGAAAGAAAGGAGCTGAAGGAATTGAAGAGACATTTTAAGAGGACAATTCTTAGAAATTACAGGCAAGCTACAGCACTCTGTGTATGTTCTAACCCTAGGATGGTGAAAAATACCAGAAATAAATACTGAAAACTGCACTAAAAGCCCCTCAGTACTTCTAATGCAGTCCACTGAGCTATGACATAGGTTAGATTTGTTTAGGGGTACACAAATTCGAGTTGTCTCCCATTTTCCCTTCTTGCTATACCTTGCTCCACGGAGCTTACCTTCTGTTGGCACTTTGGGCAGACCCAGAGCCCTTTGGGGGCAGTTTTGAGGGGTGGGTCCAAGCAGTTGAGGTGATATGCTCTGGGACATGTGCCACAGGGCTGCAAGTTAACTCCACGCTTGCAAGCAGTGCAGTGCTCATCGTGATGGATCTCGTTCTGCAAGAGAAGGGTGCCCTGGGTAAAGTCAATCCATTGAGAACTTCCCTCTACACAGCATTCAAAGCCTCTACTGCAGCAGACAGGCTCCTTCAAACACGAAATCTAATTGTCAAAAGGACCCTGACAGACACAGAAGACAGAAATAATAGATATGTGATAGCAACAGATACAAACAACAAATGAGCCAGAAGCAAGTTCCATAAATTGAAACAGAAACATAAAACCCAACTAATGAAACACAGGAGAGAGTTGACTAATATAGGCAGATTGTGACATGGGAATTATTTCACTTTTTTCTTTGCCAGTGTGTTACTACAACACATGCATGGCTCTGTCCTGGATCAGAGTTAATGTGGGAGCACTTGTCCTTCATGCCCAAAGCAGAAGGAAGCAAACAAGAGAAGGGTTCTGGGGAAGCACAGTTCCATGTTTCATGCATTGCCTCAAAGGACAGCTGCAGAAACAGGAGGATGCAGCACAGCCTTGGGCTAAATATCCTCTTTTGTGAGCTCCTCTGGCCTCTTTCTCCCTGGCAGTAATTGTTCTCTGCTCAGACTTGCTCTGACAACCTTTTTCCAACAAGACTGATTAGTGCTTTGTCTGAAGCAATACATAACATGAACTCAGACTCATCAACAAAGTTACAATGTCATGTAGTAGATTGCTATGCTAATCTGGTGGCAACATTAATTACTCTTTTTAACAAAGGAGACACCGATTTTGAAACTCTCATGCCTTGTGAATCATTACAAAAAACAAAACCAAAAAAAAATCCTACTGGCTTTCCAGGAAAGTAGAATAGTAATTTTATGGTTTTTAATTCCAAAAGCATATTTTTATTTTTAGGAACTGTATTTAAAAATTTCATGGCAGCTTTAGTCAGGCTTGTATCTTGAATTCTAAACCAGTCCTGTCAAAAATTCACTCTCCAAAACATTACTTTTTATAAACTACCTCCTCAAAGAATCTTAATTTCAACCCCAATGTAGTCAGATTTAATCTTTAAAAACTAGAATGGTTACTCATTTATCTTATAGAATTTCCATTAAACTCGTAAATCTGGACTAGCAATTTCTCAATCAGTGGAAGCAACAAAGGGACTAAACTCAAGCCTTGCATGTGAAAGCCCGAGAGTTCATCTCTTTGAAATTCTAGCTTAGGGAATCAAAGGTTTGCTTAAGTGGGAGAAGAGAATATTGCAATTAGGTACCTTGGGAGTGACTACAATAATCAGAAGCAAGCACTGAATACACAGTGATGAGAAAGATACCTGCTAATATACAAACTTTGCCACACATACCTTCCAGAATGGATCCTCATTTGCTAGCATATAAAAGAAGGGCAGAAAACAGATTAGTGGAAAATACATTGCTGCAGTGGTTGCTAGTTCTCAGCTTTGGCAGTAATTTTGATCAAAATGTGGCATAGGAGATCAGGACAATGCCAAAATTAATGCAGGCAGGAAAGAATGTAACAGCAAGCAGTGGAATTAGCATTTGAGATTTAAAAATGTACATTGCAGGAATCCCACGTCCAAAGGTCTGATGCTAATAATATTTGAAATTTTCAGAAATTTTCATGCAGAGCTCCTCTCCATGTGCCAGTAGTCAAAAAGTCTTCTTGAAGGATCTCAGCAAGCTGAGTGTTGAAAAGCCTGGCTCTGAACCAGCAGTGCACTTAACGTGGAGTATGAAATGGGTGCCTCCAAATAATCATGAAACACAGATTTAAATGCTGAGCTGATGCCTGGACAAAATGGTCAGCTCCTGTGGGAGTGAGCCTGATACTGTCATCAACTCCTCATCAAACTACTCCCACCCAGAACACCAGTGACCTTTGGATGAACTGAGTCTGTAGTGATTGTATTCACAACCTGATATGAACAAGAACCAAATTGGAAAGCAGGCCAAAATTAAAAAATTGTGGAATTCAATACACTTTGGTCCAAAAATAAAAAGCCAGAAAAAAATTTAAGAGCTTTATGGAAACTGCACCGTGTGTTGCAATTTTTTCTGCTGATTTCATAGAATCACAGAATATCCCAAGCTGGAAGGGACCCATCAGGATGATTAAGTCCAATTCCTGGTCCTTCACAGACACCCCAACAATCCCACATTGTGCATCCCTGAAGGCATTATCCAAATTCTCCTGGAGTTTGACAATTTTGGGGCTGTGACCATTCCCTGGGGAACATAGGCAGTACCCAACACCTCTGAGGGAAGAACTTTTTCCTGATATTCAGCCTAATATGCCCCTGGGACAGGTCCAGCCATTCTCTTGGGTTCTTACAAGGGGCTGGAGCACATTGTCCCAGTGAAAAACACTTAATAGACAGGATTAATGTTCTTTGGACTGGATTAAAATGGAGACAACCAAACTGATATTCCTCTCGAGTACTCCTTCAGCTCCCTCTCTGACCAGAGTGGGAACACAGCTGTCCTGTTGTGGTCCCTCATATCAGACCCACCTGGCAGTCCCCTCCCACTCTGGATTTTCACACATGTGTGCATACACCTGAAGATGGGCACATGGGCAAGCCTCACACACATGTAGGAAGAGGAACTCGAGAATAAAGAAACAGCTTCACCTAACTGGGGCCACAGGCTGTAAATGCCCTAACAGCACACAGTGCTGCCACTCCTGCACAGAGTGCAAGAACAGGGCAAACACTGAGTAAATCCAGAGGCATCCTTCTGATGATGGCAGCTTATGGGCTTCCCTAGCCCTGAGCTTGCATCTTTGTTTTCATATTTAACAGCCTTTGATAGATTTTTTTCTTCCATAAATTTCTCTGCTTTTCCCAAGAATTGTAGGATCCTTTGGCAGTGAGTTCCATAAATAATCACAGACTTATAAAATGTGTAGGTGTTACTTCATATCCAAAAATACACACACAAGGATCCATGACACCATGATTACTCAGGGGATATAAATGTTATTCATATAAACAGAGGCTTGATAATTGATGACTCTTTAGTACAAATGATACATGTCAGGGGATGTGACCTCATTTCAGATAAGACATTTTCATATAAATGAATCCTGATTAATTAACATTTCGATCAAAATTTACAAGAATTGTCCTCTTCTGTATTTTGAGAAAGGACAGTTGTTTCCTGGACATCATGGGGGGGTTTTCCTAGCTTTATTTGTATTTTCAGCTCACTTTTGCTACGAAATTTTAAACTTCTTAAAACATGTCCCTCTTCTAGTTGCTGAGGAACTAAACTGAGAACAATATTTTTAAAGGAGCGCTTTATAAGAGAAGGGGCAGCTTTCTCTGCACTGAAGCTGGAGAAATGCATCACTGCAGAGCCAAGCAATCTGGGACAGCAGCTGCCTTCTGTTCAGCATTTGCACAGCATCCAGCAAAATAGTGCTGGTGCCCAAAAAATCCTTTCAGAGGTGGAGAATTCTGCTATAATGAAGTCCATCTCAACTTTCTCAGAATATGCAGAGCTCCAGCACATATTCTGGATTCTGGAAAAACCAACGATACAGGACTCAAAGAGGAACTAATGATTAAGGAGAGAGGTTGCTGGTTTCCAGGAAGCTCTGAGACAGCTGCATCAGTAGAGCCCAGTCCCTTGCCTACTTCCTTGCAAATAAAATGAGAAACAAGTCATGAAAGGAAGGTCAGGGATATCAAACCCTAACTTAAACTCACCAAGGGGCTGGCAGCACAACTTGCTAACAATGCCATTCTGCCCTGATTTCTCACACGTGTTTACATGGGAAAAACAAGTGCTACGATAAGACAAACAATAAATTACAATTTTAATTTTGAAGATAAAACTAAGCCAGGAATAACGTTCTTTCCAGTGGAGCTCACAGGAGCCTGGCTTCCTGCTAAGAGGCTTGTCATCATAGCTGTTTACTGTAATAACCTCTCCTGTCCTCTGAGACCAGATGCATTGCAGGCATATGATAAGTAGGCCAAGACTCTGTGTCTGGCATGTGAAGTTTTGAAGGCAGAGAGAAGCACTGCTGCCTTTCAGTCGGTGCTCCTGTGGTGCAGGAAGTCAAGGCAGAGGCAGAAAGGTGAATCTCAAGCACTAAACATGACAATTGACAGGGAGATCAACACTGGAAAACTGTCAAAACTTCATGTCTCAATTATAATTACCCCTGCAAATGCTCCTAATACTGAAATAATATTTAACTTAGAAAAAGGTCTCTCTTCCCTTATCTCTAATGCATCTCAGTAGAGAGTAAGTTATAGAGGCAGAAAAAGGGCAAAGACAGAATCAAATTTCTTTTCTGACTTTCTGTATTTCCTCTTCTGAAATACAAGCTTCTCACTTTCTCCCTTAAAACACTACATGGGTTTTGTCTGAAGAATCAAACTATACTCAACATTCTCTGTGTTTCACCTCACATGACCTAGCTCTTTGTCTTCTGGGTTGCACATTTTTTCCTGAAATGCACTTCTTCCCATGAGCTAATCATCAGCATTCCCAAATGGCTCCTCTGAGTTGTTAATTCTCAAGGCATTTACTATTAAGTTTCAGATTTAAAGTACTTATAAATACAAGACTGGAAAGCATCTTCAAGGTCATCAGGTCTAGATTTATGGCTCTACCTCTTGGAATCAGAAAAACTGGTTTCCAGCCCTTGGTATTGAAGCAAAAGTTTTGGGAAATTTCTAGTGTTTGAGGATGGAGAGGAGTTTCTTAAAGCTGGTGGAAAGAGGCAAATGAAAAGCCTAAAATAGTAATTGTTTTTCAATATATATTTTTAAGTACTTGGGCTTGGCAACACTACTTTATCCAATCAGTTCTCTCACTGCATGGTGTTTAAAGTGCCAGAGACCAGATTTTCCACTGATTGCAGAGGCTTTGGATGCATTTCTACACAATTGTGACCTTTAGCCTTATTCTTCCATCAGGATGGATGTTTTTTGCAGAAAAACAATCTATTTTCACTCCATATTAAAAAATACAGGGACACAGTACACAAACTAATGCCCTATGGTATCCTAACAATAACTCATATGAAATCCTACCAATGAATTTTTAACATGTCATTAGAATAGCAATATATTCATTTAAAAATACGCTTACCTCTCGTTGAAAGGAACAAGGGGTTATTCAAATAATTCGATGCGAGGCGTTTCCTCTACAAGGGAAAAAAACAACCCACATGTCATTGCAAAGTGCTCTGGTTGTCTCTTACATTTCAGATTATCAGTCTCCACAGGCTTACCTCATACCCAACCAGCTCTCCAAATGCTACTTAGACTGACCACTGACACAGCTAAACAGTTGTATGATTTACCTTTCTAACAAGTTTTTCATAGAGCAGTTTATTGTGCATTAGATTTTACTAAGAAGAGAGAAATAGAAATTGTAAATGTTACTGATGGGGCTGCAAGATACATTGCATGGGCTGGTAAGAGTAAGACTGAAGCAAAACTAACTGCAAGCCCAACAAGGTCCATAAGGGAAAATTGTTGCTGTGAGGGGACATCTTTATTTGCATATAAATGGTGAGGGATTTCTCACCTGAGGAAAAACACTGCTACCTTTGTGACACCTGCCTCCAGTTCAGAGGAACATACTGCATTTGCAAGCAGTGAGCAAGGGCCTTAGCAAAATATTTCCCTTTCAGAAGTGAATGTGCAGGACCTTGAGGAGCTGGCAGTGAATTCAGTCTGCTGAGCTCACCAAACTTACAAGCAGAGAGCACTGCAAACCTGTCTGAGATGTTTAACTCATCCAATGCAGCCATGGCCAGCCTTGTCTGACAGCACAAGCTGTGGTCAATAACAAGCCAGGCTTCATTAATAGTCTGGACAACCCCAAACTGTTCCTCTGAGCCATCCAATACTTGTACAGCAGGACTGGAAACAGCACCATTTTCCTTCATTAGATGTTGTTAGAGCCTGCTTGGAAGAAAATTAGAGGGGTTTTTGCTACTAAATTATTTATTCTGTGGTGAACAAACTATTCTCTTATGGACAGGTGCCTGCCAGTCTGTTAATGAATTTTGAATAGATGTTTCTTTCTTCAAAAAAATAACCAGCCCAAAATGTAACCCTTTCCTATGGAAAAAAAGGCTACTGAGGGTAGGAAAATAAAACGGTATCTCATTTTTTTTTAAGAACAAAGCTTTGAAAACATAAGCACACCATTCAAGTGAAGACATAAAACCATGATCACATTTTTGCAAAGTTAGTATCACCACTACAAATGCTGAGCTCTTGCCATTTTGAGGGGTGTTGGCAAATAAAAAGTCCAATTTGTATGCAATTTCAATTTAAACAATCATGAATTAAAGATCATCCAGCAGACTAAATTAAACTGCACCAAAATGCCTGAAATGCCACAAATACCTCAGCTCACTGATTAGCAAATCAGTCTGAGCAGCTAATTGATCAGAGAAAAACCATCTGCCTCCATTTTACTTGAATGACATTCCCCATGGTCAGTACTTAATGACAGCTCCTAATGAGGACACAGCTGATCAACCACAGGAGTCTTTCACAGACATTTCTTTCTCCATGCCATCCTTCCTTTCAGCATATGCTTTTGAGAATAGATATGATGAGAAGTATGAACTAGGGGTGCAGCAGGCCTAGGCCCTCTTCTCTTCCACCTCTGCTCCAAGGTAACAGAGTTTGTCACAAACACCAGTCTCGCTACAGCCACAAAACTCTGCTACAAGTATTTTAATAATCAGGACAAGAATGTTTAAGGAGCTACAGATTTAATGCTAGCAAGGCTAAAGTTCCTACTGTGTTAAACACTGCATGTATGGACATCAGTATTTGCACTGAAGAAAATAGTTGAGGAATTCTGAAGAGCTCAAGTGCCCAGAACTGCTCTGGAGTTTAGAAATCACCAGTGTTTTAAAAAAACAAGAACAATCAAGGGACTCAGCAGTCTAACTGCAGTGGAGGGTTTCTTCTTAGCCTCATCTGTTTGCTATCTGCCAACAAAGACAGAAATCTGAAATACTGGCATACCAGCAATTCTGCACCTCTTATGCCTAAAGAAAGAACAATCATTTTCTTTAGTCTTAGAACTTGGAACACAGAGAAGCCTTGCTTAAATGGAGAGCTGGCTGCAATTGAGTTTCATTTCAGTAGAAAGTTCAGGCAGTAAACCCAAACTGTGCTGAAACTTTAAAGGTGGAATTTTAATTAGCTGAATAAATGCATATATGGTAGTTTAGAAACAAAGAAAAAATCAGAAAAAGTTAAGCATATTTATATGCTGCTTTTACACCAAGTTTGTAATCCAATATTATGCAGGATCAAATTCAGATGCTACTATAAATGCAACAGTGTAAATGTAACAGACAACAGAGATTATCCAGATAATTTTATTTTTAATAATGCATTATTATATTTATTATGCAGACTTCTATACCCCTTGCAGACCACACTGATTCTTAAACCATCGCATCCCTTTTATGAATGTCACTAACAAAAAAGCAAAGTTCTCCATTTATTATTTGGCACATAAGAAAAGAGAAATAGCAATGCACATTTGAACATAATGCAGCACTTCTGTTCTCCAGTTATGATCTAAAGGGACTGCCTTTGCAGACAAAAGAGTAATTAGGTCCCACATTAATTTAGTCCTTTTGGCCTTTATTAAAGCTAAGATGAATTTTAGTTTGGAGCAATTGATGTTGTGGGGTGCAAACCTGTTGCTTAGCCACTGAGATATTTTCTCTCTTTTCTACATCAGTATCTCTTTACAAGCATCTGTGGTTCTGCATTCATATACATTATTGTAGCAAGAAACACTTAGACCTTTTATTGATATGACATAGAACTGTGGTGAAAAAAGTGAATGATAAAGTACCTCTGTTTCCAAGAGTCCACTGTAGGCTGGATTTGCTGTGCTTCTTCTTTTTCTTTCCTGACGTTTGCTCTGGATTTCTGTAATCATGGAAAGGAACATGAACTGTGTATTTCTCATTCATAAGGGGAAAAAAAATGTAGATATAACTTGTTAAGCAAGATGATCTTAGCCTCAGCCCCCTGAGCTTTGTGTTCTTTCAGTTTCTAAAGTATAATTGGGTTGCATCAGCATTGATATTTGCTGTAGTTCAAGGTTTGACATTAATAAGCTTTTTCTTGTGAGATTCACAGGCATTTTTTTTATTTTTTTCCTTCCTTCAAGGTAGACTTCTGCTGCCCTACAAGGATTTTATTATGATCCCTTCAGACATGTTCAGCAAGCATCATCAGAGAGCCTTCAAAATACTCTCGATGTCTGCTATTAACAGAAGGGAAGCATTTAAAGCAATTACACCTTTAGTTCATATCATATGAAAGCACAGAGAACCTGCTAAATTCAATTTACATTACTTTTCCTCCATGGAGGCTAGAAAAAGCATAGCTGAAAAGGCACAGCTGGATTCAGTTCTAACCAGGGTGTGATGATTTATCCACCCAGAAGCACACAGCTTCATAATCCTGAGCTTGCAAAATGTCATTATGAGTCATATCTGTGTATGTGTGTCACTGCAAACACCAGCACACAGATGGGACTGCAGCCCATTTCTCCCTTCCACTAAACTTCCACAACTCCCTTCCACTAAATGGTGGCACCTGTTGAGGATGGCACATGCTGAGGACTGTGTTTAGCAACTACTAGCCATGTGCACAACTCTGTAAACACACAGAGAGGGAGCAGATTACTTGGCCACAGAAATCTGTAGGTTTGATGCTACGTTGATCTGAGCTAAGATTCCATTTACATCATATGGAATTTCTTTTTCCAGCTCTTGATGTCAGTTCAGAATGCTGAGATTACCACAAGATGTCTTTTAGAGCCCATTATTTTGATTATAAACCCCAAACACACTTCAGCAAGGAGAGCCATCCCATGACACCAAGTGTGTGCTGTATTCCAAATTATTTCCTATGTAAATATTGCAAGGTAAAGTTTGGACTCAGGAGGGATCTTGTTAGTCTAAATTCCTCCATGGTGGTGATACCTCTATTCTGTCTTACTCTATCTCAGGAGAGGAACCGGCAGGAGCAGGTTCTTCAGCCCAGAGGCCCCAAAGCACACCCAACAGAAACTCAGGACACCATCTGATTATGCAGGAGATCTGGTGTCCTTCCTCAATGTCTGAGCTAAAGAGGTCTGCCTCAGAATACCCTCAGCATCAGAAAATGGCCTTCAGGGTATTGACCTGTAATCCAACAGTAAGACACAGCTGAGCTTTCAGGGTGTTTATGGTACTTGGGAACTGGATCTCCAGCACTTAGCTCTGGTTTCCAGCACCCTTTTCAAGTGCTGATCATTCCCATACACCATTTTAACCGTTTGACAAAGATGAATGAATTTGAAGATATCTTTATGTTGGAGGCCAAACTCCAATGAGCTGCTGCCTTCTCCCATAAACACCCTGCATGGGCATTCTATGAGGCCTGTGATAGCAATTTATCTTCAGGGAAAGCTGCACCTTGCACACTGTCAGTCAGTGGAAGCAGCTGTGCTCATTTACTGGTGGAGATGCCTCACACTCAGGCTCTGCAGAGCAGAGCTCTTTTCCCAGGCAGGGAATGCTCGTGTGGAGGTTAGATGAAAAGGCTTCTAGGCAGATAGAGAAATCCATAAAGAAGTGAATCACAGCCCTTCACCAGAAATTAAATGAATAAAATTAGGAAAAACAGTAACACTGTGAATTAAAGATACCAAATGAATAAGCTTTTAATGATCCAGTCTCGAAAGAGTTAAATTCCAAAATTGTGAAATTGAGAAATAATTAGAAGTTTTAAAATAAACTGAGCTCTGTAATGACCACTGCTTCCTGATAAATAGCAATGACTGATAACTGTAAACATAACAGAGCAGTAAAATAATAACCTCTAGCATGTGAAAGCTATAACGACATTTTTGACAGTTGTGAGCACCAATTCTGATGAAGAAATACCCTTTCCATGGTAAATAGCTTTTGGTTGGAACCATTTATTTAATGCCAGTAGGAATATAAAAAGTGAATTTGTCTTCAAGAATTGATTCTGCATGGTGAGTGTTGTAGCAGTTTGGTTTAAAATGTGCATCTCCACACTTGCTGTAGAACAGAGTAGAGCACTGCCTGGCATTTTGAACATAAGCAATAAATCCACACAAACAATTTATTAGTTCCAATAAAACCAAAGGCTATAGAATTATTCAAAATTAAGTCCTCTCTGTTGTAAGCATGATTTGTACTTCTGCAAAACTTCAAATATTGGCCTGTTTTCCTTAGACAAATTAAAAACAAGAACCAGTCATCATTTGCAATTTTTGGATTATAAATCTTCTCCCCAGATTGTTGTAGCTTTTTGATTTCTATTTCAATCCATTACCATTAAGTGATTAAAAATTATGAAGGCTTAAAATTTCTTTAAACTGCTTTCAAATTCTCGGTCACTTGGATATTAAATGACTTTTTAAAATGCAGATTTAAAGAGGAAAAACACTGAAAAATTGCAACAACAATTGCAACCCACAGGAAACCTGCTGCATATACTGAGGAGACATTATAATTCAGATGCATTTTCTCACTAATTCATAACTTGTCTTTAAAAAAAAGAACTGGAAATATTAGTAAAAAGAAATCAAGCTAAAATTGGTAGATACCTTGACACAGAGAGGTAGCTAAGCATGCTCATAAGTCTAAAGCTCATGAACTCAGTGCACTGGAAATTCCCAAGTATTTTCTAACTATGGTCTATGGGATGGGTGGCAAATATCAATTGCCATCAACACTTTTTGTGATCAAGAATCACTGTCAGCTGACACAGATATCAACTTTCTGTTCTTTTACTGGTGGAATCACACGAACTTGTAGCTGAGCTTGTAACTAAAACCATCAGGGTGCAGATCTTTTCTTAAAAATACCTGCATCATCTCTGTCCATGAGAACTATTCTGCCACCCCAGCTTGTCTCACACCACTGGCAGATTTGCTAAACAAACCCTTTTTTCTCCCCTCTCATCTATAATTTCAGAACAACAAAGCTGAGGCAAAGATACAAATCTGCTAATTTTAACAAGCTATTTTTGGAAGGTTGGAGAAGGAAACTGAAAACTATGTGAATACTGCATTTAGCTTATGTGCAGTATTTGTTTGAAGTCATATTCAGGAGCCTGGGAAGACATGCTAGAGGCTCTCATGCAAGCACAGGATTAGATGGGAAGTTTATGAAGTTTTTGGCTAAGGGGGGAAAATGGCGGGAAGGAATTCTTTGTGAGAAGTAGTCATAAGTAAGTGAAATCTTATAAAACAAACACCAGATTTTCACCACTGTTTTACACATAATTCTGTGGAACTCTAGAGATGACAATCAACTCAAAAACTGGAAGTCCATTTCACATGGGAGAGGGCACTTGCTGCATATCTGCAAACATCTTTGAACCTCACAGATCCATCAGCCAGATCAGTGGTGGTCAGAGCCTTTGCAGGGTTTTTGTTTTGCTGTTTCCTCCAGTAGTTCACATCTTTTAAAGGCCCATGATGACTGAGTGAGTCCAAACACCAGCCTGTGTCAAGCATGCTGGGGCTGGCTGCAGGGCCACTCTTCGTGCCATGGGGTGGGAGGCAGAGCTAGGTAAGGTCACCCACTACTGTGAGACTGAAAGGCACAATTGTGCAAATCAGGTGAAATTTTTTCTGGATTTTTCATTTTCATTTTTTCAGTTTTCAAGCCCTTCAGAGGATGGGAGAAGGGAAAACTGAGAGGGGCTCTTGCTGATGTGTGGAAATATCTGCAGGAAGGGCTCAGAGCATGGACTGGGCTGTGCTCAATGGTGCCCAGCAACAGCACAATGTGCAGAAAGTGATGCCCAGAAGTTCCTCCTGAACATGAGGAAGAACTTCTTTTCCAGAAGGGTAACAGAACACTGAACAGAGTGCCCAGAGAGGCTGTGGGATCTCCTTCTCTGGAGAGATTCAAAAACCATCTGAACACAATCCTCAGTAACGTGCTCTGGCAGAGAAGGGAACAGAAAAGATTTCACTCAAAAACTGAACTGTAAATCAACATATGCCATCTTACCTTCTAAATGTTCTGTTGTAACCAGTCCTAGTGCTACCATGAAGGCAATTTTCTAAGGAAAAAATAAATGGGTTAGATTTTCTACTATAATAATCATGGTAAGAAAATAAATAAAATTAGCATTGACAGAATAAACCCTGTAAAAGTATTTTAGAAATGCATCTTACTTGAAGGCATAGTAATGTAAAGAACTTTAACTGAAGATCTGCTTGAGATATGCTTGGTACCCCTTGTATGGCTATATAAACTGCAGCAATTCAAAGATTTCTGAAGTCAATGCTAAATGACTGCTCTTACACAGCATATGACCAATATTCAGTCAAGTCAATCAGTTCAATTTCACATTGCTAGCTGGATTGTTACTCCATTCAATAATGAAGTAATTTTGTTTTATTTTTACATTCTGGACATGGCACTGCTTTTATTGGATATGAGCAAGCTGTATAAAGTGAAGCAAGAATGAACTGCACAACACTAAACAAGACATCAGAAGTATATTGAAAGTCCTCTCCCATAAAAAAAAAAAAAAAAGAAAAATCAGAAATTTCTTTTCCCAAGATATAAAAATAACATTGTGTGCATGGATTGTGAAGACATGTACTGATCCAACATTTTTCCTGAATGGGGAGTGAACAAACATCTCCCACTGACACTGGTGAACTCATTTTGCAGCCAGGAATCTGATCTAAAATATTACTCACAGCTCTTCTAAACTATATATGCACAAAACATATCTTCATACTCAAAAATCTTCAGAATATGCTGATGAAGTGATAGGACAAGCATTAGAACAGATTCTAATTTTTCTGTCAGTGATTTCTCACTGGAAAATTTTTCCTTGCAGATAGGTTTTGTTAAAGTTTTTATTGCATGTTTTTGATGAAGACTGAAATTATGCTGTTTTGTTACAAGCCCAAAGTGAACTGAACTCCTTGGTTTTCAGTCACATTTGTGGTACTTGTGGGGCTTTGGGGGCCTCCTCTTTCTGCTGTGCTGAACAATCTTTTTGGATCAAGCTACCCAAGGGGCATTTTCATGAGGTTCAATTCCACAGCAGAGACAATCTGACTGTGAAACTGAAGCTCTTGGGAAATCCATGCAAGCAAAGCCCACAATCCAAGTCTGAGGAAGTGTAAAAAGACCACAGGGAGATGCAATTGTCATACCTCAAATAAAATGTTTAGATTTAGGTCCAACTAAAACACAGTGTCTAAGCAGTAGAAGGTCAAAACATTCTGTTTCATTCAAAGACTGTCAGGAGAACATGTTTCAACACTTCCAAATCAAAATTAATCTGACCTTCTTGTTCTGTGAAAAGCCTGATGATTCAACATTTCAGTGCAGTTCAGGATAAAATCAACTAGTAACTCACCAGAACTACAATTTCCTTTGCAATTCTGACTTCTACTTAGTGAAATTGTGAAAGCAAAAACATACTCATTTTGTAGATGAAAGGATCTAACTATTGGGTGGTTTCATCAAAATCAGAGGGTCAGGATTGGACATCTCTACCACTCATGCATCTGTGAAAATACCTTTGTCAAACAGGTGAACTAACACCCACGTAAGACAGGAATACTTCCTTTCCACAACCTCAGGAGATTCCTTCTCTCCAGATAGATCAAAAAATGTTGGTGTAGAATTTCCTCACTGGCAATTTAGATACATTCACATTGTATTTCTACAGTCCCTCTCTGTGGTAATTACATACACGTGTTCATTTGCATGTCAGACCTTGATTTCAGTAATGTTCACTCCTTACATGCCTGGAACACCAGCCAGGCACAGTGGGGGCCCCACACCTGAAGGAAAAGATGAATATTTGATCCACTGTGCAGGTCTGAGAAGAAAATTAGTCAGCTGAATAGGATTACAAGCTTCACTTCAGCCCCATCAAGAAGTAATGGTGGCAGGCTACTTCTCAGCACTGTGAGCAAAAGTAATAACAATATTTAGGGATAGAACCAGAAAGCTGGAATGGTTAATGTGTGTTTTCTCAATGGAGTGCAGAATTCCTGCATTACCCCAACATTAAACTGCAGGGAAAGCACACATTTTCTGATGCCTCAACTGAATTTTTTTGTGTACTGGACTGTGCTAAACAATTTCCTGTCTTTATGCTGAAATTTTTTGAATATGTATCTAACTAAATGTAACAACAACATACTTGCTTAAAATATGAAGACCCATCAAAAGTGGACTTGATAATTATCTCATGATTGAACACAGGAAGTGTTAGCTTTTATAGGGACTTGAAAGATGGCTCCTTTTAAAAAACCCCAGTATAAGCTGTATTCTTTTGAACAAGCATATTATATTAACAGCCTATTTGTTTTTATGTGTTTTTTTTTTTTTAATTTCACACCCCTGTAGCTCATTGGATTCAGCTCAAAATTTGATTTCCACTGCAAACCTTTCCTTTCAAATATCACAGGGTGTCTTGTTTCTCCTCTGTACAGGAAGCTGCAAAACCACAACTTCATTTTCTCCAGAATTTCAATCCAGGCTTAACATTAGCATTTAGTTCACAATTGCCATGTGTCTCTCTTGTGCTTAGGAAGGATTAGAACACCAGTAACTAAATAACCACCGTTTATGGCAGTAATTTTTCTTTTAGATCAAATACATTTCAGAATGAAAATGTTGCCAGATAAGTTTGCTAATATGAATTCTTAAATGTTTTTGGCAGAATTCTGTTTCTTTCTGTGTTGAACTCAGGTCTCTTCAAGAAAAAAAGAAAAGATTAAACCCTCCCCCCAGCTTCCACCCCCCAAATAACCCCCCCCAAACAAAATGACAAAAAACCCCAAAAAACAACATCCAGGGCATTTTCTCCCCAGAGGAGCAGCTCCCTTTTGTAATTCACTGTAACACACAGTATGTCTTTTCATGAAGCAAAACAAAGATTTTCATAAAAGCATTTTGTTTTGTAATTACATGTTCTATTTATGTCATTACATGTATTTATACTAATTACGATGTTAGTTCTAATTACACTAATTGCATAAATACATGATAATCAACTAAAGTTTACTTTCAGAGAACAAAAGAAATTAACTCTAGACCTACCTATTATTGGCTGTGCAACAAATCTATGAAAAGAACTGTCATACTTTAGGGTATACCCTACCCAGAAAATTAAGGTTTTTGAGACTTCCAGTAAAGAGGGTAGGAACAGTGTCTGCAGTTAGAAAAAGTTGTTGAGATATTCTAGTTAGCAATGTAATGAAAATCTTACATTTTTGAATCCCATACCAAAGGTGTGCCCAGTCCAATTGCCTCCTCCTGTATCTCTCTGGAAGGCTTTTATCCAATATTTTTTCCATGGGGATAAGTTACAGGCAAAGGAAAACTGATGTTTTTTCCTATTATTCTGTTTCTAAGCAGGGCCTACTGGCCTTTCTGCCCATAAGGTGCTACAAAATAAATAAGTTTTTGGAAATACCTGCCAAAAAAAACCAGGACTCTACAGTCCCATCATTCAGTAATAATGAAAATTCATATAAGGGTCAGATTTTAAACTTGGGAGGTTTCCTAAGTGTAGTTTTGCAGAGCTTCTACATAGACCTGTGATATTTTGGGCTAAAATATTTATCCTTAACACTGTTTTAACTATATGAACCTCTTAAAATGGTAAAACAAATGACCACCCACATGCCTCAAGTAACATAGATTTATATTGTAATAATCCTCTTAAACCTACAGCTCCAAGGATGCTTTTATTAGATTAGTGAGGTTTAAGATTTCACAGAAGCTGAGAATTTCCACAAAAGAAGTAGATTCAGTTTGTATAACTTCTCAAACTGCCCTAAAATTACACCCAATCTAATGTGAACATAGCCAGGGGTTTTGAATCAAAACCCAGAATGTCTTTTAGAGAGACCCCATTTCTACAAGGACTTGCAGTTTATATTTCTAGTTTAAATCAAAACTATAATTTACAAAAGACATTTAGTCTCATTACCTGCTTTCTACTCTCTTACTCAATTTAAAGTATTTTAATGTATTTCAGACTAGAATCTGTGTACATGTGGGAAGGCATGTACACAGCAAATGCAGGAAACTATTAATACAATCTAAAAATTGCAAGATTCATTGCAAGGAAGATGTTAGAAGCTCAGCTTACAAAGTAAATATTAATTCCACCTCATATGCAGCCTCTAAATCTGATGCTATATGCTTAATAACATAAAAGAAAATATCTTAAGCTTGTATACACCTTTCACAAGAAATCCATGGGGTGCCTAGATTTTCATGAGACCTCTAGGTATTATGAGACCTCCAAACCTTATATTTTGTGACAGGAGAAGGTTTGAATGGTGCAAAGCAAATTTGTCAGGGCACTGCTGGCAGGGAAATTACCCTGATTGCAGAGATTGAGAGGAGAGATGAACAGCTGGCAGAACCATAAGCACAAATAAATAATTGCATATGCACACAGAAGAATGCTTAGATTTGGCCCCCATGACTTAACCATATTGTAGCTCATTTATTAAAAATAAAAAATAAAAAAAATCACCTCTGGATTTTCCTCCTTTTTCTTTTTGGTAGCAGGCAGTCCCTGAGCTGACTCTTCAGAAGGTTTCTTTGTCTCCACTTTACTTTCTGTCTGGGTTTGGACTTGAGGTTGAATAATGATAACCTAAAAGACAATGTACAAATTAGAGAATTCACTATATGAAACTGGACTTTTCTGCCTGAAACCTTTGAGTCGTCTTTGAAGGGTTACTGGATACCCTACAAATAAGAAATGTAAGCCACAGGTCAAAAAGAACAAAACAACAGGATACCTAGGTTAAGGTCTTAAATCCATAGTTAAGTTTCTAAAAATTAATTCATAATAATTCATTATAAACCTGCTGCAGCCCAAGTCACTAGATCAGTGCTTCTGACAATAAGGACACTTTCTATTGAGAGGACTTGTGAAGGTGGCTGAGAAGCCATGCTTTAGCACTTGCAGTGTTTTTGATTTTTAGGTCTTTCCTTTGATTTTATTTTGTGTACAAATAGAAGAGATGGGATTACTAAGCTTTCAAACCCAGTCTGATCTCAGTTGTTCCAGTATTATTTCAGAGTAAGTACATAGGGGTGGAAAAGAAGGTACTCCTGCAGCTGAGATCAGACTTCAGTCCTCAGCCTTTACACGTTAAAAGCAGTGGATGTCCAGTTTTCCATAAACTAAATAAACTATACATGTTTTAAATTAAAATTAGGTCTTGTTTAGAGCCTCTAGGAATTAGGACACAGATCTCATTCACACATTTATGTTAGTATATCCATCTGCTCATATTTGAATTACCACATGAAGACTTACATGACATAGGTCACATTATCTAGAAGATATTAAATTAAAAGGAATGAATTTTTGCCCACATAACTACACATATGACTTCATACCTATAATCAAAAGGACTATGGAAGCTTCCAAAGGACTTCCCAAGGACTATTGCCTTCTAGATAAAGATTATTAGATTTGAACAGGCCTTTTCCATCTACTTCATTGCTAATTTTCAATAAATGTCATTAAAGTATTAGATACGTTATCAACTCAGTCACTCTAGAAGATTCAAGAGCATAAAAAGCGACGGTTTTCTGAGCCAGCAGCCATTTTAACTAGGAGAAAAATAATTTATGTCAAAGAAATGGGGATGAGCTATCTGCTTTTATTTACCTCAAAAGCCATCCTACATCCTATATATATATATATTTAGCACTGTATGAGAACCTGTGCTGCCAACAAGACCAAAAGCAGCAGAATCCTAATAGTAAATTACAGTGAATGTCTGCTGGGTACATCAGCAGCTTGTATGGAATCTGTCACTGTTATAAGATTGGTGAAGTTCTTGTATTCCAATGCTGAAAAGCAGTACAAAGACAAAACAAGTAATTCATAGCTTGAATATTTTCTTTCTACTGATTCATCTCCTGGTCAGTTCTGAAACCCTGAGCTCTCATTTCATTTGGTCTCCCCCTGGAAGAGCAGAAGGGAATCTCTGTTATTTTATGTACTCCCTGGGGCCACTCAGCAAATCTAGTATCACTGTATCATTGAAGAGAGACTCCACAGGAAATCTGAGCCTGTACAGAATTCAGGGATGTTATTAGTGAGGATTGGCTTAAGGAAAGAGAAGTTCCTATGGTCCTGTTAATGCCAGTCTACATCATGATGCATTCTGTTGCCGGAAAAACCAGGCTTGTACACAGATAAAAGCCGACTTAGCCTCAACGTGCCCCTTTCAGAAGAAAGCTGATTTTCTCCAGAAGCACTGGCAGCCCTGCCCGGCCGTGCCCTGCCAGGGCAGCGCGGTGCCCGCAGCCTCAGCCCCTCTGCCCCGCGGGAGCTCACCTTGCTGTCGGCGCTGATGAGCAGCGGCTGCACTTTGATGCTGTCCTTGACCACCGAGACCGTGGCGCTGGTGCTGATGGGGGCTGCATTGCTGGGGGAGGTGGAAATGATGGCGTAGGCCACGCCGGCACCGCTCAGAGGCGACGAGAGGGCGGCGGGCTCGGTGACGCTCTGCGGCTGGCTGCTGCCGTGCGTCTGGACATGGCTGACGGTGTTGTTGGCGGTCGGGAGGGCAGGGCTGGGGTTTTTGATGCTCACTATGGTTGCCTTCTGGAAGGTGGGAGGCTGCTTGGAAGGTTGGTCTCTGCACGGGGAGATTGGGAGGCTGTCTGGAATCAGGGTCTTTGGCCTAACCTACGAGCAGAGAGTCAGGCGTTATTATGAACAAACACTGCGCGAGTGCGTTCTCCCAGCAGAATCTCTGGTTAATTGCATTAACCATGGACAGGGAACATCTAGAAAAACAGAATGTAGCAACTGCAAGTAGCCAACCACTCACTCATATGTGGATGTACTCCCAGCACGTCTCAGTTGGGTCATTTTGAAGTTCTTAACTCACTGCAGTGCTAAACAGTAAGTGAGAAGAAAGTCAAATCCTTATTTTGATTACCACACATCCAAGTCAAATCCTTTTTTTGATCAGCACACATCCTTGTGCTAGTCAAGTCACATCCAGTTCTCAGTATGGATGTGTAAGCCAAAGCCTTTGCAAAGAATAGAAAACCCAGCTGCAAAAATTTCCCTTTCGGAAGGACACAACACTTTTGCTATGAATTAAGGAGAGGGAGCTGGATCATTAAGGGAGATGTGGTAAAGCATTTACAGGGACAGTAAAGTATATGCTTGTATACTGGTGCATTCGTCAGTGAACACCCTCACATGTTTAAGACATGCTATGTCAAATGGAGAGGAGATCAGTCACACAATCACTTAGCTCACAAAAAAAATAAAAATAAAGAGAGGGATACAAGAAACCCACAAACATATTTTGTTGCAGTAATCAAAGAGCTAATTTGCAGCTCTGGGTGGATGCAGAAGGAACTTCCATGAATAGAAGAGGACACTTTCCTAACTTTGCAACAGCTGGGGCTGTACCCAGAGCCATGAATGACAGCTGCAATCAATTGTCTTCAGCTATTGTGATGTATTTCCAGTGGTGTAATTAATGTCACCCTGTCAACATGGCTCTGCCTTAACAACATGTTAAGTACAGTTCCAGGATTGAAAATAAATAATTTAAACTGCTTCACATGGAGTTAACTTCACTCCCAGCTTATTCGTTAACACAGCCAGATAAAACAGTCAGTTCCCTCTGTGCTTATTTAGTCCTGTCACTTCTGGCACCTTCCATACTGTGAAACAAAATGACAAGTTCTAACAGACAGACATGGGAAACAGCTGCCTGTGTCACCACACTGGAGTCTACAGGAGCCCTTCAAATGGTGCCAGCTTCAATCTTGAGCCTAAGTAAGCAATTTAGTGAAAACACGAGGCTTTACTGGTGTGCAGAAAAACATCTCTCAAGGCTGGCCATCATCCCCTGTGGTGCAAAGAAGGAATCATACCCTTTTGTCCCCACAGCAAATATTCAGTGCAGCAACACACGTGTTGTGAGCTCTTTGTGTCTCAGTAACTTGTCCCTCAAATGTTGATAGGACCCCAACACCCAGGAATGGTGCAAAACTGGTACCAGAGGCACAGTCCTGCTCGGGACATCCCCATTTCCAGCAGACATGGTAGATGGAAAGGTAAAGAGGAGGTTTGACCAAGGTCCTGCAGACTCGTGCAGAGCCAGGAAGCCACTCAGCTCACAACTGGAAAGCCTCAGAGACCTTCTGTGAAATGATGCAAAACCACACAGAACTCCAACAAACCGTAGTCAAAATACCCTGACAGTACCTGAAGGGTTCTTTGCCCATTTTCTTTATGCAATCACTTTGTGTAATGATTATCTGACTGGCTTAGTTCAGATACCAGACAAATACCTTGGTCAAGTGGTTTCAGGGAGGACTCTGTAATTAGCTTCATATCCATGATTAGTTAATGGTCTTATTTTCAAAAGTAGCGCACAAAGCATTGGTTTAAATCTATCAGTTCAGGAGTTCTTCTAGACAAAAATGTCTACCAGGATCTACTGTATCTGTCACTCTTAATTTCACTTTTATGTTTAATCAAAAGCCTGATTAAAACTAAATGCCTACATATATTCCAGCTATATAATTATCTTTTCTACCATATGATGTAATACCTCAGTGAATCCTACACACATCCATAATAAACAAGCTGTGGATGAATAAATATTACTTCACTGTAAAATAAGCTCTTCCTGCACAGATAAATAAACAAACTTAATTTTCCAAAATACTAAATTCTTTATAAAGTGCTGCATACTGAAATTATCTGACAGGACTTACCAAATTGGTACAGCACAGAGCATATGCTGGGCACTTTCTGCCACCGTGTGATACAGAAGAGGAATAGCTGTTTTCATGGGCTAAGCCTCTGCAAATTCCCTGCCAAGTCTACCTAACCTTGGTAGACCATATTTATTCACAATTACAGAACAATAAAAAAGGTTGACTACTGAAACAAAAGTTTCAGGTGCTCCTGAGTTAAAGTTACAATAATTTAAAGTGAAAATAACATTTATTTCTGCAAGTGTGAATCCAAAACAGAAAGCAAACGTAGAAGCCCCGTGTGCTCCAACACCTATGAATGTTCCCTTTGGAATATAAACACTAAGCGTAAACATTTAATAAACAGCTACATGAAGGACCTTTGGCAGAGTGTCACCTAAAAACCCAAACTGCTACAGTTATTTGTGAAGATAAATGGCATCAGTTGGTAGAGAAAAAAAAAAAAAGAAGGAAAAAGGTAGCATAAATTCCTCCTCACGGCAAAACTGTAGCTTAAATTTGGGCAATGAAAGGAGGACAGTGGCACTAGCAAAAGTTTGGAATCTGGCAATCACTGAAGAAGAGGTAGGATAAAACTAGGGCAGGACAGAGACTGTACTGCACACACATGGTATCAAAAAGTAATTTTCTACTGAAAGTAGCACAGGTTGGATGACACCAGTCCCTGTCACAAGAGTTACAGAAATAAAAGGCACCAAAGTTGAGCAAATGAGAAGAAAAGAGAAAGAAAAAGAGACAGCATGTATGGTACCAAATACTTCAACTGTTGGCAAGTGTTGCAAGTAACAATTCTCCTGTAGCTCAACCCTTCTTTCCCCAAGTATCTTGCATTTAACTTCAGACAGCTGTCAAAACAGAATGTGATCCGACCAGGGCTCAAAATGCAGAAGAGAGAGCTGCTTCTTGAATATAATTTTGTAAACCTGTGTTGTTCTTGAGTCTCCTCAATACCCACAATAACAGAAACATTTCATTTCTTGTGGCAATGTTCAGACTGGTACTTCTCAGATAGCTGCAGGTGAGCATTTCTCAAGGAGATATTCTCAAATTTGAGCATTCACTACATGGGGGCTGTCTGCTTTGCAGACATGGAAATAAGAGAGGGCCCAGTCCTCTGAGATGTACAGAGGGCTCTTTTGTTCAACAACTTCTAATTTAATATATTTTAAAGAGTTTCAGATCAGGAAAGAATCAACTCTATATGAATCTCAAAGGCTTCCATTTCACCAAAACATCATTCAAGCCCTCAAGAGCACAAATTGCTGAATATTGCAGAATTGAATGAATTGCTGAGAGGTAGAGGTGAGAAAACCTGATGTGTGTCACCACTGACAAAGGCAAATGTCACCATGGGCAATCTATTTCCTGAGGTACACCCCAACAGGTTGAGCCACTCACCTCCTGTAGTGAAGAAAACTAAGAAAGAAAACCTCTTACAAAAGAAGTCCTCAAGATCCAACCCAAACAAGTATGGGGGAAAAGGAGAAGGGAAGAAAGTCACACAGTTCCTCCAATCTCTGTGGGCAATCCTACATAGTCCTAAAGGACAGGATTTAATTAGAACAGTTACATCTGTGAAGATCTGCAGGTGTCATGAGAATTGTTAAGGGCATTTCTGATAAATGTGTTCTGCTTCAGGCCTAGGAAAGAAGGGAAGTGAACGCAGTGTACTTCAATTACAAACCCAAAAGGGATCACTGTGATCCTCCAGCTCACAGGCTGGCCATATAAATTCTTCCAGAAACTGAAGACTGATTTTAAAAGAAAATGCTAAAGACTTCTTAATGATGAGATCCAGTAAATTGTTAAAATGTTTCTTCAATGCTCGTGACTGGCATTTTATTGCAAGGTTGAATCTGCCTAATTCAGTTTCCAGTCCCTGGATCTTGTTAAAGCAACACTGAAGAGCCCTCCCCTTCCCCTGTATCAGATATCAGCTGGATCATGCTCAGCATCCATCAGCCCTTCATACTAGCAGGGCTGATCTGTATGAAAGCAAGATTTTCAGCTCAATGCAGTATCACATTGCCTTTGAGAGAAAGACCATAATTCACACTTTATTTTCACTTCACTCTTGTACTCAGAGCTTAAAAACAAAAACTCAAAATGGATTTGGCACAATTCATATGTCACAAAGGCAAAGTGCTGGAAGCAGCAGCCAGAGCTTTCATTCTTGAAAACTTTAGAGGATTACACAGAAACATTAGCAATGGCTGATGAAATGAGTGCAATATGGGGTAATCATATCCTTCACCAGAATGAACAGATGCACACTGACTTCAGTAAAGCTGTGTCTATTTATGCCAGCTGAGGACTGACTCCTTGCCTCTTCTCTTTTAAACAGTAAAAATTAGGCAAAAAAATTATTTCTGCTTAACTTTACAGCAATGACACTTCCTAAAATCCAGGTTGCCCCATTCACTCAAATACAAGTATTTGAAGCTTGGTTCATTTTTAGTTCTTTTCCTGATAAGCTCCTATTATCTTCAGCCTGGTCTAAGACCAGATTATCAAAATAAACATAGTTTATTTTCTTTCCACAGGGAAGATTTCTTTCTTTTCTTCCTTCCCCTTGATGAGGCTACACAAAAATGAAGTTACTCTTCATTGTAGAAAGCTCAGGCAAGATGATCCAGAATCAGTGAATCCCATGTTCAAATACAATATAACCCTCTCTTTAGCATATCCCTGGAATATTAGCCTGTGAACCTATGGAAGGATGGTTTGAAATGCAGGACAAAACCCAAGGAGCTGCTCCAGCCCACATTTTCAGTCCTGCTACTCTGGATGGAGCAGACCAGGGAAGAAACTTTAATTTCATCAAAACCAATAGCAAAATTCAGCAGACTCCAGCAAAGCCAGAACTGCAACAAGCCCCTTGAAACAAACCCTGGTCTCTCAGTTTACAAGCAACACAAGCCAGGAGTCACTCAGCAGTATTTTCACATGTGCTTAAATTGCACACACTTGACCAGGCATCTCCCAGGTGCTGTGTACCTGCCATGATTTGGTATTTCAATTGTTAGTCACCGACAGCTAACTTTCCTGCAAAGGTGACCTGCAGCTAGTAGAACTCCTGGGCACTTTTTAAGAAGGCAAACCAATTTAATTTAGTTTTTCTTCTCCTTCAGCTTTGCTTGATACTACAGAAATGGAAGTTTTGATGAGAGGGATGTTTGAGTGGGAATCTGCCAGCTCTGCTTTTTGTGGATGTTGGCATAAGGCAGTCAGGTGGGAGTTCTTCACAAAAAATGTTATCAATGCTTTGAACACTGCATTGGTTTTGCATGGCTTGATTTTTTTGGTGAGGAGGGAAGAAGCCAGCCACGGGAGTGACTTTTCTGTGGGAAGCTGCTAGAAGCTTCCTCCATGCCTGGCAAAACCAATTGCAGGCTGGCTCTGAAAACAGACATGCTGCTAAGCCAATTAACATAGTTATTAACACCTCTCTGATGACATATTTAAGAAAGAAGCAGCATGTACAATTCCTGTTTCTTCATTCGAGGGGTGGGGAGGCGGCTGCCAGGGGGGCCATCCTGGCACTGGGAGTGGCTGTGCATCCCTGGTGCAGGGAAACCCTACAACAAGGCTGAGGCAGCTGTCTCAAACTTCTCTAAGAATTATGAGCACGCTCATCAATTTCTACACTAAATGCTTTCTATAGTGGCATGCAATTAATTGTAGCATGACCATTAAAAATAAGCAAATAGATAAAATGAAACTCTAAGCAGAACTCTCAACTGTATGTACTTCTTCCAAAAGAAAAAGAGCAGAGAAGAAATGGCTTACATCAGATGTTCATCTTGGTGCCTAACACGTTACCAGAAGGTGCTAAAAGTACAGTTCTTCTATTATTATAACAAGCACAGTATAAGAGCTTATATACAATAAAACAGATTAATAACTACATTTATTAAGGGCTACGTGTTCAGCCAGGCTTCTGCAAATCTTTTACAAAAAGTAATTTTCTTTGCTTTCTGCATGAATACAATGAATATTAAATACTGTTGCTTGGTTGCTTACCACACTGATTAAGTTACCTTCAATTAGAGTCTCTTCTCCTTCTGTAGCATTCCAACACATTCCCTTGGAAACCCTGAGAGTTATATACCAGAAAGTTTCACAACATTCCTTAGGTTATTATAGTCCTTTCCCCCCTGATATTGTAAACCAATTCCATTATTCCTTTCTCAGTCGAACAACCAAGTATTCTTGTCTCTTCACTGCACAATTCTGTATAACCTTTTATACAAATCTGTATGCCTGTGAGCTTCTTTTCTATTGTCTTGAAAGACTGACTTGCATTTAGTAATGCTTTTCCACTTTCCAATGGCTATATACAGTTTTAACACATTACACTTAAAAATCACAGGTTTTTTTAGACTCATGATGCAAACAGAAAAAGATTTTGCTATAGACCAGCCTATTTCTTCTGCAGTACACAGTGCCATCCCAAAACTCATTTCTGTCTATAGGAGCTGTTTTCCTTTCATGAAATCTTCCAGAAGCCCCACCACTGAGGAAGCCAGAAGCAGTGCCTGGCTTTGGTACACATGTGAAGAGAAGCAGCAAGTACCAGTAGAAATGTGCTCATGAGAGCCATGACATGAAATTTTAAAATGGGGCTGTGTTTTTAACATTTGGGGACACGTGGATTTGCTGGCTGGGCTCCCATGGTACCCAGTGAAGAATAAATGCACACTAAGGTAACAGAGCTTGTCCCAAGGAGCCCAGTGACCACCTTCAGACCCTACTGAATTACACACGTTAAAGTCACTGCAGAAGATAAAAACCAAGCAGTGTCTGACAGCAGAACTTGGCAGAGTTGATTGAAACATAGATGTTTCACCCTGTGAGTACCTGTTTGTTTTCACCACTAACCTGTGTGTTCCCTCCAATGCAGACACTGCTCTGCTCTCAGCAGCAGTGCCATGAGCAAAGCCATCCCAAACCATGCCTTCAAACAGCACTGAAAGGATAGGCAGGGAAACTGCACTGTGATCTGATTTACCTGCCATTCAAAATGTCGCAGTCTCTCCATTAATTTGAATGAGGATTGGACTAGGCCCAAATTACTGACAACAAAACAGGAGGTTTATTTTAATATCTTTACCTTTTCAGTTAAAATCTTCCTGTTGAAGATAACAGAAAATAACATTTCACATGTACCTCCAGGTGGCTACAGTGCAACTTATATTTGTCTGTAAACCAGTTCAATATAGACAGAATATTTGCTCTGCAGCTGGAAATTGGAACTCCACCTGACAGAATGCCATCCCCTCCTTAGAGCAGATGGTGCCATAAAGAGGAATAGCTCAGGAGTACCACAGTGTTTAAGTAGAGGACCTCTAGGATTTTCTTCTTAGAGTGCAGTGGAGAGTCTGTAGTTTCAAAGCATCTCACTCAGCTGGAAACCTCAAAGACCAAAGAAGAGAAAGATTATCTGGACTTAGCTTCTCTAACATCACAGCACACTTATTTGACAAAAGCAAAAATAACTTCATACTCTGAATTTAAAAAAAAAGACAAAAACAAATGTCCACCAAAGAAGCTTGTTTTTGCAAATAATGAATGCCTAAAAAAATATTGTTTGTATTGTGCAAAGAACTTGTAAGTAATGTTTGTTTGCTCACCACTTAATTAGTGGTTCTAAGTGATGGAATTTTGCTGCCATTTCTGAATGTGCAAATTTTGAAACTTCATTCCCCAGATGGAAAAGTTTCCAGGGGGTCATATTATAAACCCATTCAAATGAACAAAACAAATGACAAGTGTCTGTACAAATGTGGAAAATGAGGGGGCTAGATGCATTATTTTATGTAACTCTTGTTAAATGCCTCAGTTTACTTGTGTTGTTATGGTTTTGCTTGAATGCATAGGGGTAAATCAAATGAGTCTGTCAAGATGAGGACCAAAAAAATGTCAACTATATCAGACCCCTGTAGACATGATAAGGAACATCAAAATGGAGGAGTTCCCTCTTTTGGTCCAGCCAGACTGGCAATATTGATGCCTACCTGTAAATCTAAAGGGACTCTGAAATCCCAAAGAAATAATGAGATTGGCCAAAATGAGAAATGCCAGAGAGCAAGTTGGTGTGCTGCCAGGAATGCAGATACTGACTTGGATTTTTCCCAGTTATTCACATGCACCTGAGACAGAAGTGCAATCTGTCCACCTTAGAGGAAAGCCACTCCCAGAGGATGATTCACATATAAGTAGGCTCCTAAAATGGCAGGAATCCCAAAAGTGCTCCACCCAGGCCTTCCACTCCTCCACAGACCTGCAGAGAAGCAGCATATGCAGCCCAAAAGATCAGGTGAGTGCAGCTGTATCTGCCACTGCACTTGCACAAGCTACACCTGGACTCAGCTGCTTGAGTAAACTCACACAGCTGCCAGAGCACAGAAGCCTTTGCTGCTCTGGTTTCATCACTGCAGGGCTCTACACTCTTCACTGTCACAACTAGACTTGGCAGAGATGGAGACCTCTGGAAGGTTCCATCCCCATCACTGCAGGGCTCTACACTCTTCACTGTCACAACTAGACTTGGCAGAATGGAGACCTCTGGAAGGTTCCATCCCTTCCAGAACAAGATTGAGCTATAGATAACATCTGAGTCTGGACACAGCACTGCTTTAATTCCCTGTGAAATACCCCAAATTCTGGAGACCTCTGGAAGGTTCCACCCCCATGACTGCAGGGCTCTACAAACTTTACTGTCACAACTTGACTTGGCAGAGATGGAGACCTCTGGAAGGTTCCATCCCTTCCAGAACAAGATTGAGCTATAGATAACATCTGAGTCTGGACACAGCACTGCTTTAATTCCCTGTGAAATACCCCAAATTCTTGGTAGAGGAGTGATGAATATGGTTCTGCTCTCCCAGCAATTTGCTGCTGAGTAGGCAAACAAAGTAAAGGTTTCAGCAGATGCCAAACCCAGCTGGACTCAACTTGTTGGGACACTTGGGAGACAGGAATTTGTGTCTCCAAAAGTCACTGCTAGAATGGCAGGACTGGCAGTAACTCAGAGCAAGGTATGGGGCCTTTTGTCACCCAGGGGACAAAAGGAGTTAGTGGCCAGCCTGGTCTGTGACTATGTCTGATGGAAAAAAGCTGAGGACATGGACTGTGACAGGATTTAATTCTGCATGATTTCCAGCTCCTACTGGAAGATAATATACACCTCTTAATTTCTAAAATAATTTTTAATTAGGTGCTTGTTTTCACAACACTACAAGGAAGATAGAGATGTTTTTTACCATAACACCTGCATGGTATCCACATGGCCTTGCCTCCTGGAGTTTTTATATTTCCATCTGAAGTTTCCAGTTTTCCTGGACCAGAGATGACCATGAACTCAACTTACAGTTCTTACTAAGGACACCCTTCACAGTGACACTGTGCTGCAGACTTGCAGTGGCCTCCCAGGTCACCTGCATCCAGCTGTACCTGGGAAATTACAGCTTTGCACCACTCTGGTCCATGGCTACATTAAATATATTTTCAGGACATCTAACTACTTAATTAGAAGCCAAACTTTCCACATGTAGATGAAAAGCTGGTATTTCTGAAGACATTGTGCACAAAGGAGGGAGTTTTGATGGTTGGAGAGATTTCCCCACTAGGAAACTATATGAAAATTTTAAACTTCTCTGTGAGCTTGGAGAGGTAGAGGAACACGTGGACCATGAAGAAGCATAAAGGAGGACTGGCATGGGACAGGCTGTTGCTGAAGAAGCTGGCCTGTTGCAGGCCTGTGAAAAAGCCAGAAAATACTCAGGGCATAAGACATACCCCTGATAACATGGTCTTACATACAGCTGCCTACTTCATTTTTAGTTTTTCAGAAATGAGATTGCTAGGCAGTTATTGCCCATCCTATCTATGTGAAATATTCACTAAATAGAAAAGTTAGTGAAATATGGCTCAGGCCAGCCAAGAAAGCACTGGTAGTTCATTAGTTCATTAGTTTGATTGCATAAACAGGTCTGAAATGGAAGGTGTACCAGGAAGGGAGTGAAACAAAGTGGAATACAAACAAAAATATTGCCATGACCTAAACAGCAAGACAGAAAGGATGTGTTCCTTTCAAAAAGCTGAGGAAATCAGCTTCCTCCACTTTTTTCAATTCTTCAAAATTGAATCATGCACTGAACGAAATTTTTTCTATTTAACAAAAGCATAGGGCATTGGTACTTCTTTAAGTGCAGCATTTGCAATGTCATCACCATTGCTGAAACACAACCTAAATGATAATTTAAGCCCTGTTACAGGTTTTTCAGCTGCTCCTGAACCTCATCTATTTTCAGGAGCAATCTGCTCATCTTTCACACCCCAAAATGGCAGAAATCAAAATGTTATTATGTTGTAAGAACAACTGAAAAGCAAAGTCTTGAACTTGATGAGAAAACTATAACCTCATTTTATGTTCACAACTCTGCCTTCCACAAAATGCAGTTTAAGGAGAGAATTAAATAAGTTTGTATTGGAAATACTTCTTTCTCCAAGTAAATTTAGCTCACAGATCTTCTACTAGATTCTGCCACTAAAAATAAATTAGAAAAAAATAAAGGAACAATAGGAAGAATATATATCATCATCTTCAGCTCTTTTCTAGTGTTCATATATGACAAATAGAGCTCTAAGGGACACAGTGGGAGAAATATTCATACTTAATAATCATTGATTTAAAGAGCAAACCATAGAATTGCAGCAAAACACTTGTTGAAAAGGACATCCAAAATTTTTGAGAAACAGGGTTCAAATGAGGAATACAGTGCATAGTTATAGAAACAGTGTTCAGAAAAGAAGACATTTTGAAACATTTTAAAAACCAATGAGTGCAACTCTCCTTTCACTCTTACCCAGAGAATCTTTCCTCAGTCTGGCACCTGGGTTAGCTGGGACAAAACTTTGTATTGGGATAGACAAGGCAAATAAGTCAGTGAAACAGAACATGGGGTTAAACCTTGAACAGGAAGGTAAACACTTCCACCAGTGCAATACTTTTAATTACAGAATTACAGAATTTCACTTCTGTGATTTGTGATTCAACTTTATAGCATAAATTTACATTCCACCATATGTATTTTGTTCTTCCACAATGAAACTACATGACATTTTAGAGCTTTTCATTGTGCTATCAGTACGCTCCCAGAAGACTTATTTTTTTCTCATGGACTGAAGAAAAACACAACTCTGCAAAATCATTGTGCAGATGCACCCAGGCCTGGGCACTAGACAGAAGCAAAGAATATGCATAAAATGACACAACCTCCTCTGAAACTGTATTTTGTACCTGAGGTAGCACTGCTGGTCCTTGTCCTGCCAACCTCTGCAAGGAGCTGACCTGAGGAACCTTAATGGGCACTGCAGTGATAGTTCCCAAAGTCTGTTGGAAGAAAAACATTTGAACACAGCTTAAAACAATTGCAAAGCTTTCCCAGACAGAATCTCTCCGAGCCAGCATTTCCCTTCCAGCTCTTTTTCTCTTCCCAGCTGCCATGGCTGAAGGCTCTCTAGGCACCAGACTGTTTTCAAAAGAGATCTGAAATGCACCACAGTGACGTGCATTGGTAAAATGATGCATTTCATGGTAGCCAGGGTCACAAAGAGATATTTGCTGTGCCTCAGGAAATAGTAAATACTGAATTATTAAAATTAAAAGCTGCCTATAAATCTACTACAGCACACTGCCACACAACATTCAGCTAGGATGACACCCATTTGGGCCAACACAGCATCTATTACTATCCATGTTTATTATTGTTACTCACCTTTTCTTAGTTGCATACCAAAGTTATTCAAAGCTTATTTAAGATAGAATGGAATAAACAGATAGCTTATAAATTTATGATTGGGCCATATATGTAAAGAAGACAGCTAACTTCTTCCATTCAACATCTTTCATCCCTCATTTCAATTCACAGAATCATGGATTGGAAGGGACCTTAAAGATCACCCAATTTCACCCCCCAACATGGGCAGGGCCACTTTCCACCAGACCAGGTTGCTCCAAGCCCCATCCAAATATGGCCTTGGGATGGGGAAGCCACAGCTTCTAACCAAAAGTTCATACTTTGGTTAACTGGCCAATACTCTTAAGGCAAGGTTTTGTAACTTTCATCTAGCACTTTGCTATTGCTGTTGGGACGACACAGCAATATAAGCAAGCAGATGATTGTCATTGTAACAGCAAGAGACACGTAGTCACCCAACACAAAATCTTATCAGGCTGCTAGAAATAGCTAATATGGAGAAAAACATAGATTCAACTAAATTTCTCTAAATTTAACTCTGCTCTAAACCAAGGCTTAGGATCACAGCCAGCATGATAAAATATGCCATTATTACCCCAATCCTGTAATGAAATTTGTCAGTAGAAAAGAAAAGTATAACATAATCAGCTCAAGGAAAGTGAAACTGTGTCACATCCATGCTGATATGTTCTCCTCAGACCTCACCCAGAGTGGCAAAACAGTCTATTTCATTCTGTCTCCAGTGTTTGATAAGAAATAACAAGTGTATTCAGGCAGAATATTCTTAATAAACTACTCCTACAGCGTTTATATTTTTACCTCTGCTACTCCTGTCAGGGACATTTGGGGGTGTGATGTTGCATACTCAACAAAGATTAACATTTGAAGAAGATTTGCCTGAGTAAAACAACAAGGAGAGTTGAACAGTTATAAACATGCAAGGCAATTTTTCTTGAGCACTCATGGATTACAAGTACCCTGGATTATCCATTGAAAAATACACTCCATTAAGATTCTGTCTCAAGCCAGGAGAAGAGGGAAAGGGGGCAGAGAGAGCAGCGTTTCCATCCGTGGAAGATAAAACAAGTAAATTACACCTTCCTTTAGAAATAAAGTTTCTGGCAGCAGGGTGAGGAGCAGAAGGGGACATTTCTGCCACAGTTTTCCTTATAGGGTGACACATGGACTAAAAACCATGGGAAGGACCTGACTGAACAACTTCATTGCCCTGTCTACCCTATCACAGCCTCACACATGGGCAAGAATAACATGATGAACTACTGCAGCCTGGGGAGAAGGAGAAATTGAGCTGCTGCCTGCTGCTATGGGCATTTATTAGACTTACTATAACTTCTGCTTAATATTAGCATGAACTGTAATGAATTCAGCCCAGATTCAGATTTTTTAGGATAAATACCAAAATGAACTTTCCAACTCATGCTACAGAAAGCTTATTACAAGTAAGATCTATATTTTTCTACTATCCTAAATGAGATTTCTTTCAGCACACAGTGAAGTCCAAGGTTTACTAGGAAATATCAGGGGCACCACTACTCTTCCTGCCCTCTACAGAAAGTTAAAAACAAGAAGTTCTTCCTTCTGGAAAGTTGTGCCTTAAAAGCTGCTGCCTCTGACCTTACAAACACACCTTCTAATATTCCTACAGTTCCTACAGGTACACAAGGATTTGCAAAGATTTTCAAACTGGACAACAAAATATATGGTGGTTGGCATGGTGGTGTTTGGTCCAAGGTTGGACTTGCTGATCTTGGATGTCTTTTCCAACCTTAAAGATTCTGTGATGCCATTAAAACACAAAGTGCTGACACTGAATGAAATTGGGAACTGGCTATAAAGATAAGAATCAAATTACTGAGATGTTAAGTAAGATAGAGTTATCAATTGTTAAGATGGACAAAAAAACCTCCATGTCTGAGCAACAAAGTTCTTCTCTTGTATTACTTCAACTATCTCCAGGGAATAAAAAAACAACCAAGCAACTAGAACAGTATGACTCTGCCCTGGGTGCACCACTGGGCCAATTCTGCTTCAAGTTTCAAAACAGTGAATGACTGAGACAAAAGAAATGGGATTGAGAGAACAAATAAGAAACACCACAAAACTACTCTGCACTGCTCCCTCAGCTTCACTTGAAGGCAAAGTCAGGATGAATCATCTGTGGGTAGCAGAGAAATGAACTACTATCAGTTCCGTCACCTGCACTTTCAAAACTTCAATCAGATTTATTTTCCTGAAGTAGCAGATCTGCAGCAAACTCAAGAGTACAAAACCAAATAATGGCACTCTTAAGTTATGAAATTTTCAGTGATAAAGATGCAGCCTTCTGTTTACAAATGGTTTTACAGTAAGGATCTGTTACTTAATGTTTAAGGAAACAATCTCAGTATAGAAATCATATGGCCAAGGAAAAAATCACTTTAATCTCATGTTAATATTAGCACTACAGTATGTTCAGACAGAAGGTCATTGAAGAATCTATTTTATTTTTCACTATTTACATTGTTTTGTTGCTATTTTTCAGCTTGGGCAATAAATAGCTCAAGCTATTCGAGAATTCAATGACCTCTGTACTTTTCCTGTAACACATTTTATCTGTTATGTCCAGGTACTTCACCTAGGTCAGTTATTGTCTCCCTTGTAGTGATGAAAAGAATCTAGATTTAGAGGTAAAATTATAATGGTCAGGGCTAACCTGTTGTGCAGGTGGAAATGCAAACTAGACTTCCAGGATGTTATCCATGTGACTGATTAACCTCATCCCATCCATCCATGGACAGCTCCATCCCAATGGCCTAATTTTCAGGCAGACCAGGATGTCTCCATGACAATGGGTGAAAGAAGTGAAGTTTGAAACAGGGAATCCCAGCTGTGGTCTCTGCAATGAAGGAGGTGCAGGTACCAGCATGGGTGGTTGGGCAGTTTGGCTCTGGCTACAATTTCTATTGCTTGGTTCTTGTTCAAGCTGTACATAAACGAGAAGACAAAAACCACTTGCCTGTGATGGCTTGGGAAGGCTGACCTGGAACAGAGACTGGACAGAGCTAAGAGAATAAAGCAAGCACTTGTTAAAAGGCCTTAAAGGATATACCTTGGGCAGTACAAGTGCCTGGCCAGAGCTACACCCAAGGTGGATCCAGAATGGTCACAAAAGGGACAACCAGTCACAAGGTCTCACACTTCTATAAGTTTTGACCCATTTGCATATTGGGGTTTAATTGTACAATTACAGCTTTGGGTTGTGAAGTCCCATCCTTCTTGTTTTCTCTCTTCAGTCCACCATTGTTTGTGCTTTTGGGCCTGAAAACTTGTAACTGTTGTCCTTGGTCTTCAGCAGGAAAAGGATTTGTTTTGTCTACCTACTCTGTGAAGAGAGCTGGCTAGCACTTAATATGAGGCTCAGAACTGCACCCCTAGGCAGCACAGAATGTGAAAAACATGAAAGCTAAAACTTAAGGCATCATCTGGGAAATAAAAACATAAGTGTCCTTTTCTGATGCCCTTGCCCACGCAGTGAGAATGGGACAAATTTCCTATGTCTCAAGCAATGACACCTCAAATCCTGCTCACACTCCCCATCGTACATCAGCTCAAGTTGGGCCCTCAGCTCAACCCCATGGGCTTCAGGAGGTGACTAATCAAGATACCTCCCCAATAAACAGAAAAATAAACTTTTGTTCCTCCTGTAAGCAGAGCCACCTGTTTTCCTGCCCTGACTGTCCAGGCCATGGTGAGCCTGGTGGATCAAAGACTTGCCACTCTATCGTTTTTATCTGTGGACACCTTTTTCTTTTCTCTTTCTTTTCCAGTTTATCCAAAGAGGAAGCTGGTGCACATTCTAATAAACCTCTAATTAACAAGCTGAAAAGACTTTTTTTTCGGTGATGCTTGACCTTTAAGCATTTTGTACAAATTTATTGATACAAGGAGAAAGGATAATTTAAAAGATTATTTTATGAGTGCTGAATAGCAGCACTTTTGTAAAGATAAATGAGTTTCTTATTTCTACATTTACAGCTCTAAGCATTTAAATGAAAAAGGTCCATAAAAGTCAAAGATATTTCTGAACCTCTCCTCTGTCTAAAGCTACTTGGGCTTTTCTGGTGACCACCTGAAATGTCTAAAATGTGAAGGGATGGGGAAAGTAAAGAGCCAAATTTCAGTTGGCCTCAGATTTATATGCATTTAAACCAGAATTACTACTTTATACAGTTGGGTTTTTTTCAAATAAGAACAAATTCATCAGGTGTGTTTCCTACTGTCCGATCACTAAACTTTATCTCCAGAGGTAACTCTCACCCCAAGCTGCAGCCCTGGACTGGAACAGAAAGCTCAAGCACTCCATCCCTCAGTGCTGGAGTTATGGATAATGGACAATGTGGCTGGGACACTTCCCAAGCCCCATTTCCACAGGCAGACAGGGATCTGGCATGTCAGGGACATGGCTTTGGTTGAGCAATCCATGGATGCTCTCGGGCAGGAATGCAGCAAGGCCCACTGTGGAGGGGACCTGTGATCTCCATTGGGCAAACATCATCCAGCAGCACGTTCCAAAGGGTCACGCTTCAAATTGAAAAAACAGGTGAGGGGATCCAGATGAAATCATCCTTTTCACTGGTCTGTTTATTCACTAAGAAAATAGTAATAACTTCAAATAGGAAAATCAACAAGCCCCCAAAGAAGAGGACACAGTTGCATTAAAATACAAAAAAAAACCTCCAAAAAAACCAAACAAAAACCCCCCAAAACCAAAAAAAAATAAAAAAAACACCCACAAAAAAAAAAAAAAAAACCAAAAACCCACCCACAAAAACCCCCCAAAAAACCCAGTTCCTCCCATTCAACCAAAAGAAAATGAAAAATTTAGGAGACATTGCCAAGTGCAGTTAAAAAGATCACTTCTCACCATCATTTCTATTAATGCCTTGCATTGTAACTACAGGAGTAACCACCAGGAGTTGGATTCAATGATCCTTGTGGGTCCCTTCCAACTCAGCATACTCTGTGAACCTCCTATGATTCTCCTACAATAATCAGCACCATCCCAGGATAAAGGTTCTCAAAGACAACTGAGGGATAGAAGCGTGGGGAGAGTAGAAAGTGGAAGACATAAAAAGTGAAACAAAGAAGTATGGCATGGGCAGAGAATAAGAATTCAAAGGATGAAGTCTAGAAAGGGTCAGAGGATAAAAGGATGCTGCAGCAGAAACAAAGTCCTACATTATCATGATCAGACTTTGGGCCATCCATTCAGTTTCCAGCTATTATGTTACCACTTATTTAGTCAATGCCTGAGTTTTCAAATCTAGGACAATTAGTGATTTAAGCAAGCTTCTGCCTTTCAGTCCTGAATGAATACACACACAAATATACACATATGTATGTACCTAGATATTGTATCTCTATGGAAAAATATTTGCATTTTACTCAGCTTGGGTATATACATTTGTCAAACCATTGCTTTGAGTTATAAATTGTTTTCCCCCCTCCTTTAGATGTACTAACAAATGCTTAAGGACTTACTGCTACAATTCATTATCTGTGCAAACTCATTGCAGAACTTGTGTCCATCAGCAGCTTAAGATTAGATCACAGATGTAAAGCTGTTAGGGGACATAACTGTTCTCCCATTCCAGAATTACACCAGGGTAAGTAAAATCACTCCAGTCAATCACTGAAGAGAATCAAACTCAACCAGTAACAGAAGGTTAAAGAGACACACGGTTCTACAGCACGTTACCAAAATAAGAGTTTAACTCGGGAACATATGGGTTTGTTGTATCTCAGCTGAATAGTTCAATTATTTGAGCTCAACTGACACCGAGTTGCTGGATTATTTGCAAATTATTTTATACTGACATCAATACTGTAGCACAAATATTGTGTTCCTGCAATGAATTATGGAAATACTAATCTTTTTCTTTTTAAAGAATGCATGCATCTTTTTAAGATCTAGGTCTTCTTCGTGTTGAACCTAAGCTATTAAAAAAAAAAATGTTTTTGTCTGTTATGTGTTCAATATTGGCAACAACAGTTTTACAGAATGGATTTTTAATGTGGTAGTGACAGGGGAACAGATTGCTATGGCAACAGCAAAGATGAAAATTCTTAACCTGAATGGATCATCGCTGAAGTAATTGCAGGGGTTTTTTACCCATTCTACATCCATTTTACAACTTGAATGCTGCATTCAACCTTGAGCTTGCTTTATATAAATGCCAAGCACTATATGCAGCCTCCAAATTGATTTGACCTAAAACTTGCTGCCCCTTCCCTCACGAATCCTGGATAACTGCTGTCCCCTAGCTCACCTAAACATCTCAATACTATCATTTTTCCATAGAGTCCACCAATAAAAGCATCAGGCCTTTGGACAGAACTTTGAGGCTCCTGTAAGGCATGTTCAGGTACAAATTTTTTCTTTCCTTCTAGACTTAACTTGCATAAAAACTGGTGGAAATCATTCTTCATTTTCAAAAACATGGTGAAGTCACTGTGCATGCTATTTCCAATCAACTGATGGAATAAGGTAGCCGTTTCACATTTCATTTTATTCTAAAGAGGCAGTTCAGACACATATTTTCTGTAAACAGTAATTTAACTGGAATTTCATAGAAATGTAAAGGTTTATTTTACAGGTTTTAAAAGTGTTTGTTCTCCCCAGATCCTCTCCCTTTACTCAGAATTCATTAATCATGCTTTCCTATGCAATTTATGATTGTTATTAAGTAGATAATTGGAAATACCTGTCCTGTTGCCCTTTCAAAATATCAATATTTTTGAAATCATCCTTTCTTTGGGCACCAAAAATACAATTTGAAATAACACTCCTTATAGCCAATTAACAATGGCTTGGACTTTTGTCCTGGAACAGCTCTCTCTGCATGGGGGTAGCCACAAGCAGTAGGAGGCAAAATACCACCTTAAATTCCACACCTGCTTTGAAAACCAAATTATTAGTTGCTGCTGAGGTTTTTGTACTCATCCCTTTCATCACCACTCATTTGCAAGGAAGCCCAAGGTGGTATCACAGCTCATGCAGGTATCAGAAGAGGATATGCAGAGATGAAGCGAGCAATATTCTGCTTTTCCTGTGGCTCTCAGGCTTTTCAGAGCACCACCCAATTTATCTCTGCTTTTACCGTAAGATTTTCAGAGCACAATCTCTACTTCTTGCCACTTGCACATTGCCATCTGGGTGCATTGAAAAAATACAAACTCTGGACACACTGTAGGTATGTATTCTGGCAAAGGGAAAACACAATGAATACAGCCCACATTTTTCCTCATTTCAGAAATCCTGCCGATTACTTACACAGGGAGACGAGTGTGCCAAATGCCTATTCCTAAACACAATTTGCACCATATTATTTACTGGTCAGTAGCTTTTTTAATGCATCATTTTTTAAATCAAAAGAACTATAAATTATTTCTACATGTATTATAAAAATAAAATTTTGTGTGTGTATATATATATATATAATTATTTTTAGGATTTTTTTCCCCAGGCATTAGATCACACTCTAAATTTCTGAATCGAAAGAAAACAAAAAGAAAAAGAAAGTTTGGGTATGCCAAATGCATTAGCACACACATACCTGTTCTGTGATTCAGAAATTATATTTAACTAATTAAGTCTCCACCTCCTGCACAAATGAGCATAATGTCAATGAGTTGCAGCAAGACTCAGCAGCTGTGATCACACCTATAGTCTCTTGCTCAGATGATTCATAAAAGGTTTGCTGTTTAACTACTCAACTGTTCCAGGTTGATGTGGTTTTTAATGACTAATGTTTTCAAATCACTTGGTCTGTGTTCACAGTTTGCAGAAATATTCCAGAGCAAAGGGAAAATGCATGAACAGTGTCACAAAGCAGTTTCACACCTCTCCCTCAAGTGAGCTCAGGCAGGAGTGAAATTCTTCAACAAACCCAGCAGCTACTAAAGAGCCACTGTCCTACCACAGCTGCAGGATATGAAGATCACAGTATGAAGAGGGAAGGCAAGGGGATGAAAAAATAAAGGAGGAAATGTCTAGTAATTTAGGCATCCTCACCTATCAGAACAGCCCATGCAGCCCACTAGCAGCTCCTGAAAAATTAGAATTCCGTATGATTGCACCTTAGCACCCACTGGGCTCAGAGCTGCTTTTCTTCTGAGTGTTAGGTGTTCTTCAGTCACTCAGAAGAACTGGAAAACATGAGGGAAGTGACAACCTGAGGCAACAAAATTGTCTGCTGCCAGACAGTACCTTTTGTCAGGCCCGAGCTATGCTAATCCAATTAGCTAAGCAGAAGAAAGTTGAATTTGCTTAGGAAAGTATCCAACAAGCAACAGAATAAAGACAAAGGGAAAAGCAATGTTTTTTAGCTAAAGTGGCAGAAAAAAGTGAGGGGGGGGGGGGGGG